>JANKOE010000005.1:56811852-56837042 GCA_026284465.1 Erythroxylum citrifolium | reverse complement strand
TCTCTATTGGCTGTTAGGTTGATGGTTTCATACCGGCACCTGGATCCTGGGGATCGGGAAAGTCCCGGGAACAAAAATTTTTGTTTTCCGCTGCCTGGGCATGTGATGTCCGTCCCGGGATTTTCCTACATCAACTTGATCTGCTCGTCGATTACCCTGTGAGGCTTCATGCTCAAGCACACCACATTGAGTTCCTTAAGATGCTTATCTGCATCCTCATCTACAAGACCATGAAAGTTAGGCAATAAATGAATTAATCCAAATTTTAACTTAAAGGTAACATGTTCAACAAAACTCGGAAATGTTATGCATAATGGTCTTTGAGTTAAATCAGGTGCAGCCAACTCCCTTAGAGTTCTCGGATTTACCATCGTGTCTTCAGATTCAGATTCTAATTCCAATTCTTCTACCAAAGTTGACCTTGCTTGCCTACGCAATCTTCATAATGTTCTCTCGATCATCCAATTAAGTTGCTCATTTCTCTTCAAGGAGATCTCGTAACTACCACACATCAAAACTCACAAACTTTTAAAATTAACGAATAACAAAAAGAAACAAATATATTAGCAAAACACCAACTAAAATTAAATATGAAAATTAAACTACCACATGTCCACAATAATGGTGCCAAAATTTGATAGCGTGTGACGAATATACTATAAAATTTACCTAACTCTGCACACTAAAATTTGTAGTTAGGGTGAGTCGGGATCAAATCTACAGGGAATATTTGGTTAATTTTTTTAACCAAAATTAATTGATGCTAGGAAAATATCAAAGCGGGGGGAGGGGGTTTGGGATTTTAATCAATTTATAAAATAAAATCAAAATAAACTATAAAAAATAAATTAAAATAATCAATCGAAAATGAGTAAAGTGTCAAATATGGTTAAGGTCTAGTTTTAGGTTCAATCTTGGCCTAAACATGATCAATCATATTTCATTATCCTAATGTCTTAACAACTCTCTATGGACTATTGATTTGAGATTAATAAAATGCTCTACTAATCTTAGTTTTCCCTTAGGTTTTGTTTAATCAAGATACAATCATTAATTAAACCTAACTACTGAATAACCTAGGATATGATCTCTAGATTTTTGGCAATTGCATTATGAAATGGAAAATGATCAATATAAGCAGTAACCTTATACGTTCTTGTCTTCTTCTTGTCTCTATTTTCTTTTTCTTACCCTATGAAGACAAGTATGCTTCTTCAGAAAATGGCCCACATATCGTACTTTCAACCCACTTTAACTTCATTGTGCCTAAAATCACATATGAGTCAAAATGAGTATCTTAACCACTTTTAAGGCATTAATCACTAAGTGTACCATATCAAATGAATCAAAATTTAAACAGATATCAACATCTTTAAGATGTCTTTATGAAATTTTTGGCTTCAACTGAGGTTGTTATTTATACAATGATGGGGTTAGATGTTTTATCTGAATACATCAAGTTAGATTTGAGGGAACGTACAAATACTATAACATTATAGAATGGAAGGAACTATAGGCTAAAGAAAACGAGGAAGTTGCCATTCAAGAAAAGAAGAGGAGATAAAGGAAGATGAAGAGGAGGAGCCAAATGAAGAGGCTATCGAGGAATTATTGATGTTCATCTCAAGTAAAGAGGGCTACTACTTCCCACAAAACAAACCACTAAAGCCAATAGCAGATCCAAGGGGTTTTATTATTCCTTGTTATATTAACAATTTGTTATTAAAAAAGGAATTAGTGGATTTACATGGTTTTATTGATTTAACACCATATATCCTTATTATATTGCAACATATGGCCTATTTACAAGGCAATGAGCCCTTATTTGGGAAGATAGGTGAAAGCAAGTCATTAATTATAAATCAAAGTTGAAGGACTTACTGAGAAGTCCGACTAAAAGACTTATAAAGAAATGCTGGTTAGGAGGCAACCCAACTATTAGGTGTGTTTATTTTAATTGAGTAGTTTGTAGGATTTTGCTTCTAATTTTGTTACTTAAGATTTGGTGAAGTTCCATAGACTATGAACATAACATCAGCCATATTCGTTAGAGTAGAGAAGATTTCATTGGCATTAGATGGATGTTGATGACACTAGATAAGGCTGGAAATCTTTTGCTATCAAGGAAGTACCTATTATCCTCACCTCCTCCCTTTATTTTTCATATTTTTTAGTGTTCTTGCATGTTTTGTGCATTGAGGACAATGTACAACTTATGTATAGGGGAGGGACTTGGCAGTCAACCATATTAATTTTGTTATAATTAGCTTAACAATTAATAATTACAAATTTTTTAAAAGGATGTTGATCAAGATGATTCATTATATGTTTGGTTGTGATTGTGATTTGAATTGTTTATACAAATAGTTATGAGTTTTGATGATTAAGTTGATTTTAGTTTAGTTCATTAATATTAAGGTTAGATATTCGATTTGCATTATGATATTTTATGTACAATTAGTACATGTATTAAGCTAAATATGAATTATTAAAGAAAAAGAAAGAAAAATAGTAGTACATGAATAAATGAGCATAAATAATTTCACTTTGCTGGCTTTGTACCAATAAAAAAGTCGAAGTTAAAGAGTTGTGTTAGTAGTCATTTAAGATAGTGACCTAGTTAAGTAACTGGGGATATTTATGACAAGGTGTTTACTCTATGTCAAAAGGCTATGTGACTTTTGCAATCAAGTTTCTAAATGCTCTTATTAAGTTTAGTGTTTTATTTTTAATAAGGGATATGAAAATGCTTAAAGGATTTAATATTTTTCTTATATATGGTTATTTTATGCATTAAAGTGGAATGGTGTTAATTGAGTTGAAATTTGAAGAATTATTAAGTGAATTGGATTGATTTATAATTTAATGCAAGTAAGTAAGTACTAAATAATTTAATAAACTTGCAATTGAATGAATAATAGAGAATCTTGATGGATATCTTCGATATGTTTAATGCTTTCCCGAAGTTATTTTTTATTAAGCTGAGAGTAATGAAATTGATTTTCTTGAGAAGAAGAAAATGCTTAAATGTGGGGGAGATTGATAATTACTTATTGTACATGTTTTTAGGATTATATTTAGTGCATTTTGCACGTTTGCTTGAGTATTTTTATTATTTTTAGTGCTTATATTATACTTTTGGGTTATAATTCTCTTATTTAGAGCAAAAGAAACAAATTGAAACAATTTTGAGAGGATTTGCAACTATTTTAACCAAGTTATGAAGATGTTGAAAATTAACATAGGTACCAATATAGTCGTGTTAATGCATGTGTACATCATGGCCATTTCTCATGCAAACTAATTGGCTTTAGAGTTATAAAAAGTTACACAGTCATCCACACACCCGTGTTGATGCTTGTGTTCATATTTTGAGTCGCTGTTTGTTTCAGATTCAAGAAATTTGTGATTTTTAATTATCATAGTCATTAATAGGGTTGTGTTGATGACTTTGTGCCACTAAAAACCTAATTTTTTTAAACTATAAAAGACAAAATTAAGAGGAAAAGTGAAGAGGAGGCTTGAAAAACACAAATTGACAGCCAAAACAATAAATAGAACAAAGAACAAGTAACGAAACACATGCAAAGTGGATTTTCATCAATCTAAAGTGGATTTCTTGAAGATTAAAAGGGATTTCATCATATTTCTTTTGATTTTATGGTTTTCCTTTAGTTTTGACGTTAATTTGTTCTATGATTAAGAACTAAAACTTTGTTGGTAGTTGGATTAGATGAACCCCATGATAGACTTTGTAATGATTTTATTTTAATTTAATTCATTCTTCAGTTTCATTAGAATTCAATTATATGCTCTTGATTATTCTTGAATTAATATTTCTAATATATTGCTTTATGTATGATTTCATGCAATTAAGATTGAGAAATCGTTTTCAATATATTTGATATAATTGAAAGGAGTTCCATGCGAATCTAAAGTTATGTTTACATAAATATTTCAAATTAGAGTCAAACTTAATAGTGAAATTTATAAATTGACTAATACAATTATGAAGGTTTTAATTAGAAAGAGATTTCAGTTAATCAACGTAGGATGAGACGTTAATAATCTCAAGAAAGATATTAACAAAACTGGGGAATTTTTACAATCCAATGAACTATAGATTAAATTTATTAGTAAAATCATGATTTCGTAAGAAGTCCTACGAGAGACTAATATTCTAGGTATCACTATCTTCTTTGATTTTTTTTAGTTTTATATTTGTTTTATTTAGTTAAATATTTTAATTTTTAATTTGATTGATCATAAGCGCAATAAGTTATTAGAGTAGATAATAGACAAATGGTAATTACAAATAATTCTAGTCTTTGTAAGATCGACTCACACTCGTCAATGCTAGCTACATCTATATTGTGTGCTTACGGTTAAAACAACTCAATCACAAAGAAATAAGAAATAATGATGGTTCTCTCTTAACAATACTTAAAGGATGATTAAACTGATTTTCAAAAAAAAAAAGGATGATTAAACTGAGCCAATTTCACATCCCACATATTATATAAAAGGATGGAACGTTGAGTTCAACCAATGTTAACATTAACCGGAACATCTATCATTGTGAGGGACAACTATATTCCATTAGGAATACTCTCAAAAGACTATTCTTATAAACTATATATTTTTTGGTATAATGGTTAAAAATAAAAAAATTTACTTTATATTAAATTTAAAATTGCAATTATGTTTTAATCTAAAGTGAAATTTGTTAAAATTTTTAGTTACGATATTAAATTTTGAATTTATGAATTCTTAATAGTTTGTAAGGACTAACTCAATTAAAAATCATATTTTTCTAGCAAGAATGATAAGAACATAAATATTATTACTTTGGAAATCCAATTTCCCAATTTCATAAGTTAAAATGGGTAAAAGATATTAATCTCTCTTATTATTATTTTTAATTCCTTTATATTTTAAAATATAAGAAATCCTAAGTTAATGAAAATTCTAATATACATCCTTATATTAAGTATATAAGGATTATCATTAAAATAGTTAACAAAGACTTCACGTAACAAACCATGTCTATACGGACACGACAAGTGACATTAATAAACTTATGTTTGAGTAAAGAAATGATTGAGAAATAGTAAACTACAAAGAAGAAATATTTCAATTGGATTGAATGATTGATTTATCATATTTATAAATTATTACTTATAATAAATAATATTTTTATTATTAGATACGCAATATTTTATTATTTTATAAAAATTATATATATTAATTATTAATAATACATCTATTAGTTTAATATGATAATAAATTAATTATAACATTAGATTTTTATTTATTATTTAATGATACTAATAAATTAGATTATCATTTTCTTATTTTTATTTATAATTTAAAATAACTAATTTCATTGATTTTTGCTATTAATAAATAAAATTTTAAAATTACTTTTTATTTTCATATTTACATCTCATTAGTCACATTAAAAGTATAAATAGTTATTAATAAATAGTTATTTAATATGTAATGTTCAACCTTACGAATATCATACCGAACCTAGTATCGATTTTAGTTTTGGTATGCTATATTACTAGTACCGATTAATATTAAATACCGTTTTGAATAATTATTTAAAATTGTAAAATATTCCTCCAATTTTATAAAATTTCAAAATAGCCTATTAATATATTGTAGTATATAATTTTTAACTTTGCTGTAGCCTTTTGATATAATAAGTAGCTCTTTGTTCCTAATAATATTACATTTCACATATTTCATATATAGATAAATATCACTCATGTTTAGTATTTAATGACAACAATAATTAATATAAAAAATTGTTTAATTATTAGGCAATTATAAATTAATAATAATATAAAGTTTTAAAATGTTACAATTGATTGTAACAAAATAACATATAGTAAAAAAAATAAAGGTCCATAACAACAAAAGCTCATATCTTAGACACATAGAGCATAAGTGAAACCTAAATAACTACTTACATTTATAAATTTTTATTTATATTGCATATACAAAATTTAATATATACATCAAATGCAGGTGAAACTAAATTAAAGGGAAAAATGAAAAACCATAAACTTCATTTTACAAATATCTGTTTAAATCATATTGGTCTCAATTTTCGTTTAGTATAAAATCTTCATTATTAAATGGAGTCTCATCATCACCAATCATTTAAGTTGAATGCACCAATTGACATGAGAATATTTTCTCATCCAATATTACCTTCTTAGTTACTCTTATTTATAAGAATTGGTTTCTTAAAAGATCAATCCACTAAGAGATCAATATGATTAAGCAAATTAGATTAATAGAACTACTTAGTCCATTAAGAGTCATAGTAAATAGATAAAATTAAATTATTAATAAATGATGAGAAATTTTATTTAACTTAATAATGACAATAACATACCTATTTTAAAAGCTTTAAGTTGTATCAAACAAATACTAAATCATTTAATCTCTTGTGTTACAATCTTTTTTTAAAAAATGAATATACTCAAATATACTTTAATTCCTTTCATACCTAGTTATACTAACATATTGACTAAGAATTGAATTGAAAACCTTTGCAATTTTGGAACATCACTTATAAATTGGTCCCATTATGAAACTATAAGACAATAAAAGTGACCTTATAAATACAATGAAGTGGTGATTATTTTTAAACAAGTAACATAAGTGAAGCAATATATTCCTTGACTAAGTTTGTCTCTTTAACGTATTGCAATAATAATTCCAAAGTCACCACCCACATCCTTATATGCCTTTATTTGTGAGCTAAGAAGATATTGTATTATGTCTTTTAAAATAATTCTTTATGACGGTTAAAAGTATTCCTTAGTTAATTTCAAGTTTCTTTATGAAATTTGGTCTATAATAAACCCTCATATTCATAAATTCATCTGTACCTCTCATTAATGATTGTAAGATAAGGTAACTATAAAGAAGGCCTATTTTTCATATTACCTTGTTTGTTTCCTTTACCTTTTCCATAACATTATAAAAGTACTCATGGTTAACTTCTCATTACTATTAGCCAGACTAAGTACTCTCATCAAAGGCTCATAAACCTTTATCACAAACTAACATTAGGACCAAAATTCATGATCTTCAAGTATAATCCTAGAAATCTCTATTTTAACATTGGATATGACATGTTAAGATGCAACTGACTTATCACTAGTAAATATTTATCTCAACTCCTTCAATTGATCAAAACACTAAAGTAATAATAAATTAGTTGCAAATCTTATAATAGAAAGATAACGAAAATTTCTATTATTTGTGAAATCTTTTCTCATAAAATTCAGAACCTATACCTAGTCACTTTTCTTACTTTATAAACAATTACATAAGGAGTTTAATACCTCTTATATTTTTCAGCATCAGGTTAATATAAAGTGTAGCATAAGGAATTTAATAGAAAGAATGTTATATGCTTAGCAATTTCTTCCCAATTGCTTTATAAGTAGTATAATTGTTAATGATGAACTGCATAATATTTTTTTTGCCAAATTTTATTAACAACGTAAGGCTTACTTATCAATTGATATAATCCCCTTAATAAAATAAACTTAAAAATTTTGTAATGGATGCATATTTCTTATTTTTCCAATCAGCACACATGATTGAATACTCGTAAGTTGATTAGGCCCTTTTTTTCGCTTAAATAGCTTTTTATTTCACTATTAGAGTTGCTCAAAAGATCACCCTTATAATCATTGATTGACGGAGCTTTAAATCCTAGACCAATAAAAGATATAACTATAGGTTGATAATACTATAAGATTAGGTAATATTGAATGACACACCTGTATCATACTACTATCTAGTCATTGTCATTTTCACGTTATGAATTGGTTCTTTTTCCAATACTTGTTTGTAAAGCAAAATAGATAGGTACTTATCTTCTTCTTTTTCTCATAGCGGTTGTAGCAATCCCTTATTCCTAGGTAGGAATACTACCTCCAGTATTATTAGTATTATCTTGCTAATACAAAATGAACTTCCACTTCCAATTTTATAGTTCAACCTTTGCTTTCTTTTTTCTCATTTTTATTACTTACAAAGTTTTTAATCTTCTATTTTACATCATGACTAACTTTCTTGCAAGGTTTCATATCACCTTTGATCTCAATTAAATTTTTCTTTAACTTGTTGATTTATCCACCTTTCAAATGTTCGTCATATAAAATAGGTTCTTTATAATAGGAACCAATATTATATGAATCCAGAAGACGTTAATATTTCAAGGGTACTTGAACTTCTTCGTTTATCTGTAAAAATAAAAATAAAAATGATTTAAAAAATGAGATCTTCATATCAAAATAAAAGTTTTCCGGAAGAGGTTAATATTTCAAGAGTACTTGAAATTTCTTTTCGTTTACCTATAAAAATAAAAGTAAATATAATTTAAAAAATGATATCTTCGTATCAAAATAAAAGTTTTTGCAGATGAACATAAATTTACTCAAAGAAAATTGATCATAGTCATTAACAACTATCTACTAGAATGGAAAAAGTCAACAAGCACTTGCATTCTTAGGCAATAAAAGAAACAATGTATATTTGCCCAATAATTACTCTCACAAAGACTAATTAATGTTTAACTAATCTTTTATTTTTACCTTTGGTTTGGTTATGTTAAGGGTTGGAGACCTGCACATAAAAATGCGTTACTTACTGTTAGAAAAATGTTACAAGTTCTTTGCTTAAGCAAATTATCAACTGAACATCTTAAAGCCAAATTTTTTCTCCTTCTAATTAAAGATTATGAAAGGTGTTTTTGTTTTTTTTAATTGCTTTAACACTTTACACATGGTACTGAGGCCCAATAATTAGTTAAACTTTGACAATTAAAGTTTTTATGTAGTAATCCCTTGAGTGAGAGAGTTCAACAGAAATTGGTAAGAAGTTGTGTAGTAAGTTAAGAACAATGTTTAAATTAGATCAACATTAGCATTTATCTCAGGCCATTACTACTAACTTATGATCATATTAAAGTACTCCATCCGATTCATAATAAGTGTCGTTTTAGGTACATTTTAATTATTTAAAATAAGTGTCATTCTTGATTTTGTATGGATGTTTATAATTTTACTTCCAAAATTAACCTTTTATTTTTCTCTCATCTTAATTATACAGATCATAATTTCAAGGCAATTTAATACAATTTTTCTTACATTAATAAGGGTATATTTATAATTTTACTGACTTTCTTAATAAACGTGTATTTTTCTAAAATGACTTTTACCATGAATAAGAGAAAGTAGTACTTTTACGTGCTGTTAAAACAAACAAACTAAGTTTTTCACCTCCAAAATTAATGGAGATACCTTAGCCACCGTTCCACATTCTACCCACCTTCTCTCTGATTGTAAAAACCCAAAATGCCCTCCATTCATAACACCCCTCCTAGAATTCTCAACCCTATTCAAGTCTTTTCAAGTTCTCGAATCCTAAAAATCTCCACTTTTCTCTTATATCCTCGCTCTCTCCTAAATTAGACGTCCTTTATGCTTTCGGACCCATTGTTCCGGAGGCACACAATCGGGTCTCCCGAGTCAATCTTCACCCTCCATCCGAAGATCCAACGGCTGTAATCAATCTGCGTAGTGGTTACCCGATTACCATCTCTAGGTGGTTTTTATCATAAACCCTAGCCCCCACGATAGTCAGATCAGATGTACAACCTTATGCCATAGGTACACACACTTAGCTCTCTCTGGCTCTATCTCCCCTCTTAATATCATCGATACAACAACAAGATTTACGTGACTAAACCTTAATTCTGTGATCTCCGAGAGAGATGAGAACTTCTGTTTCTCTCTCTTCGTGAAGATGCATAAAACCAGATCCTAATCTTTTTGTTCAAATCTTTTTGGGCGTGGTTTCCTGGTACATGACAATTGTAGACAGTGGTTTGTTGACGATGTTGTTTTGGGATTATAGTTTTCAGTTTATTTAGTTGGGTCTGGTTTAAGTGGGTCGGAGTTCATTCCTACAACACACTCACTTGTTGTCGTTTCGATTCATTCCTAGGAATGGCGGGTTGATGTTTAAGTTGTTATGAGCAGAGTGTGTGTTAGAGGAATCGAGGTCTTGGAAATTCAAACGCTTAACTCGTGAATCCAGCGAGTCGAATCGAGTTGTGACTCAGAGACTTAGTGAGCCGTGCATAACGAAGATCGGTAAGCGGGTTAAGTTTAAAAGTGACGGGACGGAGAAAATGCCCACTGTGGGGATGCGCCGAACGACAAGGGTGTTTGGAGTCGTAAAGGGTGTTGACGGAGCTCGGGTGTTGCGCTCCGGCCGACGACTGTTTCCGGAATCCGGTGACAGCAAGCTTCGGAGGGCTAGTGACGGCGACGACTGGTTTCACAACGAAAGCAAGAAAAGCAACAACAACTTCACTATTAACAAGAAGAACCACCATAACAATAATGCTTTCAAGTCCAAGGAAAATGGTTGCGTTCATGATACTAGAACGAAGCACCAACTTGTTCATGCTAGTGTTCTTCAAAGGCCCAGTAAAGTAAAGATCGAGACTTCTGGAAAAAACTTATGTGATGCTACAAAGAAGTTTGGTAATGTTTACAGTAGAAAAAGGAAGAGATTGGGCTTGGTAAAGCAAGAAACTTTGGGGGATAAAATGTATGGAATTCGGTTTTCACGTAGGCAGAGAATAAATAAACAAGACTCTGAGGGGTGTTTAGTGGGCCTTGACTCTTCTCCTGTGTTCGATGCTGTCTGTGAGGGTGGTTGTGATAGTAAACTAGCTTATTTTTTACATTCAGTTCTGAGGTACATGAGCAGAGCTAGCTTGAGGGTCTCTGAACTTGCGAGTTTCTTATTCTCTGAGCCGGTTTGTGGTGCTTTTGCTTCAGCTGGCATTCGTTTCTTGCAGGTACCGATTCTTGTTTTAATAGGACATCTAGTTTTAGTTTCAGCCGATATCTAGATTACAAGGAGGGACAAATCCCTTCCACGTTTTTTCAAAGTGCTAACTTTTGGTAAGTTTTTTGAACAAATATAAACGAGCGACCAACTGTAAAAAAATTTCAATTCTCACAAATTAAGCTTAGTCCTTCTATTTTTAATTATTTTTAGGACTACATTCATTCTTAGAAAAAGGGAAAGACTGTCAAAATTCTAATTAGATATTCATTAAATTAACTTTATGTTCTTTTTGTTTCAATTTTCTTCCAGGGTTGTTCTGTGCACACAAGAGGAACTTGCAAGTTTTATGGCGCCTGGTATCTCGCCCCATTGTTTTCTGTGGACTTCCCAGCAATTCCTTCGTATTTCATCTACATGCACCTTAGTTTTTTTTCTAGCTTTAGGGTTCTCTCACTCATACCTGTAAATAACTCACTGGACACCGACACTTCTGACGAATTTATAAAGGAAAGTGAAGTAGACCAATCATGCATTCCCATGATGACAGAGATCTTTGAGGCCAAAGGTCTGGTTAACGAAGTTGACAATTTAGTTAACAAGGCACTATTGCACCCTGATATTAGATCATCCAAATTAGCTGGGCGAAGCAATCAATACAGAAATGGCTTAAATTCTCGTGGTATTCAAAAAAGGAGGAGCTCGCTCAGGAGGAGGAGAACTAGGAATCCTTGCATTGCTGGTGTTCACAAGGCTAAGGGCTCTTTAGTTTCTGATCTCATTAGCAGTCGTAAACATGGCATCCCCTTCTCTTCCGTAGTATCTAGGAATAAGTTTAGGGATTCAGTGCATTGCAGCTCTGCCTCAAACCATAACGAGGTGACTTCAACTACGGTTGGAATGAAGGATAAGATGGACATATCTAGCTGCTCTGCAAACGTCTTGGTTGTTGAATGTGATAGATGTTTTAGGATACAAGCAGCCACTGTGATGTTAGAACTCTCTGATTCAGGAGAGTGGATTCTAGTGGTTAAGAAAAATGGATCTACTAGATACACTCATTCGGCACAAAGGATTATGAGGCCTTCTTCTGCCAACCGGATAACTCATGATGTAATATGGACAGGGGATGAAAATTGGAAGCTAGAGTTTCCTAACCGGAAGGACTGGTTCATTTTCAAGGATCTATATAAGGAGTGTTCTGATCGCAATACACTAGCTTCCAGTTCTAAAGCCATCCCTGTGCCAGGAGTGCATGAGGTGTTGGATTACCAGGAAATTAGCGATGTTCCCTTCACCAGACCCGATGTTTATATTTCCTTGAATGTAGATGAGGTGGCTAGAGCTATGTCGAAGACGACTGCAAATTATGACATGGACTCAGAAGATGAGGAATGGCTGAAGAAGTTCAATAGTGAATTTTTGGCTGAAACTGATTGCCATGAGAGACTCTCAGAAGATGGTTTTGAGTTGATGATTGATGCTTTTGAAAAGGCTTTGTATTGCTGTCCAGATGATTTAGCTGATGATGGAGCAGCTTTAAAGCATTGTATGGAGCTGGGTAAAAGGGAGGTTGTTCTAGCTGTATATGGTTATTGGACAAGAAAACGGAAACAGAAACGGACAGCACTTCTTAGGGTTTTCCAGGTAAAAGGTTTGCCGTGTTATAGATATATGATAATGAAAGAATCTTTTTGATGTAGTTTTTTTTTTTTTTTCATTAGTGTTGAGAGAGTTGGTTATTGTGTTGATGTCTTGTTTCCAGTCGAGAATACAATTAGGATGAATTTTACACCAGATAATTGATTCATCTATATTAACGATTTAGTTTCATTCTCCTGTAATTTATTATTTGTCTCGCCTTTGTTTTTTCATTGGTAACAAAAATAGTTTGTTAAGAAAGAAAAGTGATACAAAAAAGTTCCAGTCATAGAGATTACAAGTAAATCATGAGGCTTAGACCTCTGTCTTACCTGTCTTCTTTCATTTTACAACATAACTATGGACATTTTATTTGTGTTCTTCATGGAAGGTACTCCTTGGACCTAGTTCCGTGATGATTTGTGAAGTTATCTTACCTAGCCAACAGAGAACGAATGATCCTCACTTCAATTCTAATTAAATTATCATTATATATATGTGTGTGCGTGTGTGTGTGTGTATTACACAGGATTTATTTCCTAATTTGGGTGTATTATATCATATGGCTGCTCTTGACATTCAAGCAATTAGTTTACACTTGTGTGTGCAATACTTTTCATAACAGGGACAACATGCAAAAAAAGCTCCCCTAATTCCAAAGCCTGTTCTGCGTAAAAGGAGGTCATTCAAACGCCAATCCAGCCAACATGGAAGAGGCAAGCAACCAGTGTTGCAAGGTAAATTCCTCCCCATTTTTTGGGGATACGATATGTTTGCTTCCTAGATCAAGTCCATTCCTAGATTATTTTCTGGAATAAAAGTAGAAAAAATTTAATATATCATCCCATGTTTTACTACAGTGATAACTGAACATGATGAACAAAGTGGTATAATCAAAGTTGAAGAAGCTAAGCTTGCAGCAAAAAGATCTTTGGAGTTGGCCACTGACAAACGAAGAGAGGCTCAGTTACTGATGCAGAATGCTGATTTGGCTACATACAAGGCTGTAATGGCACTTAGAATTGCTGAAGCTGCTTCTGTTGTGAATTCTTTAGAAGCCGTTGACTACTTTGATTGATGGTTTCTGTTCTTTCTAACACCAGCTGAGATGTCATCCTGCAGTCACAAAGTTGGAACTGTTTTTGGCCATCAGTTAATTGTATTTTTGTACAGATTCCACCGATTGTATGTATGTTAATGTATTATTATTATAACCTCCCTTTTTTTCCCTTTCTATTGCTTAAATCTTTTGTTTCTTCATTCTCTTGGTAAGAAATCGAAAAACACAGGCAATTTGTGTTCAATCGCATTTCATAAACATCTAGGAGAAAGAGGTGTTTGTACTTGAAATTGGTTCTTATAGTTCCTTCCACTGAGCCTTGGGGTAAGTAACCCGTGACCGATAACGTATTGATCTTGAACGAAGGCTGAGAGCGTTATCTATGAAAATTGGTGTTGAATGGTCAAGCTTTTTAAAGCTTATTAAAATGAGAGATCGTAACTCATCTTGATTTAATCTTTTTCATTCGAACGAGAAGTTCCAAACAAGTGAAAGGAGAAATTCAGAGGCGAAGATAAATCAACTTTCCACGAGGGCAACTTGCATCCAGAACTCGCTAAATAGAATGCAGATATTGAAGAAAATTGAAGTTGATAGTTGAACAAGATCTTTAACAGGAGAAACAAAAGAGTTCCCTGCTGAAGACATTCCACGAGAAATTTTTGCAAAGCTTGAAGTAGACGATATTAACAAAATACTGCCTGGAAAAGTTTTGAACAGAGTTCAAGAACAAATAGATAAAAGGACTACCTCATCACCTTTGAGTTAGCAGTAGCCAACTCCTACTTATCACCATTTTTCACTGGAGCATTTGCCAACTCCGTAATTTCCTTCTTGCCCTTTATCAGAATCCTCTTCTTGGAGTTGAAGTCTAGCCAGTCCAAGTCCTCAGCAATGCCCATGTAGCCATATAGAAGGTCCTCTACCAACTTGTCTTGCTGCAGTCCTACTTCCAAACTCTTGCTGCTTCGACTGCCACTGGAGGCTTCTTGCTCAAAGTCCTCTCTCCCATGTTTATGGTCAGCAAAATACCTGTGAAGCCTCTCTGCATTTTCAAGCCCAGTGAAAGTTCCCAAAAACTTTACCAGCACAACACTTTGGTCAGCAGGTTTCCCTAGACAAACCTTGATTTTTACCCCAATAACAACTTTACCTATTTTTCACGGGAAAACAAAGAATAAGATTCATAATTAAACAAAATTTTCAGTCTCACCTCATAGAGATTCCAAAACATTCAATTATCCTTCAAAACATTTGGTTCACATTGATAACTATTTTATTCAATGGTAAATTTCTAATTGGTCCTTAAAGCGAGAAGTATATTCCACGCATTTCCTGATAGAATTCACTTTTATCACCAGTCCAAGTAAGAAATTGAGCTTGCACTTAGCACCTTACCTCTAATAAAAGACTCAACCTCTTCAATGGGCACAACCTTCTGTAGTTCTGGTATATTGTTTGACATAGAAATGTTGTGAATGATGAACACTGGAGGCCAGAGAATCAAATTCTCCTTCTGAACCAAAGCTTCTGCACGACTTAAAACATCAGGAGCCCATGTTATAGTGTTAAGAGGAACATAACTATTCCACCCCATCAGAATACATATTGCTTTGTGAAGGCCCAAGTGCTGCACCCGCAAGCCAGCCTTGGGAGACATAAAGGCATGTGTAACCAAGCGTCGAGTGCCCATGAACTCCTTTGATGAGCTGTCAGAAAAAGAGCGTGATATGTCAAAAAGAGCAACAGGCATTAAAATAACTTTGTGAAGCTGGGATATACATTAATCACTAAAACACTCCAATGAGATAATCCTCCTTAAAAACATTGTCCAGATTGGTCTCTTAAGAATACCACCGTTCAGAACATGAATCCTAAGCACTATCTCCAAAAACAAAGTAGAATCATGACAAATACCATATAGAATAACCCTGGGAGGGATGTGCCCTTCAGAAGAACTTAGACTAACAAGATAATCTCACTTTCATGGTCAATATCTATCTTTTAGGTTAAAAATGAGACATAAGGGGCAGAAATCAGTAAAAAGCTTCGTCAACATGAAAAAAGAATAATAAAAGTACAAGTTAGAGAGTTGCCAAACATCTTCATAGACAAAAGAACATAACAAGAAACCTCCACATTCTTTCCAAAAGTCATGCCCGCTCCAGCGGATGCTTTGATGGCCAAAATCAAGTCCATAAGTTAAGGAGATTGATGGCAGCAAACACACAATCCGATTATATGATTCATAAAAATGAATTTATAAGAAAAGGCCTAAACTTTGCCTTGACCACTGAAACAATTTGAAAGTTGCAGAATCAAGAACTATTAACATGTTCATTGTGAAACCTTGTCCTAAACTCATATATAACAGAATATCCTCAATCCAAAGAACAGAATATCTTAATTTGGCTAATTGGAACTTCTAGCCATACTAATTGAACCGTCCACAACTGAAGTTCCCATCTAGACAAGCTGTAAATACATATTTCTTCATTTGCTTCTCCCAACAACAAAACCAAATATCATCTTCCTTCCCATTCCTTGAATAGGAAATACAAATGCTGTTTGAGTCTCTTTCCCAAGAAATTTTTCTTGACCAAGGTTCAGTGGCTTGCTAAAATATATTAAAGTTACTTGAGTCATAATTCTGTCCAGGCATCATTCTAAGGGTAGAAAACAGTAATATCACCCAGATGCAGAAGTTGCAGAATTCAATCCCTAGAATAAGCCCCCGTCATCCATATCTAACAACAGCAACAGCAAAGAAGACACTCATTTGTTCCCTACATATACAAGACTAGAGTATGAACTGCATATTAGCATTTCATATTGGAAGCAATAATTTGCATCACAACAGAATCTTATAAGTGCTTATAACTAGTATGGTCGACCTAGAATAAACACATCGATGTAGATGCCTAAACTACTTCATCTTAGCCTTTAACTTCTATTTCTTGGAGTTACAAAACTATGACCTCATATAATTCCTTTAATGTAATTGTCCTCAGACAATACATTTTGAAAAGCTCTCAATCAACTGATGAATGGGAGTTGACTAAAAGCTCGTGCCCCAGTAAATGGACTTCACACCACAAAATAGATCTCCAAAAATCAGTAACCAACTAAATACTAGTATGTATAAATTATTCACGTCACTGAAACTAAATGTAAAAATTCCAGCATTGAATCCTAACAGCAAGTGTTAACTTGGCACATGCTGCCTAATTCCCACTACAAGAAAACTTTTGAAGCTAAACAACAAATATGTTCTGCACTTGTGAACTGTATACCATAAGAAAGAAAACAGACCTTCCGCACACAATGCAGAACAGGCCACCTGCTTTTCCTTGCGATCTATATCTTCTTTTGACAGACGAGCTCCAATTTAACTTCTTGGAGTACATTAAGCATGCTTCATCAACCTTTTGTTTAAATTCTTCTGAATCCTCAACCAGATCAGGATCTATACTATTCATCAAATCTTCAGGCATGGCATCATCATTTTCATGTGCATCCTCAAAATAATCATCAATTCTTTTCCCACTTTTTTGTCGTTTGTGAACGCTACTTCTCTCGATTTTCTGCGATTTATGCCATCTCAAAGAACTTGGTTTTGAATGACCCTTGATATATTTCATAGTTGGTTTATAATGTTTCACTGAATTCCTTGGAGCAGGTCTCAAATAATCTTGAGAAGACAAGTTCTGAAATGCAGGATCTTCATCATCATCATTAGCCTTCCGCTTTCCATAGGCTCTATGGTCAAACCTTTGAGTCCTAGAAGCACGTAAAATGCTTGAGTCATTATTGTTCCACTCCTCATGATCACAAAATCCTCCTAACTCTTCAGATAGTTTCCACTTTCTTGATGTAACCGCTCTAACGTCTTGTTTACCTGTGTCTTCATCCATGAGGTAATTTCTTTTAAGAACTTCATCAGGTTGTTCATATGTTGTCATCTCTTCCTTCATTCTCAGCCTTCTGCGAGCAAGTCCCTGCGTTTCAAAGTCATACATGCAAAGAGGATCCTGCAATCTTTCCCTTTGAAGCTGTGGATTAGGTTCTCTTACAAAGGCATAATTAGGTCTCAAATGTGATGCTTGGTAATCTGGTTTGAAGCCTGAATGAGTTGCTTCATTCTCTTGGGATTCTCTCCTTGTAAATTCAATTTGAGTATAGCCAGAGCTCAAATAGTCCCCATGGTGCTTTGATGTGTATAATGTTCTACTTGCATCAAAGCCCTTCGTATCCACTTGATTCTGTTTGATAGGATGGTACCATACAGAGTTCTTTCTCATGTTTCCTAAAGAATTCTCATTCTGATCTGCTTTGTCCAAAAGAGGGTGCATAACATTTGTTCTTGACAATTCCCTCCTCTCATTATCCATTTCAGAATGCTCATAGTCCACCCAAGAATGAGGTGGAAAAATTTTCGCTCTATGCAAATCATCAGACAGATATACATTGTCATTGATTGTTCCTTGTACTTTGGGGTAATGGTAAGCATCATTCTCTGGACTATACATGCCCAAAGTGAAATCAGTTTCAATACTCTTTCCACCTTCAAGCCTCCTCATATCTATGGCTGAGGTTTGGCCATAAGTTGTATATTGCATTGGCTCCATGAATTTCACGCTGCTCCTTGGAACATCATCAGAAGTAGGTAAAGGCAAACTTTCCTTACAAGAAATTGGAAACTCACTTCTTGAAACTCCCGAATTTGTGTTGGAGAAATATTGCGCAGCGCTCTCAAAATCCTTGGTGTGAGAAGCTGGACCCTTGCCATATGAAAGGTCTTTCATGTGAAACTCAGGCTTTTCCCAAATTTCATATGTTTCCCTCATTGGTGTCTTATCTGAGGGTATAGGATCCCGATACTGGAGTTTCTCATTCTCAATTGAGTTAATCTGTGTGTTCCATGATGGTAACCGTAAATGCCCACCAATTTGTTCATAATCTGAAGTTGGGACCAAATCTGGAGATATCTGATATGACTCTCTGGCCATACCAACTTCAACAGGCGCCAATTTATGACTCGTCATTTCATGACCATAAATACTCGAAACCCTTTTTCCGTTACGATCCCTCTCTTTACTGATTCTAGGATATGCACCGTGATGCTCATAAGCATAAACTTGCTTCAACCTATTCCTTTTACCATCATCATAATCAATATCCTCAACATAATCACGCTCCCTGTGTCCAAACTTTTCATCAAAGTGCGATCTTTTTCTCTCTACATGATATAGGGGCGAGCCTGACTGGACCTTTTCATTCTTGCCCGCATCTAAATACCAACTACAGTCTCTTCCTTTAGAACTAAGCCTACCCTCTCTAAGCTCTACCCTCCTAGAGACGTCCATCCTGGGACGAGGGCTCAAACTCCTCCTGCGAACACGAGGAGGAGACCTCCTTTCAAAGACATCACGGCGGTGAGAAATCGAATAAGAATCACGACCTGATTCCATCCAATGAGTGTAACTAAAAACGCATCATTGAAGATGAAAATAGCATGTATACGGCAATCTTAATTCCATGTAGAAAGCATCTAATCCAGTCATGTAAGTCTAATCTCAAGGAAAAATATTCTGGAAATATTTCCGCTTACGGTAATCAGAAGTGTTTTGTCGCTTCATCAACCTTTGATGGAACCCACTGGATGAGTGAACAAATAATTCAATCAGAAATAGAGGGCATCCATCAAAATACTCTTGCAGCGATCAGAATATTGGGAAGATTATGTCGGCGAAAACGGATCGGAATTGGGGCTTAAGACAGAGATATGATAAATCAGAGATAAGCAGAAGACAATTCGGATTCCATGACTTTAAAGGCAAGTAAGAAATCAAACCTTGGGGACAAACAGTATCAAAACGCCGAGATTTTGATACGTCACAGATGTAAGGTTAGGTTATAGATTATATACAAATCGCTCAGTGCGTTGCTGACAAGAAGCGAACGAGAAAGTGGCACCGTATTAGGCCAAAACGGTCATTTACTAAAGTTCATTTTAAATTGAGATATTTTAATATATTTATAAAAATTCTAATATCGATACAATTGGTATTGTTTATTAATTTCCTTTAAACTCTTAGTCACATGTTTGTCTTTATTTGACAAAGGGTCCAATGGAAGGCTGACTCTCCCTAGACGACAGCTCGGACATAATCATGAAACAGGTTGTTTTGACTAAAGTTTACGATGAAAACTGTTAGAGTAATTGATTTGAGTCCATAAGAATGAATGGATGGGTTGGTATCACTATCAACATTCTATTTCCCAAATCCTGGTTTCAGAATTTATGAACAAGTATAGCGATAACTAACACAGGATTTTCCTTCAAAAACCAGATGCACTTCGTCTCCAAGACCCTGGCAGAACAAGCGGCTTGGAAATTCGCTAACGACTTTGATCTCATCACAATCATACCAACTCTTGTTGTTGGTCCTTTTATCATGACGTCGATGCCACCTAGTCTTATAGCTGCACTTTCGCTCATTACTGGCGTATAGAAAGCTGTCTTAGAACAGAGGTTGTTCCATTGTTTCTTCAAGTTACTAAAAACAAACTTTTGCTTATTTCAAGAAATGAAGCTCATTAGGAGATCATAAAGCAGGGAATTACGTGCACTTCGACGATATCTGTATTGCTAACATATTTCTGTTCGAGAATTCCAAGTAGTGGCAAGGCAGAAGGTCGCTACATTTGCCCCTCCTACGACACTATAGCATCCATGATCTTGCGAAGTTACTGAAACAGAAGTAGCCCGAGAACAATATTCCCACCAAGTAAACCCAAAAACCTGTCCACCATTATCGGAATATGTTACTTGAAACCTCAGACTAACTGGTATCAAGTTTCGTTATCAGGTTCAAGGAGACAGATGAGAACCTGATGCGGGTTGTCTTCCCTTTTAAGAAGCTTACAGACATAGGTTTTGAGTTTAGGTATAGTCTTGACGATGTCTTTGTTAGAGATGTGAAAACTTGCGGAGAAAAGGGACCATTTAGCGGACTCTGAGTTCGAGTTCTATTTAGCGGACTCTCAGTCGAAGCTTTTGTTGACTCCACGTGAAGGCAACAACAACTAGGCTTAAAGCGTCACTCTGAAGCTCAACATTTTATCAATTGAGCAATCTGTTTCTGACAACTCGCTCTCTGTTGTTGCAGATAATTAACGAAGAAGATGAAAGAGACGGGGAAATAATTAAGTAGCTAATAGAATGGTGACGTTAATAGTTCTATAAGAAACACGTCGTTTAAATAAAAGAACTATGCGTATTGAGTATCTCGAACCTCAGTTATACATCCAAGATTGAACAGGAAAGAGAATCAACGACCAAAACATTATTTTGATTTCATCACTTCTAACAAACTTTTCGAAATTGGAAAAAATCCATTTCTGTAACAACTTTCATGAAAGTTAATCATCGGAATGTCATTTCTACAACTTTCTTGACACGTGAATCTCTTGACAGTTTAGAGAATTCAGATGTTCACGAATTCCTTAAACAGCTGCAAGAAATCTTAACCTTCTATTTATAACATTTATATCGGACCTCCGCATCACAGGCCTAATACAGGTCCAGTCCACTCTGATTGGGGCCTATTTTCTTCGTTGAACGTTAGCCTATTAACTCAGATCCTTTATTCAACTACTTTATTATCTTTATCTGAATCAAATTTGATTTGGTTAACTATAAATTTATTAAAACATTAAAATTGTAATTAATTGTTGTCCTCTTTAAGGAAAATTTCCAACACTCTCCCGTTTGGACGATGATTAATTACAGGAGTTGTGATAATGATAAAAATTAGTATAAATGGTTCAGCAAATCATTGTATAGGTCGACCAAGTAAAAAAAAGATCTATTGATAATGAAAGTCCATCATTCCGTCCCGTAAAGTTTTTGATACTAAAAAATATCAAATACATATGTCATGTGTGACACATATCTAATACAATCACACATATCTAATGTATCATGAATGAGAAAATGAAGAGTGACAAACTAGGATGATACTTATATGATCTGAAATGTATCATCTTTCCTTTTGTAAGTCTCAATATCTCTAAACTTTATGTTAAACAACATTAGAGAAATTTGTTTTCTCTCACTGAATGCTAAATCGCTTTAGAGAAAATCCTTATAGGATTAAACATTTATATCGCCTTATGTCATGTCAAATATATGGATTTACACTTTTTAAACTGTATGTTTCCTAATGACATAGGCCTAAGGTCAATCCGTATATTTGCCCAATGACCATTAAAATGCTTAAGATCGATATAAATCTTAAGACTTTCACCTGTATTATAACAACGTATAATAACACGTATGATTAAGGATAAACGATGATCACCTTTATTGCTAAACAACCATACTGTCATAATACATGAAAACATATAAATATTTAAGGAGCAAACATAATTATCCTTAACTAATAGTGTCTAAGGAATTCAATACACCAATATTGTATACATGTCTCTCAAAAACATGAGGGTAAAGTCTTTTAGTCAAAGGGTCAACAAGCATCTCCTCAGTCCCTAAATGCTCCGCCTCGATGTAACCTTTTTGTATCAACTCCTTTATAGCCAAATACTTGACCTCCAAATCTTAGACCCTGTGATATTTTTATTATTGTTACTAAACAACACAACAAACATATTATCACAATATAACTGAAGGGGTCTAGCCATTAAGTCAACCACAAACAGCTCAAAAATCAAGTTTATAAGCTAAATTGCTTGTGTAGCAGCTTCAAAACATGCCACAAAGTCTACATGCATAGTCGAGGAAGTCACTAGTGTCTATTTGACACTTTTGCACGATATTGCAATATCTACTAACATAAAGATGTAACCTCAAGTGGACTTTCTATCATCCAGCCACATAGTAAAATATGAATCTATATACCCTATAAGGTTTAGATTGTTGACCCCTCTGAATGTCAACATATAATCCTTAGTTCCTTTTAAATATCTCAACACTCATTTAACTGCATTCTAGTGGCCTATTCCTAACTTAGCCAGATATCTACCTAGCAGTCTAATAATAAATGCAATGTTCAGCCTAGTGTACACTTGAGGATATATCAGGCTACCAACCGCACTAGAATATGGAACATTCTTCATGGCCTCTCTCTCTACCTCATTCTTTGGACACTATGCCAAAGATAATTTCTCATCGTAAGAGATAGGTGTTGCAACAAGTTTATAATCAACCATATTAAATATTTGCAGTACTTGCTCAATGTATGCACTCTAAGAGAGGCCTAAAGAGTGTCAAGATTTTTTCAGGTGAATCTGAATACCTAGAACAAAGAATGCTTCACCAAAGTTCTTTTATGTCAAAATGCTTGGCCAAAAGTTACTTTACCTCGTGCATCCTTAAAGGATACTAGAGAAAAGGTAACATTAATGTCAATCCCTTCTCTCAAAGTGAACCCTCTGGCAACCAATCTAACCTTAAACCACTCAACTTTACCCTAAGAGTCTTTTTTGGTCTGGAAAAGCCATTTATAGCTAATAGGTTTGCAATTTTGAGGCAAATCAACAAGCTCACATACCTTATTGTGCTTCACAGACTATAGCTCATCGTAAAGGTATTTATATATGATTTTTATGTTTTTGGTGATTCATTTGACTTATGTTTATAGAACCTAGAAAGAGTGTTATTTTATGATGAAAGAGGGGATAATGTTAAGGCACAAAATCTTAAGTAAGGGTATAGAGGTTAATAAAGCTAAGATAGAAATTTTGGAAAAGTCACCTCCACCAACTTCAGTAAAGGTAAATAGAAGCCTTCTTAAACATGTTGGTTTTTATAAGAGGTTTATCAGAGAATTTTTCAAGATAGCTAAACCTCTTACGAAATTGCTTAAGAAAGGCATGCCTTTTTATTTTAATGTTGAGTACTTACATGCTTTTAATATTTCAAAAGAAGGTTGACTAACTTCCTAATCATAGTAACATTGCATTGGAAGTTACCTGTTAAACTAATATGTGACACTAGTGATTTTACAATTGGTATAATACTTGTATAACATAAGGATAACCATTTGTGACTCATATACTATGTAAGGAAAACCTTGAAAAATGCATATGATAATTATAAAACTACTAAATAGTAGTCGTCTGCAGTAGTTTTTACATTTGATAAATTTTGCTCATACTTTATTATGTCTAAAGTCATAGTTTATATCAATCATTCAACACTTTAATGTTTCTTGACCAAAAAAGATGCTAAAATAAGGCTAACTAGATTATTTTCTTTTTATTGTAAGAGTTTGATCTTAAGATCAGGGATTAGAAGGGAGCGAAAAACCCAGAGACATATCATCTTTCTTGTTTTGAGAACCTCTCAATAGGAAGCAAATAGAAGAAGATATAAATGATATTTTTCCTAATAATCAGCTTTAATTTATGTGGTTGATGTATCTAACTTAGATACACATCGGTTTGCTAACTTTGCAAATTACTTAACAGATAAAGCTTTGCAAAAAAAAGGATAACTCACTAATAAAAGAGATTCTCCTTTTACTTAAGGAATTACTTGTGAGAAGACTTGTAACTATTTTGTGTTTGTGTAAATCAGATAATAAGAAGGTGTGTGGCATACTTCATGATAATCAACATTTTAAAGCACTGCCATAAAAAATTAGCTAAAGGCCATTTGTAACGCCCCAAATTAGGGGTTAGATTTTGGCATGCATTCATGGAGTTTTCCGGGTACATTGGTTTCATGAAACTTCGGATTGATTCGGACAATATTCATATAATTTTAGTAATTTTTTGATACTTCAATGATTTTTAGAAATTGTTGGTGACGTATTTAGTATTTTTTGAACAATTATTTAAAAGTCATTATTTTATAACGAAATTTTTGGTGAATTTTTGGAAGTTGTCTGGATCTTCTGGGTATTTGTTTGTTAGAAGAATTCATAACTGTGTAATTGATGATTAAATAAATAATATATTAATAAAATAATAATAATACTAATAATACCTACTCAATTATGGACGACTCGTGGAATCTTTGTATACATATCGTGCACGCAATAACAATCAATCAGTTTATAAAATCAGAGGATCAGAAGAACAACAACTATTTTTGTTCTCGGTTTCATTGTTCTTCGAGTATCAACCTGGTTATAATAGCTACACTGGTAAGTCCATGCTGTTTTATGTTGAACATACTGTTTTATGTTTATGTTGATAGTATATAGATGCATACGGTGATGGACTGTTCTTGTACTGATAGGTTAGAAATACTGTTTTTTTATTTTTATTTATTTATTTATATTTATATTTACTCGTTTGACCATAACTTTGTTATCCGACCTCCGAATGACCTGATTTTCGCGGCATCGGATTTGTAAAACAAAGTGTCATCATCCACGGCATATTATTGCCCGCAACATCAAGAATAGAGAACGCAAATTGGCAAGATTAGATATGTTGGCAACTATTCGAATAGAGAGAGAAATTAGTAATCCATTTATTTACATAGATATGACATTAATTCTCAAATGCTATGCCAATAAGCAACATAAGGATCATAGGAAATGCTAAGAAGAGAAAAAAAGTG
>JANKOE010000005.1:56777464-56796697 GCA_026284465.1 Erythroxylum citrifolium | reverse complement strand
TGGGTTGAGTCATAAAAAATAGATATGGATATGGGTTGAGTAAAACCCGAACCGAACCCTACCCATTGCCATCCCTAATTGTAGCTTATATTGTACTTTACATTGTACATATCCTGGAAATGTATTTTACGAACACAAATTCCTATACACGTGGAGAAAACGTTTTTAATCTTTTGATTCACATTCCTCCGTATGAATTTTCTTATCTAAATTTACATTGTACTCATTAATCCTTTGTAGTCTTAAAATCTTTTTGTAAAAAATTTGACTTAAGACGTTTTAGAAGCCTTTTTATACATTCATTTACGATTTCAAGTATAGAGTGTAAATTATTGAATATTTTACATCATCATCATTTAATATGTATATTACATGTTGGATAAGATCCTCCACAGATGGGTTCACAAATTGGAATACAAATATATTTCCTTTGCTCCCTTTAACAAAATCATCGTTACTTAGTGTTGAGAAAGTAACTTTGTTAATTAACAAATAAACAAATTTTATGTAGAATTTGTTTAAATAAATTATCATGTTGAAACTATATAATGGTAATATGGATTTTTATATATCTTTAGTTTTGAATATAAGAAAAAAATGAATTAAAAGTTTATTCATAACTTACTCATACTTATAAAAGAATAACAATTTAGACTTTGGGCATAATATTTTTCACATACTTGGTGTAAATTAAGTAATGTAAAATCCTTTTGTAAATTTTACTTGTTTTAAAAGAAAAAAAACTAGACTGTTATAACAATTTCATATAGTTGAAACATTAAAATTCAATCTCATGATTCCTAGTGTCTCTATGTAATTGATAATTTATTCTACAAAATTTTGTGGAACTATCTTAAAGAGGTAAAAGAGTAAATACAACCTCGATTATACATTATTTGTTGGGAATTAATTCAAAAATGTAGAGCTGTTAAAATTCATTTTGAATAGGTCTTTAGTTTGTTTTAAATCTCATCTTATAAGTGAGATTTGTTGGCTGAAATCTCTATTTAATAACTATTGAGTTTTTTGTATTTTACCAATATAAGGCAACCAAGTTCATTATTTGGATGATACAATAAAACTTGAGTATTAAGTATTCTTTTATCTTTATCTTATTTCATCTTATACATGTTCTTTCTTTAAAATTTCAATATGGTATCTGATAAGTGTGAAATGCATCATGTTTTAGGGTATAATTTGATACGTGTTTATCTTTTTATTCTATTACTTAGTATGTGTTTTTGGTAGAATTGTGTTAGTTTGTAAATTAATTGTGTTTAAGTGTTTTTATAAATTAGTACAAGCATTTGAGCTTAATTATTATATTTTTGAGGTACCTTGATGTGTTAGTGTTTCAGGATCAATAGCAAAGAACGGGGAAGTTTCGAAAAGACTTGGACTGAAACAACGACCCACGATCGTGGTCCAAATTGCCACGAACATGACAGAAGCGAGGGAGATAGTCCTGCCACGATCATAACAGAGAGCTTACAGGTGGGTCACGATCATGACAGAGAGCTTACAGGTGGGCCACGATCGTGGCCTACATCTAAATTGCCACGATTGTGACAGAAGCATCAGACTTGGCCCATGATCGTGGCCTTCCTGTGATGATCATGACAAAGAGCTTACAGGTGGGCCACGATTGTGGCCTGTGTCGGACAGATACGTAAACACACAGAAAAGTCAAATTTTAAGGGTTTTTTCGAACTATTTCGACCTCGAAAAAACTCTAGGACTACCGCAAACACTTAAGTATAAAAGGAACAAGACAAAAGATGAAAAGGAGAGCTTCTTGCATCAACCACCATCAAGAAAACCTAGAGAGATTTCATCTAGAGATTGAGAAAGAGATGAAAGAAGAGAGACGTGGAGAAGAAGCCGATGTGAAGTATCTCCCAAGTACTTCCCCGTATAGGAGGTTTCTCGACATTGCGACCTCTGTCATCAGTTTATACCTAGTTTTCGATGTATTTCAATTTTATTTATGTATAGAATTGGGATAGCTGTTGAGATAGGATATTATGAATGTTGAGGAATGTCTAAACTTATCTTCGGGTTATTTTTATCTTTGATTCAATAAAAATTGATTGTTTATGTTATTTGAATTTATTGTGATTGATTTCTGCACTTACATAATTCGATGATAAACTGAGAGGTAAATCGAATGAAAAATAATTAAATTGGGCTAACGAGAGTTAGGTGATTTAATAAGAACGATAAATCAATCAAATCGGTAATTGTGTAAAGAGAGGTTTCACATAACTTCTCGGTAGTCTATTGGAAAACTTCATATCTAATTTGGGGTTGGATAAATTGTGAATTGAGAAATTGCAATTTTTCATAATCTGATTAAGGTTTATAAATTAAGGCTATTGGTTATAACTTGAGAGAGAGTAATCAACCCTAGGATCGTTCAGGATCAATAATCATTCATAATTAATTAGATTAGTGTTGAAGATAAGTAAAAATTCTCCTTTCTCTCAATTGGTAGTTCCTTAGGTTGATTCTTAATATGTGTGTTGCAATTTGCTAATATGTTAATATTTTGTGATTAATTCTTAAATTGAATTGATTGATTGAATTGCATCATTGTTTTAGTTAGTTAAAATTGAATTTTTGCAATTAGTTTTGGCCTTAGATTTTAGGATTAGATTAACCCTTTTCGTGAGATCGACACCTTAGATACTACTCGAACAACCCGCATGCTTGCGGAATGTCGAGGTTAAAATATTAAAACTACACATATCAGAAAATCACGATCAGTATTAGAGCTCTCAAAGATCTTGAGGGACCTATGAATGATTAATGCTTTACAAGCTTAAAAGCAAAGAAGGGCAATGAGAAACCAAAAAAGTGAAAAGATGGTGGAAGGAGCTTATCTAGCAAAGGTTCCATCATCAAAGAAGAAAGAAAACATTCCTCGATGCGGCCATTGTGAGAAGTTTGGTCATAAATAGAAAAATTGCTGGCACAAAAGGAAGTCTCGATGCTTTAAGCCTAAAAGATTTGGACATTTGAAAAAGAATTGCAAGTTTAACAATGAAGAATAAGTAAATACAGCGCAAGTGATTGAAGAAGACAACCTCTTCTAGTTGGTGAGAAATGCACCAAGACACATCATAAAGAGAAGTGTTATATGGAGATAAGTAACGAGAGAAGTGCTCATGTTGAAGAATAGAGAGAAGTGCTCTATTGAGAAGATTGGAAAGAATTGCTCTAAAGAAAAGAATAACAATATTTAAGTAAAAGTCTAAATGCCCTCCTTTGAGAATCCTTTCCACTAAATAAAAATTGTTGTACAATATGTTTTTGCTAACAATACTTACACAGCTAATACATTGACTAATGAAATTCTATTCTAGTTAAGAATATATACATTTACTAGACTATTTATGGTAAAATAAATCACATAAAGGTAGCTATAATCTTTATGATTATGATCCATAATTTTTTCCACTGATGTCCCCCCTCAAATTGATGTTGGATGATCATACAACATCAATTTGTTAACAAGAAACTGATGTCGTTGTCGAGAAAGAGCTTTCGTAAACAAATCAGCACTCTGAAGATGAGTAGTAATATATGGAAGAGAGAAAACATGAAAGACAGGGTTAGCAACAATTTGAATGGCACTGGTATTATCAACATGTAGCGAAGTAGGTTCAGTTTGAGGAAACCCAAGCTCACCCAACAATCCACTAAGCCAAATAATTTCAGAACATATAGAGGACATAGCACGATATTCAGATTTAGTGGACTTAGACACTCGATCTTGCTTCTTGCTTTTCCAAGAAACAAGAGAATCACTAAGAAACATGTACCAACCGGTAATTAAGCGTCAAGTGTCAGAACAACCAGCCCAATCGACGTTACTATAGGCAACCAAATGGATAGGAGAGTTCACAGGAAATAAAAGGTCACGTGTAGAAGTTCCGTGCAAATAACGTATGATACGATGAACAATTGTAAGATGAAGGTTCGTATGTGCCTGCATAAATTGGTTTACTTGTTCAACAACGAAGGAAATATCAGACCAAGTAATCGTCAAATAGTTAAGACTTCCCACCAGTTGTCTATATAAAGAGGGGTTCGAGAGAAAATTACCATCATCACAATGATATTTAACATTGACTTCTGGTGGAGTGTCAACAGAACTGCTATCTTGAAGACCAGTCAAAGCAATTAGTTCCTTAGTGTATTTATGATGGTGTAGAAAAATACTAGTTGTACTAGATTGCACCCTGAGGCCCAAAAAATACTGCAATGAACCCAAGTCCTTCATATGAAAAGAATGCTAAAGACGTGTCTGAAGTTGAGAAATCAATTCAGTGTCGATCCCAGTAATAACAATATCATCAACATATACCAGGAGCAAGACAATTCCCTTAGCAGTTTTGCAAAGAAACAAGGAAGAATCATATTGACTCTGAACAAAGGAGAAGCTAAGAAGTGTAGAGCGAAACTTATCAAACCAAGTGCCACCAACCTTGCTACTGGTGTGAATGTTTCCTCATAATTTATGTCACATTCTTGTCGATTACCGAATGCCACCAACCTTGCTTTATATCTGTCAAGAGAGCCATCTGACTTCAACTTTATGGAATACACCCATTTACAACCAATTGGGTTACTATCTAGAGGACAGGGAACAACATCCCAAAGTAGGATTCTCATGAAGAGCCTGAAGTTATTCTTGCATGGCGTTTATCCAACATGGATGTTTATTTGCCTGAGAGTAAGAGGTAGGAGCTGTAGTGTTAGCTAAAATAGCAGAGAAAGCATACCTCTTAGGAGGATGAATGACACGTGTAGATCTTCGAAGAGCCACTAGAGCAGGATTAGGATTAGGGTCTGAAGGAAGCGGTGATGATGGGGGTTGTCTGCGTTGATAGACAAAACCAGATTTAAAGCACTCAATTTGTGGTGAGATATCCTCAAAACTAGGTAAGACACCGTCAGAATGAGATAAATGTTGCTAGAAATAGTACTCATTTTCAAAGAAAATCACATTTCTGGAAATACAAAGTTGATTAGTAATAGCATCATAACACAAGTACCCTGTGTAAGTAGTGTTATAACCTATAAAAGCATATCGGACAGACTGAGCTGCAAGTTTGTGACACTCATGGATAGGCAAGTGAACAAAACAAACACATCCAAATGTATGAAGCATATGATAATTAGGATGTAGCAATAGTAAGGAGAATCAAAATCCAATTGCTGTGAAGGCAAACGATTAATCAAATAAACTGTAATGGACAATGCCTCCACCCAAAATTTAGACAGAACAGAAGACTCTATGAGCAATGTGCGAACCATATCTAGCAGATGACAGTTTTTACGTTCAGCCACCCCATTTCATTTAGGTGTATAAGAACATGATCTCTAAGATATAATGCCTTTTTGTTGCAAAAAGGCTTGAAATTCGTGAGACATATATTCGCCACCATTGTCAAGTCGTAACACCTTAATGCAAGTGGAAAATTGTGTCTGAATATAAGCCAGAAAATTTTAAAAAGCAATAAACACTTTAGCTTTAATACGCATAAAATATATCCATGTGAAACGGCCATAGTCATCAATAAACGTCACAAAGTATCTATATTACGCATGAGAAAGGATAGGAGTAACACCCCAAACATCAGAGTGTATAATATCAAAACATGTATTGGCACGATTACCATAAGTAGGGAATGATAATATCCTACTTTTCCCAAGTTTGCAAGTGGAACAATCAAGAGGTAATCTAGTAGAAGAACACTAATCGTTTGTACCAAGTAAACCAAACTTCATTAAATTAGAAAAAATCACATTATTTGGATGGCCCAATTGTTTATTCCAAAGTGCAGCCTTAATTTCAATAATAATAGAAGCCAAAGACAAAGTTGTAGGAATGATAAACTGCAATGGAAATACTCTTCCCACTTTAGGCCCCCCTCACTATCACCTTCCCTGACACCTGATGCTGCACAAGATAACAATTACGAGAAAAAAACACATCACAATTATTATCCACCATTTATCCAACTTAGATTAAATTAGTAGACAATTCAGAAGGAATAAATACATGACAAAAAGAAGGTCAAATATCACCAATGGTTGTGATTAGGAGCTTGCTGCCATTAGCAATTTGGATATCTTGCGTACCTGTATATGGTCGTATATTATGTAATAATTCAGATGATCCCGTCATATGATTGGATGCCCCAAAATCAACAAACCAAGAAGAAGGAACGGTCTTATCTTGACCTTGAAGTCCAAGAGAAGAGAATGCATTGAGAATCATTTGTTGGACCATTTCTTAAGTAATAACAAGTCGATTGGTGCTAGCGGCTGTTGATGTAGAATCATTATTGTTATATACAAAAACACCAATTTGAAAGGCTTGAACTTTCTTATTTTCAGGACGAGTAGGACATTCCTTGATTAAGTGGCCATTCTGTTTATAGTAATTACATAATTTCTTACTACAATTGCGAGCAATATGTTCTTATTCCTTGCAACTGTAGCATTGCATAAGTCCTTTCCCTCGGTTCTTTCCTTGGGCAGCATAAGCAACTTTGATAGGTTTTGATGTCTCCTTAAAGTCAATAAGAATAGCTTGAGTAGCCAGTCTTTGTTCTTCTCGCAATAATTCTCCAAGACATACATCTAAAGAAGGAACTGGATTTCTGTTCAGTAAACCAACTAGATTAGTCTCAAATTCTGGTCTCAGTTTCATTAAAAACTGATCTCACTTGCTAACTTCATAAACAACTTGAATACTTATTAAAGCTTCCTTAGATACCTTAGAATATATTATATCTGAATATTCGCTCCATAGGTTAATAAACCCATAATAATATTGCTCAATGGAGAGATTAACTTGACTGAACTTACTTATCTCAAATTCAAGTTGGAAGCGTCTTGCAGTATTTTCTTGATGGTTTATGCAATTCAGATAATCCCACATTTCCTTCGCTATAATGAAAGATTGTAAATTGTACTATATGTGGTTCAATGGATGCTATAATCCAAGAGATGATTCGAGCATCCTTTGCTGCCCATTGGGCAAGTTGCTTAGCATCCTCGAGTGCATTAGATAAACCGTCAATATGGCCCCAAAGTTCTTGTCCTTTCAAAAACATTCTGAATTGAAATTCCCATGTCACATAATTCTTCCCTATGAATTTAATAGCTAAAGTTTTTCTATGTAGTTTACCACCTATATTCTCCGTAGCCATTTCAAAAAAATTTCAGAAATTCCTAGAATTCTTCAAAATAAAAACACAACTAAAATAACAAACCAACAACAACTATAGTACTCTGTTGTTAGGCTCTGACACCATAACAATATTTGAGTAAAAGGTTGAATGCCCTCCTTTGAGAATCCTTTCCATTAAATAACAATTGTTTTACAATCTATTTTTGCTAACAATACATACACAGCTAATACGTTGATTAATGAAATTCTAATCTAGTTAAGAATGTATACAGTTACTAAACTATTTATGGTAAAATAAATCACATAAACGTAGTTATAATCTCTATGATTATAATCCATAATTTTTGCTACTGATAAAGAATTGTTGAGAGATGTGCTCCATGCTCGTGAAAGTTTTTTTTAATAATTTTGAATTAAGGAAGAATGTTGGGAATTAATTTAAAATTATAGAACTGTTAAAATTTCTTTTAAATAGGTCTTTAGTTTGTTTTTAATCTTATCTTATAAGTCATATTTGCTGACTGAAATCTCTATTTAATAGTTATTGAATTTTTTTATATTTTGCCTATATAAGACAGCCAAGTTCATTGTTCGGACAATATAATAAAACTTGAGTATTACGTATTCTTTTAACTTTATCTAATCTCATCTTATGCATGTTCTTTTCTTTAAAATTCCAACATTGTTATAAAGAGTGGGCTAACATTAATAATAATTTGATAACTAATCATTCACATATGTGATCTCTTACACATGTCTGAATATTATGGAACTATTTGTGGCCCCATATTTTGTAACCTGGAAAATTAATCAGAGGCCGATCGTGCATAAGGTTCCTCTTTTCTTAGTATCTTCACTATCTTAAATTTAATTATTCTCATTTGAGATAACTCTCGACCTCAAGTCTTAAACGGAGTGACAATAGGCTACTAAGTGATAAACTTAGTTTCTCCTAACCTAACCGTGTGAATAACATGGACAGCTTTTAGTTTAAGCAACCAGAGGACCCTCAATGTTGCTAGAGGAGGAAAAACATTAACATCTAATCCAATATACGAGAAATTGACAGTCTAACTACAGCAAGCGAAGGAGGATCATTTCGACTCTATGCGACAGTTAAATAGTACCTTAACACATACAGTAGTAACCATTTTAAGGTCACTCTTAGGATACGAAGAGCAACTTTGGGACATGATTGTCCTGTCAAGATTAAAGAGTCCACTACCATAAATCTCGGAATGCCTTTTGGTTAACTAACTTGGGAATGTTTTCAAAAGAAAGCAAGAGTTCCGTTGAGCTTCTTGGAAATGTAAAGTTCTCTTTGCTTTCTATGGAATGTTGTTAAAAGCAAGGAACTTCCTTCGCGAGAGAGTGAATCTTGAAGCAACGGCAAGACCAGCACAGCACAAAGCGAGGGATACGAGGACACAATATAGCGGCATTTAGGCGTTCTGCGTAAACACTTTAACCACAACATCTTACAGTAGCAAATGGTAAGTTTGGGTAAGCTATCAATGGAAGAGAATGAGGGAGATCAGGAAGTGTCAAGATTTGCCATATCCACGTTTCAGGCTAAAGAAGAAGAAATTGAGAGGAAGAAGATGGAAGTGAAGGAGAAAGTTGAACTTCAACTAGGCCGTGCGGAAGAGGAAACTAGACGGTTGACACACATCTGGGAAGTAAGTTCTTGCAAGGAAAAATGGTTTCACTTTCGTGTATAGAGAGTGTGACCAAATTCACTTGAAAGAAAATTTTGTGATGTGATTAGGAGCTTGAAGTGCTAGGTGATCCCATGAGGAAGGAAGTTGCAATGGTTCGGAAGAAGATTGACACGACCAACCGTGAGCTGAAGCCATTGGGGTTGAGCTGCCAGAAAAAGGTGCAAACAGTTTCTACCCTCGGTATTATTACTGTTGTTCTCGTTTGCTTCATTGTAGTGATCACTTGTGTTAAAACAAACAAGACATCCTTAATATCTTCGGAACATGGGACATTCAATATGTGCACAGGAGAAAGAGTACAAAGAAGCCCTGGAAGCTTTCAACGAAAAGAATAAAGAAAAAGCTCAGCTTGTCTCCACGCTGATGGAGGTACCTTCTGCAACTTTTTTTTTTCTTTTTTACTTGACCATTTATCTGCTCTCTGGCCTACAAGATGCACTTAGAACTGTATGGACAAACCTTTAGCTGGATAATATTATAATTTTATGATATAGGCAACAATTAAATGAAGTAAAGAGGGCAGTTTTAGCAACTGAAGGCCGTGAAAAATAAAGCTACTCTAGTTGCTAATTTCCCTTCTTTATTTACTTTGTCCTGCTTTACCAGCTGCTAACCGAGAGTGAAAGACTGCGGATGATGAAATTGGAGGAAATGAGCAAGAATATAGAGTCCAGGCATTGAGTTCTTATCCAGCGTATAGGCTTACTACCTCAATCCAATTATGTGCGTCTTTTCATAATGTTCCATTGTTGAAAAATAGTGCTCTATGATAACTTTCAGCATCCACATGTTCTCATACAGATAGTATATAATACAAAAGGTTAAGCTTATGCATCTGTTTGTGAAAAGGTTTCCGGACATGATTCAAGACAAATGATATTACAATAAGGGAAATGTTGAAGCCATGATTTCTCATGCTACGCAAATTTAGCACACTGATCTTTAATTGGATGAAAGCTGCTTGTACTCTTCCAGAAGCTTCGAAATATCATCCATACGCAACTGAAAATTAGACAAATAATAAATCTGATGATATATGAAACCTTGCACTGAAAGACAAATAAGGAAACACATGAAAGGTGTACGATAGTGATACTGTTCCTTGAGTTTGATGATCAAGGAAACATGGAGAGATGTAGAGAAACATTTCCACCAGGTGACACATTATTAGTGCATTGCTTTTGCAGGTCCATAAAAAGTCCAAAAGAAGCATGATCCAAATGTCATTTATTTATGGTGAGATCATATTAAATTTATTGAATAAAAGACAAAAATCTCATATGATTTTAAAACGTTTTTAATTTTCAAAATTTTCAAAAAGAAATCTGTATAATTTTCAGTTTTCTAAAAAAACAAACCTTACTCTTACATACACAACATGAACATTACATTTAAACTAATCAAATATTGTTTACACGACAATCAAACTCTCTTAAATTTGACTAAATTAATTAAACTCGATTCAAACTAATAATTTATTATAAGAGCTAGTTACAAAAAAAAATCTCAAACCTTTCAAAACTTTTCAATTATTGCTGAATTTTAAAAAGTGACAAATTTTTGAACTTTCAATTTTTCACAAAAATAACTCGACGTTAGTGTTTACATTAACGGAACCACATCAGAGTGTAATTGAACTCTCTCTCTCTCACACTCCTAGCTTCTAAATTCTAGATTGTATCTCTCACCATCTCTTCTCTAGTCTCTCTTCACTTTCTCTTCATCATTTCTCAACTCTCTCCTCTCTAAATTTTATGAAAAATGTACCTATCAATGTCAAGAAATATGGCAAGAAGGGTGTAAGAGTTATGAGAAAAACACAACTCTCACTCTGCTTGGAACATGAAAGGGCAAACCAACATAGAACTAAGGCTAAAGAAAAAGGGGAAAAAGACTTAAATTTTCAAAATAAAGCATAGATGTAAATGATCTAAGAATCTTTCCTAAATTTCTCTATATCTCTCTACCTTCTCTACTTTTCCTCTCTCTCCCTCTCTACTTTCTCTGCTTTTCCTTTAATTTCTCAATAAAGATAATATTAACTAAAAAAAAGAAAGAGCAAAAGAATAAGAGATAGATTATGGTAGAAAAAGGGATAGTAATAAGTAGTTAACGAAAAAAAAGTAAAGAAACTAAAATGCAAAAAAATTGACAGATGAAAGTTGAGGGAAGCAGTGCGGATAAGTCTTGGATTTGTTATACAGTAACATTTTTATTAATTTTAAATATTATAAATTATGGTAAATTAATTAAATTAAATTTGTGTATTTATTTTATAATATGTTGACATGGAAATTAAAATCCACGTGTCATCCACATGATAAAATTGTTAGTTGATATGGCAAGCCACATCAAGGACATTAACGAAAGAATTAACGTCGAATTATATTTGTAAAAAATTGGATGTTCGAGTATTTAATTGCTACTTTTTAAAGTTTAGACTATAATTAAGATATAGCAAGAAGTTTGTAATTTTTTTTGTAATTAACCATCAGTATAATTATAGTAAATTAATAATTTAAGTCCAATTTAATTGGTTCAAGCCAAATTTAATAACTAGGTTAGGTTACCATATTAGTGACATTTGATTGGTGCACATATAATATTTATAAGATGTGTTTTTCGTTGTTATTTTTTAACCAAAATTGAGAAAATTTAAAACCAAAAGATGTTTTTTTTCTAGAATTTAAACGATTAGAGTTTTTTTTAATTTCTTAAAATATAAGGAAAGTCTATGTCTTTTACCCTAAATTTATCCAACATAATTCTACAACTTGTCACAGTGGCTTCATCTAAAACTAGAATCTATGATCAAGCCTTTCATGATTGCATTAGACGATGAGCCCTATTATTATTAGCAATGAAAAATAAATTATTATATTCTCTAAAATATAAGAAAATAAGAATAATGTTTCAAATATGATAAACGTTGGTGGACATGATACATACCTGAGAAGCATTTTTCGTGTGATAAAAATGATGTGTATTTTTCTCAAGTGAAGTAGACCCCACCATGCATGCATCAGCTCCAACATCAGCTCTACACACAAATAGCAAATGTGAACCACCATCACCCCAAAAATGATACGTATATGAGAGTTTTGTATAGAAATTAACAGAAATTGATATCAGAGGTGGCTACAGGAAACAACTATTCTCATCGAAGTTAGCGTATTTATAGCACTCTCAGTATTTGGACACCAGCAGCATGCTTATCATGGTTGGGCTATAGTGTGAGTACCAAGTGATATACCAAGATCTCTAACACAATGACGATGATATTTCAAATCAATGATCACACCCTTCATTTTTCCTTTCCGGATCAGTTATTGTATCTAGTTACAGATTCCAGATTCTGTTAAGCTGCTAACTAAAATATGTTTAAACAACCTGTCAATCCAATATAGACAACTGGCCTTTAGTTACGAAGCAAGGAATCAAGTGAAAAAGTACTATAGCTCAACTAACAAGTGGATCAACACACAAACTTTTCTCAATGAAACAGCTTTAAACATGAAGGTGCCAACAAAACCAAAAAGATGGTTACAATTCTAAATGCAACTATTGCAAAATCTAAAATAGCCAAAATTATGGTCAAGTTACAAGATATCCTACTTACAAATGACTGCGAGCAATCAGGCGTTGGTAGTCACGAAGCAAAGGTCCAAGCTCCTTGAGTGGTAATGACCTTTCCGAAGACTTTCGCCAGTGTTCACGAACTGCCTGAATTTCCTATTGCATTTGTTTCAGCCCAGATGTCAGTTCAATTGACACATTGATTGAATGTGTATAAAAGCTTACCAGAAAAGATAATTTTGATGAGCATGCAAAACCTGGCCACTATTGGAAACTTTATACCCGGCCAACCTCTCGGCTAATTCAAGAAGCTCTCTGTCTTCAAATTCATCTACAATTTGAAGTCCAGAACTAGAAAATGAAAGTGAAAATTCTACTCTCCTTTGAAGTTCATTGATGGCAAAGTCTTCTTGCTCGGTTTCCTGCATGGAATGACTGTCATTCATGCGCAAAGGATATCATGAAAAAGAGAAAAAAAATCAAGGCACTCTGGAAATAACATAAGAGAAAGGAGGGGATAAAGATACAAGTGTAATTCAAAATTAATGGACTGCAATAAAAAAATGCTGTTCTCATCATCTGTCGAAGCTTTATAAATATGAAGCATCAGTTGCAAATGAAAATATAACCGTGGCAAATCATATGGAAATGTCTGTCAGAAATTGAAGTAACTTCACAAACCCTTACAGTCGTTACAGCCTTATAGTCAGATATATTGTTGGAATCTAAACAATAAGTCTGATATACTTCTTTTGATACGTAGGAAAGCACAAGCTTTTACCAGAATTTGAGCCCTGGTGGATGTTAAGTTTGTTAACATCCTTTTCCATTCAGTAACTGGGCTCAGTGGTTCAGTAAGGTATGTTCACCTTTCTATGTTACGGCAAAAAAATTAAAACATGAAACATGCATCTAGCTCATTCCCTTTGGCAGAACATTAACAAGTGCACAGCTGAAAGAGAAGGTCATGCTAGTCCATAAAGTTAAGAGCAAGCTAGGCAGATGGCACCAAGATCTTTGACCAACCAACTAAATGGTTGGGGAAAACAGCATGATCTTATTAAAGCAGTTGTTTTGACACCTTAATCGCTGACAAGTCATTATCATCTGCCTCCTTATTTTCAGATAGATTCCTGGGTGAAGAAGCAGTCAATCTCTTTATAATTGGGTCCCCTGCAAAACATGTAAGATGTGACAACATAGTTATGACAACAATGACTATAAAAGGTTCTAGGTCTATGAGAACTATGCAAAAAGATAAAAAACGAGATGCTGCGGTTGTTGTAAATAGAAAAAGACAAATTCAAATCCTCAGTTTCACTATTAAAGTTTTGAATTTTTAGATCAACATCATCCTCCATTCTGTCTTTCTTCCCACATTCTAGCACAGTACAATCAAATCACCATCTGCATTCACTGGTCTCAGTTCCTTATTTCCCAAGGATAACTGGATAATTGAAGATAGCTATAAAAGAAGAATGTAACAGTCAAGTCAAAGACAATCATGATCATGATGTCATGTTCAGTATATTTTCTCAAATTTTTATATTAAATAAGGTAAGTGATCTATAATTTTCCCCCTTCTTGCACAGCATTGTGGAACACTATTATCCAGCACAGATAGGTTGTTAGAATTTCTATTTGTCCAGAAGGTCAGCTAAAAATCATATTCATCACAAATAAGACTCGTCAAAGACTAATTATATTCTGAGGATGAAGGAATCAGTTAAGTACTTCAAATTTCATAGAGAGAATAAGAGGTACCTTCTGCAACCAACCACCATATATCACCAAATGTCGACTTCCCATCAAAGCCACCAAATAAGAGATATCGTGAACCAATGCATGTCATAGAGTGGTATGCTCGAGCAGGAGGAGGGTCACCACCAGTTGGCAAGCGCTTCCATTGTGCAGAAACTTCAGATGGGAGAAGAGGAAAGAAACAAACATTAAGCCATAAGCACGCAAGTTTGCAGAAGTAAATTTGAATAGATTTACAACCATATTATGTCATAAGATCATTGAGATGGTTGTCAAAATGAACAGCATGAGAACAATAACAAATTAAACTAAATCAAAGAAACAGTCAAGGTCATTAAAATCATCTACAGATGGCACTGTTAGGTATGCAAATAACAGCAGGATGTGTTCTTCTCATTGTAATAACCAAATCAGTAAACACTTTCCTCCAAACCTAACATCTTACAGAGAGTCATTTGAGTTTGACGGAAATAGATTCGCTTTATAATTCTGAAACAGTTAAGTACAAACAACAATTAACATAAGCCAGTCCTAATTAACATAGATTACTAGCTTTCAGGATAGCTCTCCTGAATCTCAGTAGTACAAAGTTTAAGCAGCAAAATCTAACATACTTAAATCAAGAAATACAAATGTTAAGACACCCATACCCCTATCTAGAACTATGCAATCATTGTGATAAATGTCATAACGACTCAACCAGCCACCAGTTCCATGACCTCCAAACAGCAAGAGCTGCAATGAGAGAAGTTTAGCATTCCATTCCACTTCACAAATGAGTAAAAGCACCAACAGAACTATCACGCATGTAGGAACTAAAATAAATCATTCCAAAATTTGTTACTGAATAATATTAAATGCATAAAATCCATATAATTAAGTTGAACAAAATAGCAAATACTCTCAAAAAAATTTATCTATGAAGGTAGGGGCTTTAGAGTAGTAATTTACGTAGTGCCCTCCAGAAGTTATAGTGTGGCCACAACGAGCAGAAGGAGCTTGACCAGGAAGCCTCAATTGAGTCCATCCAGGTGCTTCATTTTCTTTCTTCCACAAATACAAAAAAACACTTACACAACATTAGGGGATCTAATTTGTAAATTCCTTCAGGGCTAAGCAAATCATTCTAATTAAGACTCAACAATATCAGCTTAACTAAGTTTTTCACTTCAGAACTTATAACTATTTCAACGAAGGCAATGACATAATTCAACCTAGTAGATGCTCAAGATCATAATAGAAATTCAGTTTTGTGAAAGGGTCAACACATCATAGATTTAGATTGAAAATTTTTGGCACACAAATTTAAGGAATTATACACCAGCAGTAGATACACTTCTAGCAGCCAAATTCTGTTTGACACTCAACTTCAAGTGACAACTTGAAGAATAAATGAAATAACACAAATTTCCAAAGATGACAGTCAAAATAGGAAAATCCCACTCTTAATCTTTATTCCTGTTCAACTATCTGTGCAAGATGCTAGATTTCCATCCAATCAATGCAAAGAAATAAGCATTCCCTATCCCCAAAAAATTTACAAAACTAATACACCAAAAATATAAATTTGCGTCACTAAGGACCAGAAGATGTAAAGACGGTACATAATGATTACAATATCACAAGTGACCTCAAGGGAAAAAGAGAAAAATGTAAGCTTAATGTATAAGAGTCAGGTTCTATAAGTTAAATCAGACATTTGACAGAGTAATTAATGGAGATGAAAAGAATCAACTGTTAACCTTCTTCAATAAGACCCTTCAGAGCCCACAAATCACCCATGATTGGCCCACCACCACCTGTTAAAATCAAGATATTTTTTTTATCATGTAAAAGTCCCACAAACAATCGCATGGACAACAAAGAGTATCATGGTGGGGTATTCAGATGTGGAACTCACACCAAGCTATTGAACCATACAAAATTCCCTCAAAAAGTTTAAGTGAATTGATGAAAATTATCAATAGTAATGCTCGTTAGCTTCCTACCCAATTACATCAATAAAACACGAAGAGAAACCGTTTGCTTAGTAAATAAAAGAAAATATACAGATCAGGTATGCGTTCAGTGAAAAGTGTTTAATAATGGCATATCTGTTGTTAATTGTATTTGGTTGGAACGGATTTCACACCATTATTATTGACAGAGAAAATTTTGAAGAAATGGAAAAAGGAACTAAACTTCAAATACACCCAAACAAATGTAATAAGATGCAGGCATATTAACATATTTCACAGATTTTGACAAAATATTCTCGCTATGGACAAAAACTTGAAACCCAAAAATGCAGTTTTTGATTTATTTTAATTTCAGATTATTGCATGCTATTTCACCTCTACCACCATAGACAAGCAATCGTTTCTCAACCATGGTAGCTGTGTGCCCACATCTAGGTGGTGGCAGCGCACCAATAACTGACAGCTCTATCCATTCAAGCGAAACTGTTAAAAGAAGAAGAAAACAAAACTCATTAATCGATGTTATTTGGAAAGCAATAGTCTAAGATAGATAACACATCTCAAAGAAAAAGAAAAGAAGTTACTTGTGTCCAAAACGTACACATCTGACAACCACTTCTTGCCATCCCAACCACCATACCTGCACTCAATAGATCTTCATAAACTAACCGTAGATGACAGAACATTTTCAAGCTCACAAAACAATGAAATCGACACCCACATAACAATCTTTCGGTTTCCAATAGATGAAGCAGCAGCAAAGTCTCTAGGTGAAGGCAAATCACCAAAACTGGTCAGCTCTGACCATTGCCATATATCTACAGCAAATGCCAATCAATGATCCAGAAGTTTAAAAAAAGAATTCAAACAAGTAGAATGCCAACAACATTCAAATCTATTTTCAATATATGCAAACACCCATGAAAACGGAGTAATGCATTGCAATAATTTAAGGTTGTCATCATTCTTGCAAATGGAACCAAAAAAGAGCTCTTGCCAACTTCAATAAATCTGATAACATGCACTCTTTTAAGCAGTTGAATAGATAGGTACGATTCTTACCTGTATCTAGAACCCAAAAGTCACCCAACCTGAAGACCCAACATCATTGTCAATAAAATGCCTTCGAAATTAATCCCCAAAGCATGAAACTGGCGTATGATAGGATAGTAGCACAAGTATCTGCAAATTCATATTTGTGTAAATTACAAACCTTTTGGCACCAGATCGGCCACCAAAGATGAACATATGACAATCAATAGAAACAGCAACATGAAAAGCTCGTGGGCTGGGACCCACTTGTCCATCAGACCCATTTCCACTGCAGTCTGGCTGAAACCATAACTTGTTCTCTAAAACAATCAGATTGGAATAGTTATTCAGCAGAATTGACTTACAAAGAGCAAGGAAGAAAGCGAGTCAACAAAGTAACAAGTGAAGAATAGAGAAAATTGAGTGAGTACCGATATCATAGACAAAGACGTCAGAGAGGAATTTCTTGCCCACAAGGCCACCGAAGATCACAACCTTGGATTTGCCAATCAAAACAGCAGTGTGGCCACTGTACCGGGAATTCAGTTAAACAATCATACTGAGAGAGGATGAAGAGCAGAAACTTAATAGTATACACCTGCGAGGTTGGGGAAGAGGTCCAGTGAAATCTGAGGAAGACGCTTGAATCCAGTAATGCATTTCCTCCTTCTTTCTCATTCCTTGCGTCTATTATTTTGTTGAAAAAGCATCTTACTTGTTCGAGCGGAGCAAGGAACCATTTCAAATACATTGCTCTCTTCTAAAATTCAAAAAATAAGACAATAATAATATTATCTAATTTTTCCCTCAAAAAAATAATATTATCTAATTTAAACTCTCTTAAATAAAAAAGTGTTTATTAGCTATTATTTTTATGAGATGCAACAGAAACACTAAGTAAAATAATGGTGAATTTATTAGTGATATTTTTTTTTTGAATAATAGTGAGATATATTATGATAACAAAAGTAAAATTGTTGAATAAGGAGGATTATTAATGTTATTCAATAAATTGATATAAGAATAAAAAGGGTTTCTATAGAGCTCTATAAATTATTTAATAAAAAGCTAATATCTATTTTATATATATATATATATATACATGAGTCCGTAAATTTCACAAATTAGACTAGATTTTGTTTAATCCAACTTGAAACCAATAAATTTAATTTAAGTTGAGCAAGTTTTGGACCAGGGCTTTAAGGGGTGTGGTTTGATGGTTGAGGGTGGGATTTAGCTTTGATTCGGTCCTAGATTTAATTTCATGCTAGCTCATTTTGTAAGAGCTTCAATGATGAGGTGCGCTTGCTTGGCCCGCCTGTAGGGTGATGCACTAATTGAGCCCTCAGAAAGGTGTGCCGCTTAGCCTGCTTACGGGATTTCCTCGAATAAAAAAAAAGTTTTGGACCGAGCTTGAGTTCTTTTTTTAAAGCTCGAAAGTAGCATGAGATCGGAACAATTTCCATATACACAGTAACATTGTTACATCAATAAAAGGATATCATTTTGTACATTATATGCAATTGATGCAGGTCACTACACTTGTTTTACTTTTATAACACTTCAAATTTTTGTTTTAGAGTGGGTAAATTATTAAAAAAAAGTGAGTGTTAATAAACTTTGTGTTATTAGTATGAATTTTTAAAATGATAATAAAATTTTTAATTTATAAATTTTTTGTAAAAATAGCATATGGTAATTCCTAAATTTAATTATGCTAATATGACATGTCATGTTAACAAACTCAATAGAGATGTGTGGCTTGTTAGTGAAAATTTTTAAAAATATGAAACCTAAAATATATCCTTTAGTTTTGCAATCATAGATTGTTGTTGTTTCTAACTTAAAAAGACAACCTTAATCTCTATAACGCTTTTACTGTGTAATCCTTTGTTAAGGGGCTTTTTTATTTGTTATTGAGTATCCTCAGGAAATATAGTTCATGGCAATGATTAAAATACCGTTCCGTACCGGACGG
>JANKOE010000005.1:56730676-56754625 GCA_026284465.1 Erythroxylum citrifolium | reverse complement strand
AATACTAAATTATTAATAATAATAACCTATTAAAAATTAAAAATTAAAAATAATAATAATACTAATTAAATAAATTAATTAAATTAATAAGAATAAGAATAACTTAATAATAATAATAATAATAAATTAATAATCATAATAATAACTTTTAAAAAATTAATAATAATAAGTATAACTTAATAATAATAATAATAATAATAAAATTAATAATAATAAGAATAACTTAATAATAATGATAATAATAATAATAAAATTAATAATCATAATAATAACTTATTAAAAATTAATAATAATAAGAATACCTTATTAAAAATTAATAATAACAACATCAATAATAATAATAATATTATTATTATTATTTAATAATAATAATAAAAACTAAACATATTTTTTTTAGTTTTTTATTAGAAATCTCAACCAAACAAGTTTTTGTATTCAGTTTTTATATTGCAAATCTCAACCAAATCAGGTTTTCATTTTTTAAGAAAAAAATAGAAACTAAAAACAAGAAACAGAAATAAAAAAAAATTGGAACCAAACGGCCCCTAAGATTTTCTTTCTTTTTTATTTTTCTTTCTTATGATTTTTTTTCTTTCTTTTGTTTTCTAAAAAAAGGGTTCTATTTTCTTTTATTTGCTAGGAATAGCTTCTTTTTCTGCTTCTTGAGTTTTTGTTTGATGAATGAGTTTTATGAGAATCATAGATAAAAATAAATTGAATTATTTGAATTCAATCAAATTTCGAGCTATTTAAAATTAAGCTCATATTCAGACTGCAAATTCCAAACTTGATGAGGATTAGTCCGTCCCCCTAATAAAATTTTTCACAGACCCAAACTCTGAACATCGGCCCATCACATGCGTCTAATTGATTTGTCTTGCTAAGTCCAACTCAATGACGGGCTTGCTTTTTATTTGGTTTTATAAGAATCAATTGTCATGAACATCATCAATTTTACGATCACTTTTCAGTTTTCTCTATTAAATGTATTACAAATTAACACAAACCAACACACGTAGATGAAACAAAATCCCACACAGACAACAATATTTCTTCACATTAATAAAATCAATTTTCACAAGTTTTCTATTCCTCTGCCTTCGCAGGCTCAGCTTCCGTCTTCTCCACCTTTTGAGCCTCTGTTGCTTCGGCCTTTTCGGCCTCCGCTGCCACTACCGCCACTTCTTTCTTCTCTCCCTCCACAGCGATTTCCTTCTCTTTCACACCGCTTGCTTCCTCCGCCGTCGCTGGAGTTGCTTCTGCTTCTACTGCCTTCTCGTCCACGACGATGAAGGTTGAGACCTTTTCGAATATGAAGAATACCGGACCTGAAACATAGGCTACTCCCGACTTGGAACACGCTTCTGACACTGCTTTCGATCCTGGAAACTCTGCTTCCATGCATAACCATATAAACAGTTCATACCATTACTTTTCAGAACTCCAAAAGAAAATGTGAGAGAAAAGAAGATTTTGAGGATTAGATCATACCGATTTTAACGAGCTCTTCAAGGAACTTCTGAACGGGCACGGACTGCTTCTTTAATCCTGCTTCCTTGGGTTCCTTCACTAAGGTCTATAGCTCCAAATCAAAGTCAGAAAATAATAGTGTTAGCAATAATAACAGTGCACGTTCTTGTCTCTTTTTCCCTATCCTGTTTCATTAACTTTTGTTATCGTTCAGGAGTTGAAACACACCTTGACTTCGGTGGATAAAGCTTCATAGATTTCTACGACCTTAGGTTGGAGCTCCGTCTTCTTGTCTTCAAACTCCTTAGTGATTTCTTCCTGAAGAACATAAATTACAGAATAAACGTGAAAAAAATATTGTTACAAGATCAAGCATATGTGGGTTTGGTGGGAAAGGGAAACAGAAGATTATGGTAAGTTGAAAGAGACCTTGGAACTATCAAAGGACTTGCAAGCTTCAGCAGCAGCAGCCTTCTTGGCGCTGTCCTTCTCGAAAACCTTCTTGATCTTAGGCAGAACCTTAGATTTCCAGTAACCCATGATCTGCTTAATTTCTGAAAAAGCTATAATAAATTTGAATCTTTTTTTAAAAAATAAAAATACCAAAGTCTGTCAGTAACGAACACAACAAAGCAAGAAGGAACTGAGAAGCACAACTTTCTGTAGCCAGCTTGAAACATATAAGAAGTTTGACATACCCACAAAGGAAAGATTTAAATATTGATAGGAAATGAAGCAAGAGGGAGGAGCTGAATTGATGAAAGTAAAAGAAAAAGAAAATCTTCCTAGAAACGAACAATAGTATTGTCGAGGTGTTTCTGATTCTGATATTGTCTCTGTCGATGAATGTGTATGCTGGGGCTTAAGATGGTGTGGGTATGGACTTATTGTCTTTTGTCCAACTCAATGTGACTACTCCAACCAACTGTCCCTCCAATTATCGCTTAGGCAGTGGCATCATGACGTACCTCCACGTCATAAGACAATTGTTTTCCAGATAATTTACCAGAATACCCCCTAAATATTTCTCATTCATCCGTTTACAACTAATTGCTCTTTTGATTTCATATACACGACCAACGTTAAGATTATTACAGGATAAATATTTAGGTACGTGTTTGATGTTTATTTCAAACAACTAATTTCTCCAATATGAATAATGATTATGAACTGAAAATCCGAGCCCACTGGAGAAGTAGAACAAAGGAAAACGGGTGGTATTGCAAATAAATGGGCCGCTTCAAAATTACATGTACGTAGCTGTTTAAAATTTTAAATCAAAATTTTGCTTTTTATTAAAGATCTATCTTAATCAAGTGAAAATTCATCTTGATATATATAATTTGAATGTGTCTTTTCATAATTGAGATTCTCTTATAACACTTCGTGGGGAAAAGAAAACTACAAATAGATGAGATGTGATAGGGGTAAAATGGAGAACAGGAATGTAATGACAGCTGGCAAAAATCATACGAGTGAGTACCCACCGAAATCCTAATACATGGTTTGTGTAATGTTATTCTCCAAACTCCTCACATGGCTTCGCTGTTGATAACAATCAAGCCGTCATTGACTACTCTACTCCCCCAACCTTTCACTAATCCTCTTTGAGTTTTTTTTTTTTTAAAATCCAATGCAAGATTTGAGTATATGTGATTTTTATTATGAAAAATCTTGATGGGGGTTCCAAGGCCATCCTTAATTTGGAATAGCCCTGACAATTCTTTTTAGGTATTTTAACTTCCTATAGTGTATCAGAGGTTTTGGGCACTAAATTGGCACTACAGTTTGACTTTTAATTATTATTTCTTTAAATAATTTATTAAGATCATATATTTAATAAATTTAATATTAATTATTGAAATTACCCAAAAATAACTTTTTGTTCTGTAATATAGATGTCTATATTAAGTAAATTTCTATTAATAGGTTTGTGTAAATTAGAAGCCGTTTTAATTATCTTTTTTTGCAGAATTTGCACAAGGTCATCTAGAGTCTAGATAAAAGTTTGGGGTTGTGTTATCACATCAAAAGTCCAATCGGTCAATATAAAAACTTGTAAACTACATAATGTGGGTAATCTCTCTTTTCAAACTCTACTCTACTCTTTTTGACTCTAGGCAGTAGGTAAGATGAGAAACAAATCTCCTTTCTCAACGGTAGGGTTCTTAGTAAAATCAATGACCACAAACCCTACCAGAGCCGGTGGAGACAAGGATGTGTAAGGCATCCAATATAATTTGGAAGAACAGGTTGACATTATTAGTTACTTGGAACAGTTCACCAAAGAAGTGGCTTCATTTAAGGTGTTCCTGAGTGCAGGATGGTTTATTCGGCTATACTAGATATCTCCTTTCCATTGGAAATTGAATTTGCAGACCATATTGATGAAGTGGGGATGGATGATTCTCATGTCTTATTTGACATGGGGCCTATAATTACTACTGCTACTCAATTATCGGCGGACCTTATATCTGTCATTGTGTATATAATCATAAAACACATAAATCAGAATATATACAAATGACGCAACCTTTGAGTTTGAGTGCACAACTCTTCTGATATGGACCGCTTTCATAGCTTAAGACTGAAAATGAAACATTATGACTTGGACTTTCTTTAGCCATTTTTCTTTGATACCATTTTTATTAAAAAGAATCAATTTCTTCTTAATCTTATCCAACCCCACAAGTTCCTAACTCCAAAATATATGTTAATTAATGCCTATCCATACAATTGGCTGTAAAGTATCCACGAGATCGCCCTACCAAGTGTATCTTACTATTCCATAAGTTCCAATAAACTTTTTTAAGTTTGGATAAATATAGAGAAAAAATACAATCAGATTTTTTTTAATTGTTTAACTTCTCCTCTAGATTACCAATGGATCGGAGTCAAAATGTTCAATAGTCAAAGTTTTAAAATATTTTCTTGAACCTAAACAATCTTAACCTACACAATAATCCTTCTACATTGTTTGAATTGGACTAAAGGGTATTTTAGTAAGTAATATTTAAGTGATGGATTTGGTGCACGTTTGTTATTACTTTTGACAAAAGAGTTAAATTAGACCTTAATGTTTTTACTAAAATTCAGTTTAAATTCAAATGTCTTGACATATAAAAAAAAACCCTCAACATTTCGCAAATATTTAATTTGAATCTTAACTTAATTTGTCTATAACTTCTCTATTATAATATATATATCTGATTTTTTTGTGTGTGAATCCATTGTCAATGTATATCCTACATCAGAAGTGGGCTCAAAAAATTAAAAAAATTAAAAATTTTCATTCTCCCCTCTCCCTCTCTCCCCTTTTTGGTTTAAGCTAGTTGAACCTGGACATCTAATTGGTATAATTTAGGTATCCTTTCCCAGTGAAAATTTATAGAAATGCAGGAAGCGATATTTGACATTTTACATGGAATTTCTACTTACATAAAATGTAAGGCATTCTCTCCCTAATTTGTAAAAAATCATGCCTACAAATGTAAGCAAACTAGACGAATCAGGAGGGACTGCCTAAACAAGAAGGGGCTGAGGGATAAAAAATAAATTGATGATTCATGTAAGGTCAGCTAATATAGTATAGAGTAAAGGTTCAAATTGTAGTGATGGAGACATGCTTTACATTTCAACCAATTAACTTCAAGACTTGTAAATTCTAGATATATGTTGCTTATATCATATGACATTAAATGAGGATTTTGTGTCATCCACATCAGACAACTTTAGTACTATTTAGTTAAAGATAATAGAACTTACAAAATCATCGAAACAAGATAAAGTTAGGAAAAAAATATTTGATAGCATTGTTAAGATGTTAAGGGGTGTTTGATACACTAGATCTAAAAAAGAACCTGATCTCTTTAATTAAGAACCTTACGTGTGAATAGTCTTAGATATAAAATTAAAGAAAACAATATTAAAGTGATAAAAGGTGTGAAGATTGTGATAAAAAGGATAAAATTATTTTAAAAAATCTATAGATTGATAAAGAGCTTAATTGTGAGTGAAGAAATTGTAGCAATAGAGGCAAAGGAAGATAGTACTACATTATAACACATATAGATAGGTCATCTTAGTAAGTTAAAAATGACATAACCTAATAAGAAGAGCTTACTGAAGGGTGTTAAACATTGAAAAGGTAGACTTCTATAAGTTTCATATGCTTAGTAAAAAGTATAAGGCACTACAAGAAAAATGTGGAGTAGCGACAGAAAATTAGCGATAGAAATGAAATCGTTAGACATTAGCAACGAAAAGCTTACTTCCATCGCTAAAGTTGATTAATTTAGCGATGGTAGAAATATACGCCGCTAAATATGGAAGGAAATGTTGGTGGCAAAATTTGCGCTGGAATTAGTGACAGAAAAACTCGTCCGTCGGCATAACTATAGGAAAAATATGAACATGCGACGGGGAATTACCAACGGTAAAGATACCGACGGATTTTTATATAGGTCGGTAATATTGTCGTGGAAAAGGAAAACATTTAGCAATGGAAATATTGGACGTCGGTAAAAGTGTCGTCTACCCGGATGTTAGCGATTGTATCAAAATGACGTCGCTTTTGATTGGGATAAAAAACGACGTTGTTTTGTTTTGGCAGGGAGCATGTTTTTTGCATTCGAAAACGACTTTGTTTGGAACAAAGACGACACCGTATAGTTGAAATCCAAACGACATTGTCTTGGTTCCAAACAGATGCTTTCATAAACCAAAGGACGTCGTTTTGGTCAACTGAGAACCAAACGACGCCGTTTTGGTCAACTGAAGAATGTTATTTAAAACTAAGCAAAACGACGTCGTTTGATTTTGAACGTTATTTAAAACTAAACAAAATGACGTCGTTTGGTTTTCTTGAGTGGTTTCAACCATTAGATCAGTGGAAGCAGCAATGTTCTATAGTCATCTCACAACATCATTTATGGGAAGCTGTTATAAGAAGACAATCTACTCATTGCTTCTTTATCCTCCATTGTCCAAATTGAGAAACACATACTAGTGTCCTTTACACTGAACATCGTGTCTATCTTTATCATACATCATTATATTGGCCACGATAATAAGACAATATGCTTCAATCTCTTAGAAATTTTCTCAAAACGATAAATCATTTTCCTGACCACCTTTATTAAACCTTATCTCGGTGAATTTATTCCTAGTGAGCCAGAAGCACCAGAAGTTGATATACCAGGTTCTAATAGTCCTCAGTATGATACAAACGAAATAGTCTCAGACCTTATAGGACCTTCTTAACCTCATGACTCAATCTTTTAGGATGCTCAATATGCTAATGATGATAATTACAGTCCTGATGAAGAGTTAAATTACTTCCTGCATATATATGTGAGCTTAGTCCCAGTAAGCAACGAAAGACTTCTCCAAGTCATTTTAATAGTTCAAGTGATCCAGACTTCCCATCAAATTTGCAATCGTGGAATGAACCAATACATGGAAAATAATACATTGGATTCTATGGAACTTGTCTTTTTAGGTGTTTGCTTTACTTTTGAGTCTTTTAATAAAAGAGAATCTTTGTCGCTCACAAATCACTATACAAGATTCCTTCTTATCATTATACTGCTTGCTTTTTAGAAAATTGTTTGCTTTTTCAAAGTAGCTTTGTTAAAGGTGTGATGATTATACTTAAAGTTACTTCCTTTTTTAAAGTTGTAATAAGTATGTCTCTTAGGAGTTTTGCTCTCCTAACCTTTGCTTTGCCTATAAAAGCAAGGTTACTCTTCATTTGTAAGTAGGTTGTAAGTAGACTAGAGTTACAATTTGATTTCAATGAAAGCTTGTTTGAGTGTTTTCTATTATCTCTAAGTTCTCCCTCTCCTGAAAGCTTAAGTCTTGAGTGATGTTACTATCTGTCATTATACAGAGACAAGTATGCTCTACACTCGTCTCTTTTGAGGATCATGTGTATCAAAAAGTCTAAGATAGTCTAGGACTGCTTATAAAACAATTCTGCTGTAAGATTAAAGTTTAACGGGAAAAGAGTGAAGGTATTGCTGCGAATATTGTTTCAAAAAGGGAAAGAGAGTTGTGAAGAGTGTAAGGTTCCTAAGAGGAAAGATGAGAGTTGTGCGCCCGTGGAGAAGGGCTTTGTTGTCTCGTCCATCATACCTGAAACTTACCAATAGTCACAAGAATTAGCCTCCAATCCGACTTTGGTTAGTCGATGGTCTTGTCTAAAGAGTTGTTTTAGCCAGTTTGGTTGTCATACTTCCCTGTGTGCCCTTCGAGGTCCTCGGATTGGTATTTGGAATGATTTTAACCATTGTCCAAATGGTGTATTAATATGTCTCAAAATTTAACTCATAATCACCTCTGGGACACTTCTTTAGATGATCACAAAGCTTATGCTATCTACTAGGTACTGAAAGTTCTGAGGACTAAAGAACATCAGCGTCAGGCATTGAGCATTGAATTATTTAATGAAAAGTTAGTTTAATCTTGTTCATGCAAAAGTTTTTTTTAAAATTTTTTCTAGGATATACTATTAGAAATATGCGCCATATACCCTTCGTTATGGGTCAATAATTATTTTGCAAGACTTGAAGTTGAAAAAGATAGGCCATGTACTTCTTTACTAGTGAACCTTAAAATTCAACAGTGGCATAAAATCTTGAAAGATGATAGAACCAATGATTATTTTGTGTTTAAAATTGGAGGGCCAATTTAGGCATTAGATGTCGAGCACCCAATGATAGCCCACCCAAAAAAAATTGTAATTTCAATACTGAACACTAAAATATAAACATTGGGAGTTGAGTGGGCAACACAGAACACTTAAGTTTATACTATTTCAAGGCCAAAAAATGTTTGTAATTAGGAATTAAAGTATGTTGGATTTGTTAATTACCAAAATGGTCAAACAATATGTTATTCAATTTCAAATAGTATATTTAAATTTCAATTACTCTTAATTTGATGCTAATTAATTGTATATTATAAGTAAATTAAATATCATTTCTTTAGAATGTTTGAAATCATCTAAAGGTGGTTTGTTTATTTTATACTTAGTTAGCATAAATGTAGGTAATGAATATAACAAAATTAATTGTATTTAGATATCTAAAGATAGTACATATTTCTAGTTAGTATACGTGTAATTACCAAATTTTGTATAAATTTAACATCGTTATGTGTTTTATAATATGTTAATAGATTGCCTAAAGGTGAACATTAATATACAGTTTCTGAGGTTTTTTCTAAATTTGTGTAGCATGATATTATATAACGTAAAGAATTATTGTTAAGTTTTATTTTCCTGTAGCACCTATTATTATGCACCTAAATCTCTTATCTATTATAGTGTTTAATAAATTGAACTTCTTTGAATAGAGTGAACAAATCCAATTCTACATTGACTTGGATTTGGCACTCAGAACTGAGAAACCAACTGCTCTAAATGTTTTAAGCATTGATAAGAAGAAAGTCTATTTTAATAACTAGAAAAGGTCAAAAAAATTGAGTTTGATGTATATGAATAATTGCTAGCAATATTAAGTTTGCTCTTCCCAAAACTAAAAGCACTTAGGAATTTCTTTTATTTGTGAAAGAGTGATCCTAGACTATTAACATGTCTCTTTTTGAGACTTTTATAGGTATATTGGCCACCATAAAATTTAATGGGCCACCTACTATGGATAAACACATCAATGAGATGACAAACATTAGAACAAGACTCAAGTCTCTGGGAACGGAAGTGGATGAGAACTTCCTTGTGTAGTTCATCTCAAACTCTTTACCATCTGAGTGTGGTCCTTACAAATGAACTATAATACCTCAAGGTTAAGTGGAATGTGTATGAGTTGCATAGTATGTTGGTTCAGGAAGAGACCAGACTAAAAAACCAAGGAAGCCACTTTATTAATTATGTCAAGTATCAGGAACTAGTAAGAAAGGTCAAAAGAAGCATGATGACTGCATGTTGTTACGCTAATCAAAATAAAATAACTAGACCTACTACTATAGTAGTGGTGAATCTAGGTCGATCCCACAACTTCCACTCAGGAATATGAAACTCTATGATAAGAGTATATGGGTGATAAAAAGGTAATTGTTGTAAAACTACAAACTCTTCGCCGTGATTTTGAAACATTGGCAATGCAAGAAAAAGAATATTTACAAGAGTTTTTATCTAGAGTATCTGGGGTTGTTAATCATATGAAGTCGTATGGTGAAAATATTAGCAATGAAATTGTTGTGAGTAAAGTTTTGAGGAGTTTAACTAAAAAATTTGTTCATGTCGTTGCTGCAATTGAAGAGTCTAAAGACTTATCTAATTATACTTTTGATGAGTTGATGAATTCTTTAGTAGCCCATGAAGTTAGGCTTAGTAGATCCTATGAAAAAGGCGAAGAGAAGGCATTTCAGGTGAAAGGAGAGTCTTCCCATAAGGGGAAGGTAGAAAATTTAGGAGGTCAAGGATAAGGAAGAGGTGGCTATCGTGGTCATGGTCGCGGTCATGGTAGAGGACGAAATCAATCTGCTGGTGAGCAACAACAGTTCAAGAGTAATATTTAGTGTTGCTGCTGCAAAAAATATGGGCACAAAGAAGTTGATTGTTGGACTAAACAGAAGGATGGACAAAAACATGTCAACTTCACCGAGAAGCCTTTAAAGGAGAGTAACTTGTTTATGGCTCATTCAACTATAGACGGTAAATTAAATGATGTGTGGTTTATAGATAGTGGTTGCTCTAATCATATGTTAGGCTTGAAGTCATTGTTCAAAGAGCTTGATGAGTCGCAAAAGTCAAAATTTTAGTTGGGAAATAACTAGTCAATTAAAGCCGAAGGTATAGGTATTGTTGCTATCAAAACTTCACATGGTAATGTAAAACTTCTCCATGATGTGTAGTATGTTCCTTATCTAGCCCATAATCTGTTGAGTGTTGGACAATTGATGAGTGCTGGATATTCAGTTATGTTTGACAATGATTCCTGTAGCATCCATGATAAAAAATCAGGTCAAAAGATTATTGGTGTTCAACTGACTCTAATTAGAATGTTTCCACTTGATGTGCTAGTTAATGATGAAAGTAGTGCATTGGTTGTTAAAGGAAGTACTTAAGCTAATATGTGGCATTTATGGTATGGTCATTTAAATGTAAAAGGGTTACAACTATTAGGTAATAAACATATAGTTGTTGGTTTGCTTAAAATTGATGCTCTTGACTTTTGTGAAGGATATGTGTATAGAAAACAAAGTAGATCATCATTTCCTATAGGCAAGGCTTGGAGAGCCTCTACTTGTCTTGAGTTAATATATGCTGATTTATGTATTCTGATAAGCATTGAATCCCTAGGAGGTAGTCGATTTTTTTCTATTTATTGATAATTATAGTCACATAAATTGGGTGTATTTCTCGAAATCTAAATCAGAAGCATTTGAAAATTTCAAGAAATTTAAGTCTTTTGTGGAAAAGCAAAGTGGATATTAGATTAAGAATCTTCGAACAAATAGAGGTGGAGAGTTTATGTCAGCATAATTCAATATCTTTTGCGACGAGAACGACATTCGTAAAGAGCTTATAGCACCATATACACTGGAACAAAATGGAATAGTAAAACGAAAGAATCACACTATTGTTAAGATGGGTAGAACCTAATGATTGCAAGAGGCATTCCAAAGCAATTTTGGGCAGAGGAAGTAGCTACAACAATCTATCTCTTAAATATTTCACCCACTAAGGCAGTCTACAATCAGCTTGGAAAGGTAACGAGCCCAACGTAAGCCATTTATGGATTTTTGGATATATAGCTTATGCTTTGCTAAATTCATAATCACGATGTAAACTCGATGAAAAATATGAAAAGTGTATTTTTGTTAGGTACAGTACTCAATCCAAAGCTTATAAGCTATATAATCCTGTAAGTGGCAAAGTTTTGATTAGCAGGAATGTTGTGTTCAATGCAGATGCAAGTTGGGATTTCACCACCGAGAAGATTAATTCTGAAATTCAGTTGTCACATCTTGATGAGATTATAGCAGAAAATTCCACACCAAGCTCCTCTCCTTCAATAAATTCTTCTCCAACAATAAGCAATGAAACCATAAAAAACAATGCCTCCCTATTGTGTTCAACATCAAGTTCCTCTAGTGAAACAACACCAAGAAAATTTAGATCACTGTGAGAGATTTATGAATCATGTTCATTTGCTTTGTATATGATAGAACCCACTTATTTTGAAGAAGCAGTTGAAGTAGAAGAATGGCATGATGCAATGGTTGTAGAAATGAGAGCAATCGAGCACAATCAAGCATGGGAACTAGTAGATCTTTCAGATGGTAAGAAACCGATTGGTGTCAAGTGGGAGTACAAGCTTAAATATGATGTTGACGATAGTATACAGAAGTACAAAGCAAGATTTGTAGCAAAGGGTTATGCACAACATTAAGGTATTGACTTTGAGCAAACTTTTTCATCGGTTGCCTGTTTTGAAACATTCAGAACTCTTTTATCTCTTGCTACAAAATTAAATTTGTCAGTTTATCAATTTGATGTGAAATATGCATTTTTAAACAGGGAGTTAGAAGAGGAAGTTTTTGTTTCTCAACCCAAAGGATTTGTGGTTACTAAAAACAAAAACAAAGTCTATAGGCTTAAAAAAGCTCTTTATGGCATGAAACAAGCACCCTAAGCATGGTACAAAAGAATTGATTCATTTTTTCTACATAATGGATTTAAGAGGAGTAAAAGTGAGCCAACAATATATGTAAAGAAGCATGATAAAGATTTTCTGATTGTATGCATTTATGTTGATGACATTATTTATATGGGATCCTTTGAAACCTTGGTTGCTGAATTCAAATCATGCATGATGAAAGAGTTCGAAATGACAGATTTGGGTGTGTTGAGATACTTTCTTTGATTAGAAGTGAAACAGGTGGAAGATGGTACTTTTATTTCGCAAATAAGGTATGCAAGCAATCTTTTGTTCAAATTTGGGATGCACAATTGCAAAGTGGTTGAAACACTGATGAATGTTAACGAAAAATTACGACTTGAAGATGGTACAGATACTGTCGATCCAATTCTCTATAGAAGTTTAATTGGAGGCTTAAATTATCTAACATATACTTATCCAGATATTATGTTTTCTATAAATGTGTTGTCCAAGTACATGCATAGTCCTACTAAACAACACTTTGGAGCTGCTAAAAGAGTACTACGTTATATCGCCAGAACTGTTGATTTTGGGATATGGTATTCCAAATATGCAAATTTTAGCTTGATTGGATATAGTGACAGCGATTGGGTAGGATGTCTCGATGATCGAAGGAGTACATCGGGTAATGTTTTCAGCTTGGGATATGGAGCAATTACATGGAGTTCAAAGAAACAGGATGTTGTTGCATTATCTTCATCAGAAGTGGAGTATATTGCTATAACTTTTGCGACCAGTCAAACCATGTGGTTATGAAAATTGTTGGCTGATATTCTCTATGAACAAGCGGGTGCGGCAAAAATATTTTATGACAACCAAGTCACTATTGCAGTGACAAAAAATCTAGCTTTCCATAGCAGAACAAAGCATATTGACATCCGTTACCATTTTGTTCACAATCTTAGAGCAAAAGGAGAGATGATGTTGAAATTCTGCGGCACAAATAACTAAGTAACTGATATTTCACCAAAGCTCTCTCTCAAGCTAAACATACTTATTTTTGACAAAAAATTAGAGTTAGTAATTTTGAAGCAAGGGCGAGTGTTGAATAGTGCTTCAAAATTAGTAGGACATGTTTTATGTTAATGGCCCCATGTCCCCTATTTTATGCAGACATTATGTTCCCTGTTTCCTACTAAGTTTTAGCCCATGTCTTTGTTTTTTTCCCCCACTTCTCCACTTGTCGTTTAGTGCCTTATTTTTAGCTTTTATTGGCTAATTGTAAGCCTGTATATAGGCCTGTTCTGTCTCTGACTAGGATGTAGAAAAAGTCCATTGCAAAGGCTGTCTTATTTTCATTTTTGGCTTCCGTCTCTTTCGTCTCTTTTCTTTTCTGTCTTATTGTCTGTACTTTCCCCAATATTATGTGATATTTTCTAGAGAAAACATATAATTTAGAACCAGACTCTAATACCACATGTAAGCATAATTTATTACATAAACATGATCACAATAATTCTTTAGCCCATATTTGAAAATTCTGTATTTACATTTGTTTTTCTTCTCTTTCCCTCGATAATTTTGCTTCTTGATAGTGAAAATAAACAAAAGTTTATGGAGGATCAGTTTCAAATTAAATAAAGATATCTTTAAATCGTTACCATCAAACGGTAAGTTTAAAAATAAAATCTTATCTTATTTAATCAACATTATCTTACTTCATCAAATTGACCACCCATAATTTAGCATTTAATATTATTAAAATCATAATTATTTAATGAGCCACATATAATATATATTGGTTTTACACAGCGCTATTGCTTTTGAGGCTTATTAATAATAGAGAACTATTGATTTTTTTTAATGCCCTCCTTGTCTTGTTCCCATGGTTTATACTTGTCTACTATTGAATCTTACCATGGTGATTAATTAGGCTTGTTAATAGCTCTTTTACTTATCTTGGGGGAGCCTAATGCCAGGAGGAGGAGATGCTGATCGATATTTTATTACACTAACAGCTTATGATTGTTTTTTATAAAGTTTCGCTGGAAGGATACCCCTTTTTATATAATTTTCTCTGATGAAGCAATGAATCCACTCTTCGTTCCAGTTCTGGTAAGTCCGATGCATTCAAGTTTAATTTGGTTCCTGCCTTGATTATAGAACAACTCAAGAATATGAAGAGAGAGGAAATTGGACACGGAGGCAAGCAGAACTTGCTAAGAAGTTAGGCCCCAAACCCCAACTTATGACGTTAGGGCTTGAATTGCTAGCGGTATGGGAAAAATTGGGAATTTGGGCTTCTTTTCACTTATAACCTGTAAACAATAAAGAAAGGGATCACACATATTTTTAGTATTTGTAGTCTTTCATATTGCTAAAGTCAGGCCGATTTGAAAATGCAAGGCTTCATCGACATCAGTTCACCAATTTTAGTGTTCTTTTGCTATCTGCAATTCGTCTTTTTAATATGAAACTTTGTTAGATATATAAATTATCACGCACCCCAATTCAGTCCAATAAAATCTTGTTAAAAATATTTAACGGCGACTAATAGTAGAAATTATTTGAAATAAAGACTTGGAAAATGCCTACGTTCCTTTCCATACATAAAGAATAAATGTATATAAATTAAATATGGAGTCGTTTGTTCCTAATGAAATTATTATATAAATTAAAATAAATATGGAGTCGTCTTTTGTGCATAATTTTTTATTTACAGGTTAATATTACCTTTAAATCAAAACCTATGAGTAGATTTCATGCAAAACGGGGATCATTAATTATAATTTGCATTAAATGGTGGTGAGATGTTTTGTAAAATAAAATTAACAAAAGATATGTCATGAAGATATTGCTTTTTTTTTTGTTGATTTGTACCGGTAACTAATACGAATATCATGAGCAATCTTTGGTTGATCAGTATAAACACTTAGATAGCGTGGATTAGTGTACAAGCACGCTAAGAACATGAGAGGATAAATGTATAAAAAAGACAAGATTTGGATGAGAATGATGATTTCTTATGCTCCATTGATCCAAACTCATATTTCTTATTGAAATTGAGGTTCGTTCCAATTCCCCGAAGGCCATGGATGATGTTCCACATAATAATGGTCACGTTCCAGTAAGTCTTCAAGTTCTTTGATCTAAATCAATGTATACGGAAATTAAAGATTGCTAGATTCCAGCTCTGTTTACAAATAAATGAATGAAAAGGCATATCAATATCTAATAAGATGTAATTCAGCATCTGATTGCATCTAAAAAATATACATGCATTGCAGTGGATGCCGATTTTGATTAGGAAAGGCGATTTTATCGCTACCCTGATGATTCCAGTGACTGCAACAGTTCATGACCTCAAATTGGGAATCCGTCCTTTTTGTGGGACGCCATCAGCAGGGAATCAACAACTCCTCTTCGGTAACGTTGAGTTTGGAAGAAGATACGAGACTGTTGAGTGATTATGGGATTTCCAACGGCAGTGCAGTTGATATAGAACAGATTATTAGAATTGGGGTTCGAGTAGAAGATAACATACATTGGTTGACGCTGCGCATTAACACAACAATCAGAGAGTGGAAGGAAGAAATTAGGAGAAACTTTCTCGAAGACAACAACATCAACATCAACACAATCAAACTCCGCCGAACTATCCATGGAGTTGTCTTCTTCATGGATGATAATGCAACAGTAGTTGATTCGTTAGACAAAGATGATGTCGTAGATTTGGTTATAGAGGTGTAGCTTGGCGCTGCCTCAACAGCAGAACAGAAACATCCCTAATGACGGAGACTATCGTGATGCTTCCTCGTGGCCATGATTTAACCAAAGTAAATTGACGCATGTCGTACTTGATTAAAGCACTCTTAAGAATAGAGTTAGGAGCTAATTAACGCCATTGTATTTCCTGTTTTTCATCAAAATACGGATCTAATTGCTGCCAATCCCAAAGAGGGCCAATGTCTATATCCATTCCAAATTCAAAGGGTTGGCCTTGTTCTGCAGGCAATGAAATCCTTGATGTTGGTCGGCTATCGTCGATCATTTTGATTGGAGGTACTAATGGTACTATTTTGATTAGATGCTCTTGCCTCGTCATCATAACGTTTGAGTACTTCATCTACTTGCACTGCTCCAACTGGATTTCTATCGAAGGACACCAAACTTTTTGATCTGTAGTATAGCCTGCTCAAACTCAATTCATTCCTCAACTGCAAAAGAAATATATACCTTCAACAGTTTCTAGTTTTTTTATTCTAGTAATCTTCTATGACCATTAATTGTAGTGACCAAAAGTTACAATATAACTTGGACCTGTCAAATTTTCTATCGCATAATAATCCCAAGTTCTTCTTGAAAATGTAATAAATGATTGGAAAGTAAATTGGTTTGTCACGAATGGTCTAACCTTCGGATGTGAACCAGTTGTTGAGGCAGTAACTGCGACTATAGCTTTGTAGTCATTCATTTTCCACTCGGTTTTTCGACTGTTGGGAGCCCTTCCGTTGTAGAAAATCATGGTTCTCTTCATCCCGATGAAGCGATTATCTTTCAATGAATAAACATAGCCAAGACAACCACTGGCCTTCCAGTAGCCTGAGATTGTCAATCTGTTGGGTTTTCCACCACGCAGCTCGCATTCTTTTGTTGGAACAAAGAAAAACCAGTGCTCTGATTCTGAGTCCCTGCGACACAAGTCTCTTGACAGTGATGCGAGCAAAATAGCTTCGGCTATATACAAACCCAAGTAAGAAGAGGCGACAGGGGGATCATGCACATATGTTGTCTATGTGTGCGTATCATTATGACAGTTGCTACACAACACTCACAAAACAAGTACACAAAGTGTTTTCCTTTTCTGTGTTAGTTATATTGCAGATACTTGATCATCTGAAGTAAATCCGATCCTGGCAACTTTGAGTTAAATACGAGCGAATGAACCCTCCTTGCTATAGGTAAGTTCAAAGCATCCAGAAAAATAAGAGGAAAGGCCAAATATGCAAGGAAGAATATATAGAGACAAAAATAAAAGCTTTTACGAGAAAGATCCCGCGGATTGTAGTCGTAGGTACCAAGGACGGGTATAACACGATCTATAACTCGGTGTAAGTGCTCCTTTCCTCCATCAAGCTTGTTTTGCAGATTAAAAGAGATCAGCTCTTCCTCTATTGGGATGAAGCGAAACCCAGGTGCTAGATCATCCATTTCGCTCTGTAGTAGCAACAGAATTAACTCAGACTACGTGAACCAGAAACAACTTGAATAACCAATGTCTTAATTATTTAATTATCTAAATGTCAATCGTGGGATGATGACTATAGATAAGGGAAGATTCGCGGGTTAGAGAGGAAGAGAAAGCTCATTTGAATAGAAAGTTAACGCGCAGTGCTAGTGATTTAGTTACTACTAACTGAAAGAATCATACGCGTGTATTATTTTCGCAAGCTTTAATATTTTACTAAAAAGATAAAAGTATAAATATAAATCAACACCGAAATTTGATAACGCAGTTTGCCACATTTTACTTATATCTGCGGAGCTCTCACCTAGCTTAATTCTTTTACTAATGACAATAGTTTTATATAAGGCTTTATTGAGCCGACACCATTCAACCCTTGACACTATCTCTCGTCCTTATTACCCGTGAAATTTTTTTACACCCAGTAGTATGACCGCCTCGTACTAACCTCAACAAAGGATTTTTCTCAACAATCTTTTGAAACAAGAACAGTGAATAAATCATTCAACTGATTAAACAAACAATTCAACACTCAAGAAGAAATTAGACAAAAAGACGAGGAATAATTTCCTGCAAAATCACGAAATTATGAGCAGCTGAATAATCACGCAAGTAACATCACTAGACCTTCAGTTCACACAAACTATTCTTCATCCCATAATAATGTCTTTCAAACACGAAGGTTCAAGCATACAATAATATATCTCCAGCTATGCCCCAATTTTCTGAACAATAAAAGCCATGTGATCTACCCATTCACTAACAATAAAATGCACCAAGACATAGATCAAGAACAACTCACAAGCTAAGTGACTCACGTGTATATTTAGCAAAAACAACATCACACACGATACACCAAATAAATACCCAGCAGAAACTTCACCAATTTAACCACGATTTAAAATTTGGCTTTGATACCACTGTTGGGAAACAGGACACAGATTGGATCCTAATCACAGCGAAATAATTACGAAACTTTTTTTCAAATTAGTTTTTCTAAAATCCAAGATCAATTTAATTCTATAAAATGAATAACACATAAATCATAATAAAGCATGAATCTAAATGCATACTTTATTCTGAAGCTTGATTATGTTCTTGTCGTATCCCTTGAACTATTTCGAAATCGATCCATCTGAACCATCATAGTTGCACAAATGTCTTACCTCTAATAGTATCCACAAAATAGGTTGAGAGAACTCTGTAACACTTATAGAGAAGGTTAAGTAAGAAGTGTCAGCTCTATAGAACTTGTGCTTATTTATAATAAGCTTTAGACGCGTTAGTAATTTAATTGAAATTAAATTAGAATAGGTTGAGAGAACTCTGTAACATTTATACAGAGGGTTAAGCAAGAAGTGCTAACTTCATAGAGCTTAAGCCTATTTATAATAAGCTTTAGACTTTTAGTAATTTAATTTCAATTAAATTTTGATTAGAATTACAAATTATTCTAATTAAATACCAATTATACCCAAATAAGATCCAATATCTCATATTGACCTTAATTTATTAAATCTCATATTTAATCATAAAGTTTCTCAAACTTTATAATCAAGTCTCAACTTGATTAAAATATCTTTACTCTGTTCATCCCATTATATATGTGAGACCTATTAGGTTCCTAAATATGTTGACAATGATTATCAATTATAAATATAATTCATAATTCATAATTAAATAAATTAAAAATTCTTCTAATTTATCTTTAATTCTCCAATTAAACAATTTATAATCATAGATTAAGATTGGTGTCTAGCAAGCATCCTGACCACTTAAATATTTAGTAATGTCTAAGTAGTTTTGACTAACCTTTCTGTGAATGATTTTTCCATATAATTTAATCATTTTATCATACAATGTTCTGATTAGACATTGAGCACGTAATTAATGTCTACTATATTTTAAGTCCAATCATATTATTCCTTTGCCATTAGCTATCAATTCAATAATGACATTTGTAAACTATTTACAAAGCATCATTCTACATTAGCCAAGAATTTCTCGAATCAATACTAATTGAGAACAACGGAACATTCCCCTAATTACTTTAGGGTGATGAATCTTATCTTGATCATAGAACTACCTCCATATAATTCATATTACATCCAATGACTACTGATTGACTGACCTATGATTAAATAGGTTATAAGTAGTATCAAAAGATAGAAATCTCTATACAAGATAACTTTGGTGACCTCAAGTCAAAGGATCACTTATACAATCATCATAATGAGAATTTTATAAACATATAAGTAATGTTTCAAATGGATTTCTCATATTGGGCTTGTCAAGTAAACTTGTTCTTTAACAAGCGTGCACGCATTTATTTAAGTATCTCTATACTTTCCTATGAGATCGATTACTTTCTTTTTAAGGAAAAACATAGCTTGTGCTAGTCCTTTTGTATTCTAATAATGTCTAGTTTTAATAGAACAATGACTAGGAAAAATATAGGAATAATACATAAATGAAATATAAATCTCATAATTATAATTTCATTTGCAATGTACAATTATCCCATGGACTTTATCATATATATCTAAACATTACAAGATAAAGAATGTCTTTAAATAATTTTTACTAAACTACAACCAAAGTGAGTGGTTATAGGGCATAAACAAACATTAATTTTATTAGAGGAGCTAAAAGTTAGAAATAGGGAGCTTGTATCCATTTCTCAATTACACCTCTAGTATAATAAGAGTTTTGCTAGTAACTAGGGCTTGCTTCCTTAGGGATCAACTTATTAACAATCTTAGCTATAACAAATTTGTTATAGAGATTAGGAAAATTTCCAAATTCAAACTCAAAGGCAAATTTAGTATTAGTAAACTTTTGATTCGTATTGATTTAGGGGACACTTAAAAGATTCAATTTTTCTTTTTTAGTTAGCTTCCTTTATTTTTCACTTTGTACTATTTCAAGCTTGTTCAACTTTGTATTACTCCGTTGTTTCTCCATTATGGAGCTATTATTATATTTTTTAATTTCTCAAAAAGACTTTTAAACATTTATTTTTAATTACTTTTTAACATTATTCTTGAATAATTATTTTTTATTTTCTACCAAAGGAAAATGAATCATTTAATAAATTAGTGCTTTTATAAAAACATTTTATGACTTTTTGAAATTTAATTACTAAAACATGTAGGTTTAATTTATTTTTATAAGATAAGATTTTTTTAGTTTTTAATTTTTATAATCTAACTTTATTATTAAGTAAATAAAAATATTTAATCCCTTAATATTGTTTATAAATAAAAATAAAATTAATATAATAAATTTCATATCAGTAAATTTAATTTAATTATATAAAATTAAGAGATTATTCTATATTTCAAAAAAAATTATAAAAAATAGTACCGAATATTGACCGGTATTAGTATTACACTATTTTAGTATTAAAACTGATACCAACTGGTATAATATTTGTAACATTGACTCAGCAAATTTTCACTAGGGTTAATATCGTGTAATATAATAGAAAGATAAATTTAATAAAACAATATGAAAGAGAAGATCCATAAAGTTCCTTTTAATATATGGAAACTAACAAAAGATGTTTCTAAATCAATTTAAACATTCAAAATAAAAAGAATGTATGGAGTTGCAGTCGAGTCTCTTTTTCCCTCGATTGACACTTTCTCTGTATCTTTAGTTAATGAAAATTTCGTTAGAGAAACAAGAAAGATTATAAAGAATATGATTCCTAGTTTTGTGAGGCATTTAGTGCAATTCCTAATGATAAGATTATCTCCTATGCTTCTTATAAGTAGTTGGAGGAGATTTTTAAAGTTTTTAAATATTAGGATTTAGATTACAATGGTATATTTTAAAATTAATTATTTGAAAATTCAGGAAATAAGAATATATACTTCCAAATAACTTATTGTATACTCAAAATAAGACCAAATTTTCTTTTAAATATTTTTATCTTATATAAAATTGTTGTAAATTATTATATATTTTATTTCATTTTCTTAATATGATGTAGGTCTATGGTTTTCTTTGTAGGTTAAAAAGTAAACTAAGGGAGTATATTTACCTATTGTAATTAATGTTTTCTCTAAAAATATAAAGTTAAGGATTCTTTAAGTTCAATTCAATTTCATTTTGATAATTTTAGAGAAGAATACAAGTTTAGACATGTCTGTGTCCTAAACTATATATTGCATATAAAGAGAAGTACAAGTACAAACCTAGTGTTCCAAACTGTAAAATACAACTCTTCTCAAAGAGAAATATAAGCACAAATACACTTTTATTCCAGGCTACGTCTTCATTACAAGGTTTTCATAAAAGGAACATTCCTATATTTGAGGTTGTGTTTATATTAATAAACTCCAAAAGTAATGATGTTTGGTACATTTCTTATAGTAACTTAAGAGAAGTTCAAAGTATATTATACCATATTGAGTTTGAAAATATTAATTTGGTTCATTTGTAACTTATCTAGATTATAGTCAAATTGTTGTAACTATTAGAACTAAGGATTTGGAATTTGATTAAAAATTAGTGAAGTTCGTTGAAACTCTTATACTTTTTTGAAAATATAAGAATGTAGGTTGATTTTACTCATTGAATTTGCTAAATTCAATGTTGTATGGTGTAAGAGAGTGGCCAAATGTGTGTAACTTCTCCCTTATACATAAGTGTATATTTGTTAATGAAAAACTAAGTTTTCGACGTAAACATACGAAGTTGTTGTCATCTTATTCTTCCTTTGTGTTTTTGTTCTTTTATGTTTCCCACTTAATTTCAAATATATAAGCCACATTCTTTGTCATGGTATTATAGTTTTAAGGATCTTAAAATCTTACTTGAGTAACAACAAAAAGAGAATATCAATCCTTTTTCCTAAATGTACAACAAAACTAAGATTGTCATGATATACTATAAAAATAGGCTTAACAAATGTATCTATAACTTCTCCTACATATTTAAGGGTAACAAAGATGCTATCTAGGAATTCAATATGAAGGTTTATTTTAAAGCCTATGAACTTTAAGAAGTGTTAGAAACAAGTTTTGGACCTTCTTCACTTTCACAGAACCCAATAGTCAATAAATTGAAGAACCATAATAAAGAGAAATCAAAGAGTTATTATGGCACTTATAGTCATTTATGCTTCAATTTAGAAAGACTTTTTTACAAGAAAAATAATTGAGATAAGATAAAGGCAGAGTTTTAAAGGTTAGATAAAACAAAATAATTATCAATCCTTTACCTTTAGATGATGTTTGAGTTATTGAAGATACAAAAACATGAATTTGTCAAAGAGTTTAATAACAAGCTTAAGAAGATAGTAAATAAGTTAAAGCTACTTAGAGAAAACTTGGAAGAAAAAAGAGTTTAGTGAAATCCTTATAATTTATACTTTAGAGATTTGAAGCCAAAATCTTAACCTTAAAATAGTTCAAGGATATGTCACATCTCATATTGATAGAACTTGTGACATCTCTTCAAGCTTAGGAACCAAAAAGGTGTCAAAGGTAAGAAAAAAGAGGTGGAGAAGGGGCACTCAAAGCTAAATTAAGTCTTAATCAAGCTAGAAAACCTAATTAAAAGGAAGGAACAAAGCTGTAATGAAGAAAGAATAAGAAGGAAAACATCATAATGAAAGCAAGGAAGGAATATTTTCACCTTAATAATATTGCAAAAAAAAAGTAGCCATACACTAAAGTATTGTTAGTAAAAACTAGATATAAGATGTAGTGCTTGCAACTAAAACTAGATATAAGATGTAGTGCATGCAACTAACTTGAACATGTTGAAAAAGTATATAAGTCTAAGGAGAAGGAGATAAACTAAGAAGGAAATCTAATAGAGGCTAATGAATATTAAGAAGAGACATTGTTCATAGTCTTTATAGTGCATAGCTGAAACAATAATGAGAGTTCATTTATAGACTCGAGTTGCATATATTATATGTCTTATAATGATTCCATCTTTAAGGTCTTTGACGGGAGTTTTCCATCAAGGATAAGAGTTGACAATAGAGCTTGTATAGAGGTGAAATACAACAATAACAATAACAATAACAATAAACAACATCCTAGTAGAAATCCCACTAAGACGTAGGGTTTAAAGAGGTCTAGAAGTACACAACCTTTCCTTTAACTAATAGAGAGGCTATTTACGATAGGCCTATAGGAAAAGAGGGGGAAAAAAGCTTGTGAGAACTGCTCGAAGAAAACAAAAGCCAAAAATCTAAACTAATAATTGCATAAAAATAACAATAAAATAAGATAAGAATAATGAATATGAAACATGAAACAATGCCAAAGTTATTAAGAAAAAAATTTGGATTAAAATAAAAAGTAGGAGTTTAGAATGCTTGCCAAATTCATATTCAAAGAAAGGTGGTCCAACCATAAAAAGAGAGGTTGAATGATAAAATGAAAATACCTTTTTCTCATCAAAGAAGCATGTTGCAATAATAATGAATAAATTCCTTTCGCGAACTAGAGATATAGCGTTAAAGGAAACTTTTGGGGTGCGTTTACTTTCAGAAAACAGTTTCTTATTTTCTATCTTGATTTTTTGCATATATTTTCAATTTTCATTTTCAGTGGAAAATTGTCGAAAACATGTTTACTAATT
>JANKOE010000005.1:56363528-56381887 GCA_026284465.1 Erythroxylum citrifolium | reverse complement strand
TTTGCGGGAATGTGTAGTACGTTCCGTTTCGGATCCACCCGAACCACTTTGTTTGTGCTTTTGTGAAATGTTAGGTTATTTTGTGATGTATTAAGTTTGTAAATTGTTTGATGTGATTTATTCTGTGAAGAGTTTTAAAATTTGAAAATGCTTTTCTTAATGCGACATTGCATGAAAAATAAATAAATGGATAATGGTTTTTGCTTATTTCTCGTTTATTAAGTTATTACCCACTGAGCCGTCGAGCTCACACCCTTCTCCCCTCCGCAGGTAGCGAGCGAGAAATCGAGTCTCCGCATCGGGATTGAGGCAACTCCGATGCATTTTGCTTTTGAAGTCGTGCTTTGAGAAATCAAAGCATTAGCTTGTTCTTTATACTTTCATTTTTGTTAATTTGGATGTAATCGGGCTAAATGCCCTTTGAAACTTTGTATTGATTTGGTTTCATGTAAATATAAGAGTTTCGAAGTTTGAATGTATCTTGTACATGTATTTTTTTTAGAATGTATGGATGTATGGTTGAAATTGATAAAAGCAAGGATGAGATGGTATTTCTTTAGGATTTGAAATGATAGATGCCTAAGATTGTGTTGCTGCCCTTTGAGTTGATGTTTGGGATAATTGAATTGGTTTAGTAGTTGGATGCTTGTGAGAATTTGGAAGATTGAAGTGATTTTTGTGTAGGTATGGAAGTTGGGTTGGAAATTGAAGTGTTGGGCTAGTTGAACTTTTAAGGAAGTGTTGTCAAAATTTTTGTAAATTTTGACAGCAACTTCAACTAGGGTTTAGACCCTCTTAGTGAGTGAATTAGCTTGGGAAGTCTCTTGAAGTTTGTAGAGCATGTTAAGATCTTTAAAATGGTATATAATATGTCATGTTTGGACTTAGAATGAAGAAGTTATAGGGTTTGAAAGTTTACAGATTAGTATTCTCGGATACTGTTCATTTGGCAATTTTTTTGCAGAATCTTTAGAGGGATTTTTCACCCTCTTAGAGACTGATCTGAGTTTTACTTCCTTCATAGAAAATGTAGCTTATCTTTTCCTCTTACTATTTGATGTATGATCTGAACTTATTAGAGTCAGAAATAAAAAGTTATGGGGTTGGGAAGATGACAGTTTCTGTTCATTCTGTCAATTCACTGTTCCATTGGTGAATATATAGGCAGTAGCTTTAGGGGCGTTTTTACCCTTTTAAATGATTGAATTGATTTTTACTCCCTTCTTGAAAGATGTAGACCATCTTTTTATCTTTCCATAGAGGTATAATATGTCATGTTTGGAGTTAGGAATAAGAAGTTATGGGCATTGGAAGCTTGCTGCCACTATTCTCGAGTACTATTCATTTGGTCATTTGAGGCAGCAACTTCAAGCAAGGTTTTGCCCTCTTTAATGAGTGTATTGAGTCTTGTTTCCTTCATGAAAGTTGTAAAGCACCTTCTTATCTTTCCATCAAGGTAAAATATGACATTTTTCGATTATTGTATCAAAAGATATGAATTTTCAAAGTTCAGTCACTGTTTTTAAAATGGACTTGTTGAACAGCCCCTTCAACTGGAATTTTAACCCTTTTGGAGACTGATATGATTTGTAACTTCTTCTAGAAACTTTTAGAGCTTTTTGTAACCTTTCCAATGACACCAATTTTGTCAATTTCGGATTTCGGTGTGAAGAGATATGCATTTTCAAAATGTCAGGTGGTTTATTTCAAAATTTTCTTTTATTTTCTGACTTTCTTCTTTTCCTACATCCAACCTACTTCCACTCTCTTGTTGTAAATTCTTCCGTTTGATCTCGGATTTTTCACGATTTTTGAAACGTTGATTTTCTAAGAAATTTTCCTATTCCTCCGCATAAATCTAAAGTTTTTGATATTTTCAGAGAATTAAATATTAAATCAAAGTGCGACGATTAGTTGGAAGTGTTTGATTATATTTTCGTTTTTGGGCGATTTCTCGAGCTTCAGAGATCTGATTTAGAAGATTTTTGATTCTAATAAATCTAGAGTCGTGAATTTTCCTCTTAACTTAGGAATCGGATTTTTTTTTTCTTATGGGCCCTAAGAAGATTGGTTTTATTTGAGGATTATTAGGGTGAATCTTATAAGATATATTTGAATGACATTAAACTTGGTCTGTTTTGAGTTCTTGTTTGTGGTGAGGAATTCCTCCCTCGTGGGTTGCGCGTCCAGATGTCACGTAGGACGTTGGACACGTGTCTCGCCAGGGAGGGGTTCCAACAGTGAAGGTTTAGAGAGTTTTACTAGATCATTAGCTAATAAAGAACTTATGATGAAAAAAATGCAACCTAGTAAGTTTTTATACTTATAATCATTTTTACTTATTAATAATATATAATTTTGTTTTTCATAACTATTAATTTAAAATATAAATGAATGGTAGAAATTATTCGGTGAAAGCACTCAAATATTGAGAAAACTCGTTATTAGATTACTTTGTCAAACAACTTCTGTATTAGGTTGTGAATGTAATTGGAGCATTTTTTTAGCGTATTCATACAAAAAAATGAAATCGTTTGGAACATCAAAAACTTACCGACCTTGTTTACATTACTTATAATATGAGAATCAAGAACATGCATTTTATAGTTTTGTTTTTATTTCATTAATTTTATTTTATTATTGATTTTATAATTTCTCGATTATGTATTCAAAGCGCTTAGTAATAAGAGAACGTATGATCCAATTGATATTAATTATATTGAACATACTAATTTTTGGATTGAAAAAGAAGAATCATTACCTGACCATGATTATAATGAACTTGAAAAGACGATTTATGAAGAAAATCTACTTGTCACAATATAAATTAAGAACATCTACTGATAGTCAATTTATATCTTATTTTGCTCATATTTAGATTAAAAGTATAATGTATTACAAATTCACAATTGATAATAATTTCATACATTACTAATTTATAATTTATTTGAATGTAATAGAAGAAATTATCGCAAATACTTTAGATAAAAGCGTAGTTTATGAGTCTTTAGATAGTGTTGGAGAATTTAAAACTTTTGACGATGATAATACACAATCTCCTTTAGAAATACAATTTTAATTTTTACTGTTATTTTAAATTTTATATTAGACTTAAATTATTTATTATTATTTAATTATATAATAATAACATTAGCATATGTTTTATTTCAATAAAATATTTTATTTTTACTTACTCTTATAATTTTTATTTCTTATTTATTATATACTGATTTTTATAGTGGTCTAATATCAGTTAAATCTTTAAATCTTAAACCTTTCCTTTAACTGATTCATTCGGTTTTCAAAACATTGGTATTAATACCTTTAATATTGATTGTACAAACATATTTTTTACATTTTTGTATTTTATTTCAAATTTATTACTTGTTAAAGATATCAACTTATTGTCTTTATAAACATCCTTAATAATAATAAATAAATCATAAATAAATGAGTCACCATAAAGTCCTTTAAGTTAGTCACAATTATCATATTCTTCAAAGACCAACTATGACCGATTACAAAAGAGTTAAATTGTTTATATTACTGTTGAAGTGATTATTTAAACTTATATAAATACTTTTCATAGGATGATATAATCTCCTTTTTCTTCTATAATGAAATCCTTAAATTGTTTATTCTAAGTTTATCACATGTTTAATATCTTTTTGTTCTAATTCAAGTTCGTATATAAAACAATAGCGAATAAAATTGTATTATTTGCATCTAATCATGTCTAACTTTGCATCCTCTATTTTTCTAAAAATTTAATCACATCTAATATTTTCTTTATGGTAGTGTTACTAGTTTTTAGATACCATTTTCTCATATATAACTAGCAATAACTTAACAAAATAATTTATTCTGTTAAAGTATATTAATATTAATTATCATATAATAAACTTAATGAATATTGAATTATTGTTATATAAAATTAATAAAGATATAATTGATTATTAATAAATTAATAAATTAAATATTATTAAAGTAAAATAATATAACATATTAAATATAAAATAATTTAATTTGTCGAAGATTTGGAAAATTTCAAATAAATTACGCTTGGCAGAATTTTGAGGTAATTAATATTTTAGAAATTAAGGAATTTTGCAGGAAGGAGCCAGATGTGTTAATTTTTTTACCCAAAACGACTTCATTTTAATTATTTTATTGAGAATTTCCAATTTCATAACTTCAGCTGTTGGGAGAAAGAAGCCAAATTCCGAATGAAGCAATCCAAAGACCCGTTCGAAGCAGCTTACGACGAGGAGCAAGAGGACTACGACGAAGAAGAGGACGAAGGCACGGCGCAGCAGCAACAGCCACCACCGCAAGGGCCGTCTGATTCCCCAAACCTTCTCCCCGACGACTTCGACCCCCAAATTACTAATGATCTTGTCGGTGTACTCGATCCTCCTCCCCTGCCTCCGGCATCTCAGGACTACGATGAAGTCGGCGCCGGCGTCACCTCCACTTCCGGTCACCACTTGAAACCTTCAATTCCCGGATCAGCTAAAAGCAAGGGCAAGAATAAAGATGATGATGAGGATGAAGACGATGATAACATGGAGGTTGAGCTCTCGAAGTTTCCTTCCAGTGCGGATCCCACCAAAATGGTGAAGATGCAGTCAGTTTTCTCTCTACCTCCTCACTTTTTTTATTGAATTATTTATTTTTGATATTACTCTTGGTCATTATATTGCATTAACCTAGGAAAGTTCCTATTTTATATATTTGAGGGTGTCATGTGTTAGGGTTTGATGATAAAACGTCATCACACTGTTTAATTGCGACTGAGAGTGGAATTTTATGTACCCTGAAATTCTGAAGTAGTTGGTATTCAGTGGAGTTAGGAGACATCCTCTGAACTTCGAGTCTGTGTTTTCTGTTTTCAGGGCTATCTTATCGCAGTTTACTGAGCAACAGATGAGTAGGTATGAATCCTTCCGCAGGTCTGCTCTTCAGAAGGCTAACATGAGAAGGGTATGATTGTTCTTTCTCTCAGCCTACGTCGAATAAGTAGGTTGAAGTGCTTTCGTGAATCCCTTTTGGCCTCTTTGAGATATGTACAAGTTGTAAATGTAGGTCATTTTCTGTGGTAAAGTTAGCTTAAACAATTTGCAATTTTGTTTCTGATGTTTCTAATGCAGCTATTAGTAAGCATCACCGGAACCCAGAAAATTTCTTTGCCAATGACGATTGTAGTATGTGGTATAGCAAAAATGTTTGTTGGTGAACTTGTGGAAACAGGTAATTACATGCTTCTCATTTTTGATGCATATAATAGAAATGCTTGTCACTTGTACTGAGATAGGTATAGATCTGTTGCTTTTATTTCCATAGCAAAACAAACGACTTGCAATGGGTACTGATGCCTTTCAAATGTAGTTTAACTTTTAAAAAATGGTAGCAGCATGTTTGATCTGCACATGAAATATGGTCATGTACTCTTCACCTATGCATTAAAGTATTGAGTGCAGACACAACTACCATAGTAACACCCTATCTGATGATGAAAGTTTATACATAGAAGCATGAGTTTTAATTACAGTCTGAGACTGCAATTGCATCTGCAATATTGCGGTTGCGATCTGGACCGTTGCTGCAATTTGCTGCAATTTCAACTGCATTTCCCACAATTACGCCCATATCGTTTGCAATCGTTGCAATTGCTCGCAATCGCAGTATGACTTGCAATCCACAAAACCTTGCATAGAGGTATAGCTATGTCAGTTTTCTGTGTATAATTATCTGCTTGGTCTGGTTTGCAGCTAGAATAGTGATGACTGAAAGGAAGGAATCTGGCCCAATCAGGCCTTGCCACATTAGAGAAGCATATAGAAGGCTGAAGCTTGAAGGCAAAGTTCCAAAGAAATCATTGCCAAGGCTTTTCCGATAGATTGACCTGGGTGCAATATTTGTGGGAGCAATCAGGTTCTTGAATAATCTTTTTCAGATATCCAGAGTTTCATTGATTATTACTCTGGCTTTGCAGTCTTCTACTGCATGTTAGTACTGCTTGGCTTTGTAGCGTACGTGATTCCTGCTTGAAAAGAAAAAATTGAACACCCAATCTTTAGTACTAAGAGATTGACGAACTTATGCGATAAGAAAGGAAAATGAAATTGACTTGTACATTTTAAAAAATATAAGACGATAGTATTCCTGTTATTTTGAATAGGGTTAGGAGATTTATTTGCGTTGTTGAGCACCTAAGCTTAGAGTAAAATAAGTACTAGGTCATGTGAAGATTACTAGAATTGACTGAAGTCATTATTTTTGTGTTTGTTTCTGTGTGTACATGGATGAATTTGGCTCCATTTGCAGTTATTTAATCATTTAGACAATTACAGAGGATGAATTGCTCTTAAACTAGAAGCATTAACACTAACCTTTTCTTTTAACAGAGCATCAACTTGAAAGTTTGGTGGCCCAAGATATACAGTAGACGTGTGATCATTTTTTGTTCTTAATTGGTGTAGGGGTGGAGTGGTAAGGATTAAAACTCAAGATTTGTATTTGTTGATATTGAAATGTTTGTTACTAATACAAAGAGTTTGGGTTACTGGCCTTATCATAATCAAGCTAATTGATTTTAGCATAATGTAGAAGATGAATCCATAGACGATGATTTAAAATTTTTAATTGCGTTGTATGTGATTAAAGGGGGTCAACATTTCTTTAAACAGAAAATTAATAACATGATTTCATAATATATATATATATACACACACACTCTTATTTTAATAAAAAACCTATTTGTATATAATATTGTATCGCATACAACATATTTACAACATATTGTATCGCGTACAATGTCCTCGTATATTTGATAATATGGTACACTTCCAAATTACAATGGATAAAAATATTTCGGAGAACGTAAAATATTATGTAAATTGAAACAAATGGTATATGGTTTCAATTTATTATAGATTTATTCTATTACTAGAATAGTGTTGGCACTTATTAATGGTAGTATTTATTTGATAATCTATTTAGTAAAAGTAGATAGTATTTATTAAATTAAATTAATGTTTGTTTAGAGACTGTTTTAATAGAAGTAGAACCATTAATAAAATGATTGTAATTCATATTAAGAGTTTCGGTTGCAGTAATTCTGCTTAATTATTTACTTTTCCATTTTATAAAATTTAATGTGTTTATACATATATATATGAGCGGGCGTATGTTAACTTTAAGCATATTTTTATTTAAATAATGATTGCAATAATTATTGTCAATTCTTAATAGCTCCTTGCTATCGACCTTTAGCTGCAAGTAGAGTTTGATCGGTAAATTAATCAGATTCATTCTTTTCAAGATTTCCAAGATGCCAATTCAATGTGACTTAAATGGTATATGGGGATTGATTAGACCTTGACGACCGCCTGTTGGTTCATGTGGCTATGGAACACATAGCTCAACCACATTAATTCATCAAAAGATGATGTTCATTTTGCAGCAAGCATTTAAAAATAGGAAAGCTTGGCCTGATGTAGTCGGCAACAGTTAGCTGGAGAAAGCAGCGTACCCGAAGAGAAATCTGCAAGCTGAATTATGGATGCAATGAATAAATCTTTCATTGGCTCTGTACAATCACACTAAGACGAGAGCAGAATTTCCTGTTCTGACAGAAAGGACAGGAAAACGGTAGAAAGACTTAATCATATAGAACTAATGGGCCGTTGGACCAGGCCTAGAAGTGAGAATCGCCAAGTTGTATATGCCTTTTATCGAATGTGGAAATGAGATGACGGACATAACTGAACAACTCCTAAGAACCCCAAAATTAGACAAAAATATTTTTATTTTTTACGTTTTTTATTTTGAGTCTAAAAATAAAAATGTTTCCAAAAATATTCATTTTATTCCATTATGATTTCTTTTTTTGAAAATTAAACCAACAGTAGGTTTATATAAAACATAAATCGTGTGTTTTTTTGTATTGTGACAATTGATTTTTAAAAACCAAAGCAACATTTTGTTTCTTTGTTTTTCTTCTGGTGTTTTATGCTTATTTGGTCTTCACTTCATTTCTCCTACATTTTCAATGGCTTGTATCCTTCTTTATCTCTTCATCTCTTTATGAACCAAGTCACCCGTCTCTTTTTTCCTGTTACTACATATATTTACTTTTTTTGTTTCTAACCAAGAGATGTATTTGTAGCTTGAAGCATTATTAGGAGGTTACATTGTCACTAGTCTTTCTCTGGTTAGTATATTTTATAGTGAACATTTGATAAAACAAAAAATTACAGCTGAATATTTCTGTGCATAAACTATACTCAAATGAAAGAAACATCAAACTACTAGTTCTTTGATGTGGTTCTTTCATGGTAGACAAGTTAGATAACTTCAATATTTGGGTACTATTTCTGTCTTTTATTTTGTTTTACCTAATCCATGCTCAACTCTCGTGTGAAGTGCTTTAGGTTTTTTTCTCTTTTTTTTTCCCTCTATCAACCTTAGTTACGATTGCATCTCTTTAACTATTATAAGGTTTCTAATTGATCTTTTCTTTAAAAATGTTAGGGGGGGCATTTTTGTTTGTCCCATTGTATTCATTAATTTAGACTTCAATTTCCACTATTAAACGTCACTTCATCTTTCAAGCTTGCAGAATTTTTGTGAATTTACAACATTACATTATCTTATAAGCTTCTTTGAGAGACTTTAATGATATTCTTCTAATTACTTATGAAACATCTTGAGCATTCAATTATTTGAGGAGATTGTGTATGATATTATGACTTTAAAGCTAAGAAACAAGTAGTATAAAGTCGAATGATAGGGATAAACCCACCATAATTGCTATAGAAATAAAAGCCAGTTAGTTGGTATTAAATCTTCCCCTAGCCACCTTCTGATTCTCTAGGCACATGGTAACATTAATGAGCAATTGTGCATTGTAACAATGGCCAAGAAGAAATATACTATAGGGAAGAGAGGTAAGAATGCGCACGACCTAATGGAGTTATCACCACGCTGGAGAAGGGGAGTTCCTCTATTACATGAATTTCTACCAAAGGTTGCCAAGCTTGACTGCCAAATAGAAGATATTCTATAAGGATTAATTGTAAAAGATAAAATTATTAACTAGGTATAGAAGTTTTGATCAAGTGCCAGCTCATCACAAAGTGATGAAATCTTAGTGAATGGAAGTGAGAAAAATTTATCAACAACTAGCAAATTAGGTATGACTTAGGACAAATTTGATATTAACAAAATACATAATCCTAGTTTCAAATTAAATTATGTCCTCTAAGGGTTAAAGTTGATACTACTATGAGAAAATAGATACTAAGGATGTAGACCCAAAGACAAAATATTAGAATAATATTGTTGTTTGCTATATCTTAGGTACTAATCCACCATTTTAAATATTGAATGTTTTTTTCAAGTGAATTTAGGGTAGCTATAGGGTTAAGAAAGTCCTACTTCTAAAAAATGGTATGGTTTTAGTGAGATTTACTAGTGAAACTATGTAGGATGAGGTCTTACCGGTGGCGTTTCCTCCTTTGACAAAAAATTTGTAATCATCTCACCTTAGGCTTAAAATATGGAGCTAGAAAAAGGGCAAATTGATAAATTTTCCATATGATTAAACTTACTTCACCCAGATTTGAAGTATTGGACTTTATCTTCTTTGAGTAAAATTGCTAGTCTAGTAAGCATCCCTATAATAGTAGACATGCTGACCTTGCAAAAAGATATGGTGAATCTTGCTAGATTCTTGTAGAAATTAACATTAAACACATACCAAACAAAGTCTACTTTGAGAATGAGAATGGGGTGGTTCTGGAACAAGAAATTCAGTATAAGTAGAAACCTCTATATTGCAATATATGCAAGAATTCTTATGAGACCAATTAATGTCAAAAAAAGAGGGAAAAATCTATCTACTTAACACTACTACAACAAATGCCTAAGAAATTATTAAAGTTTCAAAAATAGAAAATTGTGGTAACTAAACCCTAGAAAGATACATATAAAACTTAATGGCAGCAAGTTAGATTAACGAAAAGGATAAGAAGTCCACTTTTGATCAAGTTGTTAAAATTGAAAGTAGTTGGAGTAGCTCAAAAGGGAAAGAAATAGTGTCTCTTGATAATCAACCAATATGTGTCCCTCTGGACGAACATAATAACTACAGATATTGAGCATAAGAGGGCTAAATAATCCTTAATAAGCAAAAGAGGTGATGCTCCTCTGTAAAAATTATAAAATTATTTTTTGGGGTATTGTTGAAACTATACCAATATGTATATTAGTATAAGTAGATGTTTCCTTCTTGAGGTACCCACATCAACTTATATGCAAATTAAAAAGGGATGATTTGATTAATTTGGAGGAAGTATATGTTTCAAGTTAGTATAACCCACTATTCATCTCATCTTATGCACTATAATATTATCTCTTTAACCAATGATTGACAGTTTGTAGTATCTATGGTGTATGCTTTCAATGATGCTCCTAGTATGCTCTCTCTATGGCAGTAGCTTGTTGACGTTATAACTTCTCAAAATAAACCATGGTTGAAACTAGGTGAATTTAATTATATTCTATATGTTAATGAAAAAATAGGGGATAATCCTATGACAAAAATGAAAATTGTAGACTTTAAAAAATGTATACCTTGGTGTGAACTAGAGAACTTGTAGTGGAAGGGTTGCAAGTTTAGTTAGATTGACAAATAAAGTAAGGAGAATCACATTTTTTCAAAAATTGAAAAAGCTTTAGTAAACACTCAGAGGATTGATGAGTGATGTGATGTTGAAGCAATATTTTTACGCGAGGGCATCTCAACTATCTTCCTTATTATGAACGGGAATCTTTAGGATACATCACAAAAGGCCATTCAAGTACTTTAATTTATGGGTTAAGTCTCCAAAATTTTAAGATATTATATAAAGAGTTTGGAACTATAACACTTCATGATGTCATATGTACTAGGTAGTCCATAAATTGAAGATGCTAAAAGGCAAAGCACCTTGAATACAACTTAGTGATCAGAACACTACATACTTTCACCAAATGATTAAGCAATGGGTTTACAAAAATAGGGTATCCCCTATAGTTGATCTAATGGCATATTAATTACTTACCATCAATTGGTTATACAACATTTGGTGGACTATTATAAGGAGATATACAGAAAAAAAATTTAAGAATAGGACCCAAGCTGATGAATATCTGTTTCAAGCGAGTAATACCTTATCAATTAAGCATCAAATGCAATTAGTAGTCCCTTTTATAACTCATAAAATCAAGCAAGTCATTACTTAAAAAGTCGAAAACTAAAAATCCCCCAACCTAGAGGATTATGAAGGCAAATTCTTGAAAGATGCTTGGTCATTTATGGGAACTGAAGTTATTAAAGCCATCCTAAAATTTTCCAAAATAGGTAAACTACTAAATAAATAAATAAATAAAGCCCCTTTTCTCATTTTTTTCTTAAGATAGAAGGTTCTATATATACAACATACTATAAACTTATTGCTTATTGATTTACTTTATATAAAGGTATTTCTAAACTCCTTTGTAAAAGAGTAAAACTTGTTTTACCTTACCTAATATCAAAAAATCAAAATGCCTTTGTAGAAGGGAGATTCATCCTTCATAAAATAATGATAACTCAGGAGCTCATCAAATTGTATACAGGAAAAAAAATTTCTCCCCTATGCCTCTTAAAAATCGATATCAAAAAAGGAGTATGATATTGTTGAATTGGAATTTATTAAAAAGATGTTAACTGAATTCAAGTTTCATGCAATATTTATAGAGCGGCTCATAATTTGCAACACTACTAATTCCTACTATTTGTCTATTAATAGAGAGATTCATGGTTGCTTTTTAGGTGGAAGGGGGTTGAGACAAGGTGACTCATCGTCCCTTTTAGTATTTACTGTGGTAATATAGTATCTCACCAAAGAATTAAGACTTGTCACTCAGAGTCAGGGTTTTAAATTTCATCCCCATTGAAAAAGAATCTCAGCTTACTAACGTTTACTTCACATATGACTTAATGATTGGCTACAAGTTTGATAAGTTTTTGTGTGAATGCTAGTGCGACGTTTTAACAAGTTTTCATCAACAACTAGCCTATAAGTTAATCTTTCTAAATCTTATGTATATCTAGTGGTGTGAATGATTAAGTGAAACAAAAATTTTTTGTAATTAACTAGATTTTGTATTAATTCTTTTATGATAAAAATATTTAAGGGTGTCATCATCACCTACTAAATAAAATAGTAGTGATTGTTAGAGCTTAATAGAAAACATTACAGAATAGTTAAATTCCTAGACTAATAAAAGTCTCTCATATTTATTCAAACTGATCGCATCTCATCAATTCAGTTATTTTTCACTCTACATGTTTATTGGTCCTCTATTTTCATGCTTCCTCAACAAATTATCAAACAGGTGGAGAAATTATGTAGAGAGATCCTATGGGAGAAAAGAGAAAATGGTAACAGATATAGTTAAATGGGAACAAGTATATGTAATAAAGAATAAAAGAGGATTAGGTCTAAAAGATTGTAGGTTTGGGATGTAGTTTCAAAAGTAGATAGCTTATGAGTTAAGTAGTTTATTTTAAAGGGGTTGGCTTTTAGTCCTAGACTCTTGGATCGAATGTAAGTTAGCACCGGAAAAATTTCACTTAGTAAAGATGAAGCTCACACCTAGTTCTGTAAATGGAAATGGATAAGAGCATTTGATGGCATTCATACAGAAAAAAACAAGTTATAAATGGCTGAAGGATGAATAACTTGACTTCGTGAAAGCAAGATATATTTGGAGAAGATTTAATTCACCTAAATATTCATTTATTTTATGGCTTACTTTCTTTAGAAGGCTACTAAAAAAAGATAGACTTCTACGTTTGAATATTAATGTTCCTAATTAATTGTGTGTATTATATGATGCTAAAGCTGAAAGCATTAGTCAACTGTTTTTTTAGTGTTCTTGGTCTCATAATATGTTAGAACTAGTATGTGATAGATTGATACATCTTATTTTTCCTATAGATTTTAGTTGTGGACACATTAGCTTGCTTATGCTTTCAAAAAGCAAGGAGTTAGAAAACATATAATATTTGTTGTAATTGTTACTACTGAAACCCATATATGGATTGAGAGAAAATTTAAGATATTCAAAGACATGCATCGAATAGTGATTACTATATTTACTTTGGTGAAAATGGAATTAACTCTTAGGATTATGTATTATTGTCCTAGAAATGTTCCTCCTAATAGTTATATAATCATGGATATGATTTGATCAAATCTCCTTTACTTAATGCATATTTTTTGTATTCTTTTAGACTATGAGGCTTTAGGTAGGATGAGAGGGAACCTTTCTTTGAAGGTGGCCACCTTATCTTATTCTCCATTGTATTTTTTTTTGGGTAAAGAGACCATATTCTTTTATGTAGTATATAAGCATTCTTACTTTTTACTAAAAGAATTATCGAATGCAACCACCATTTCGAAATAAAGACAATAAAGCTTATAATGAAATTTCTTGAACAAGTTCTGAGTTTGAACGTATAGTTACTGCTCATATGTTCTTGCAAGCTTCCTTTACTCTTACATTATGTTTATAAGATTATACCAAGCTTACATGCAAACATCATTATAAAATAAAGATAATGAAGCATATAATGTTATCTTTCCATATATAATATCTCCTTATCACTTTTTTTAATGTTATTTATATGTGATTACTTTCAATGGTAGAAATTTTGAACAATATGAACAATTCCAATAATTTTGTAAAATTAAATGAAAATGATAAGGTATGAAATGATACCATAACTATGTATTTAATCCCATTAATGTTTGAAGAAGCAAACTAGGAAAATCAAATAACTACTACATTTTCCAAATATCAGAAGAATATTAAGGCAAGTTTTAAAATTCAAAAAGTAGTATATTGATATTTAATTAAAGAACAAGTACAATGTATTAAAGGCCATATTGAAGAATTCTAAGAACTTACTAAAGAAACATGAATTAGTTACATCTCCTTAACTAGTGAAGTTAATGCTATAAATGAATGATGAAAAAATCTATTCAAGGTAAAATATATCTTTCTTATTGATATATCATACTATAATTTTTTTTCTCATATATACTTTCATCACTATAGGTTTATAAAATGACTCACAAATTTAATAAAAAAAAGAAGCAATGAGTTTTCAGACTTATTTCACATTTTTAAAGATGCTACTGCAACTATTTTGCATGCCATAAATCAACGAAATCTTCATCAAATATATAAAAGAGGAACATAAAATTGATTAACGAAGTTTGTTTATTCGGAGATTAAATTACAAGATTTCTTATTAAGAAAAAGAAATGTCCTAAGAAGAAAAAGACAAAAAAGACATACTCTAACACTCTAAAAAAGGATAAAAGCCCAAATTGGGACTTGCCTTTTTGAGTTTGATTAATTCAAGGCTTAAACTTGTAACTTACTTAAAGAAGGCCTAAAATTTCACGAGTCTGCTCAATTTAAGGCTTTTTTGGACTGAAATTAGGATGTGTTTTATACGCGCCATTACAATGTACAACTTGGCAGCATTACTATTTTTTAAAATGCCATATTTAAAAGAGTAAAAGCTTACTTGGTTTTAACCCTAAATTCTGTAAATTCCGTAAAGTAAAAAATGAGAAACCCTAAATTCCCTAAAAGTAAAAGTTACAGAAAATCCTAAATTCCCATTGTCTTCCCTCTTTGACTCATCTTCATTGTCAGCCGATCAGTGCTCTAGTCTTCATATAAGAGGATTCTTGCCTAGTTCACGCATCTTCAACGTTGCCTGATCCGCACTTCTTCCTTTGTTGAAGGGGTTATCTTGCCTGGTTGATGCATCTTCACCATCGCTCGATCCGCGCTCCAATCTTTGTTGAAGGGGTTGGCTTGCCTGGTTCACGCATCATCTCTTAAAACTAAGGTAAGTCCTTGAATCAAATATTAGCCATTAGACTTAAGAGTGGTAAAACATTTGATTCTGATATTAGTAACAAGAAGAAAGTGAAAAGGTTAGAGAAGTCTAAGGAAGATAGTATGAATGATATGAGCAGAAGCAAACTGGTGTTAGTTTCATCTACAACCGAAAATGGTCACGAGCATACACCTTGAACCACTGTCAAACCCTAGAAGCTACCCATCTGTAACCTTAGATGCCAAAGAAAATAATAGAAAACTTCAAGTTCGAAATATTTTTAAGAAGTTGCAAATTAATATACCCTTCATATACCAAGTTTTTGAAGAAGATTATCTCTAAAAAAAATAAACTTCGGGGATTATAATATGGATCTTTAAACCAAGAAGTGTAATGTAACTTACATAACCAATTACCTGTAAAGATAAAAGATCTTGGGGTTTTATGATTTCATGCCATTTTAGTGCTTCTAATGTTATTAATTGTTTATGTTTGCTAGTGTTAATCTAATGACTTTATCTCTTTTTAAATAGGTGAACTGAAGCTTATTATAGTGTCACTTTAACTTGTGTATTGGTTTATAAAGTACCTCACTAAGGTAATGGAGGATGTACTTGCTAAAGTAGAAAAATTCATCTTTCCTACCAATCAGAGCGTAATAGAAAAGCAGTTGGCCCCACTAAATCTTAATTTAATGCTTTGTAATAGATAAAATTCCTTGCCCTTTTACATCCTTTTTTCTTTAAATGTTAAGTGGATGTTCTATTAAAGGAAAAGTTAACATATGACACTTGCAACTCTAGTTTGATTACTAAAAATAAGAAAAAAATATTCATTTTAAAGAAACAAAATGTTTAACATTTTAGGGGTGACTTATTGATTAATTTCCAACATTATTAGTGCATAAGTCTAACATTTGGTCCTTTATTTCAATTGAGGGTTTTATTAAGGGAATAAACATTATTAGGGAATAAAAAGAAAACATCAAGTAAGAAGGAAATGAAATCTAATCATATAGAGAAATAATCTTTTTTAGAGTTACTCTTAGATCCTTGTGTATATATATAAACCATATGGTAATCATTTAGTCAAAAGTTTCATTTAATTGTACAATAGAAATAAAAACATCTTCTTATTATATGAAAAAGCATTATCAGATCATTACCATATAATATTTTCATTATAATGGATGTATAGTCATTGCCTATAATTTAAATATAATTAAGGTCTCAAACATTTTGTCTATTAACACAATTATTCATCTCTCAATAAACTTGCTTCAAGAGAGGACTAAGTTTTTTTAAACTTCTTTTATAAGTCCAATTATGCATTCCAAAGAAATTCCTTATAGTAAAAATCATAGATATCCATTATTGAATTGACTCTCTATAAATCATTCTAAGTGACTTTAATATAGTGCTCCCTTATACTCTAAAACTGAAGGGAATATATTTTTAAATAATTTAATAAATATTTTAGGATTTTTGCTAATCACATAGAAGCTACTGATCTAAATTATAAAGAAAATTTCTTCAGTTTGAGGAATTAAAAAATTAGAATTTGGCACATAAGAAAAAATGTAGATGGGTTTTGATCACTAATGACTAGTTGTATGAATTTCTACAAAGCAAAACAATCCTTAGTTGCCCTCTCTTCTTAGGTCATTCTCTAATTATCATTCAGAACTTAACTAGAAGTTAGTATAGGAAAGCCCCCTTTCACTTGATTGAATATCTAACAAAAGTTGAAGGATTCCAAGAAGTAATAATCAGAGGTATTTTTCAGATTTTCATGGTTGAATATCATTTATCTATTAAGGAAGGTTTAAATGGTGAAAAAGAATCTTAAAAAGATGAACAAAAAAAGGTTATGCAACCCTCATCTTATAATTATAAATGCTAGAAAAAACTCGTGCATATTCGAAAAGAGCGTTACCTAAATCTAGGAGACTCTACTAAGAAAATGTGAGTGAGAGCAACCTTGATTTAATAGTCAAGAGCTCCAAAGGTCTATAATTTATTTCTTAGGAAAAAATTAAGAGTCAAATGGCTTAGAGAAGGAAATAAGAGCAACAAGTTCTTTTATAAGACCATTCTCTCTAGGAGAAACTTTGAGAAGCGTAAATTGCATCATATTTTAGGGCTTAGTTTGATAAGTGTTTAGCTATTAATTCAATCATTTAGTAGGTGTTTAGGTTAGAATTGTGTTAATTTGTGAATTAATTATGTTTTAAGTGTGTATTGGGTTAGTACAAGTTTTTGAGCTTAAATATTATGTTTTTGAGGTACATTGATGTATTTGTTAGTATTTCAAGGTCAATATTGAAGAATAGAGGAGTTTTGAAGACATTCGGGCCGAAACAACGACCCACGAATAGGTCACAATTTTTGTAGAGAGAGAAAGTGTATGTGTAGTTTCATATTTTTGATGTTTAAAGTGTAAACCTGAATCTGACTTATTTAGAGATTGTACTGGATATAGAAATGCAAAATATATGATTTAGCAATGAAGAAATCTGTGGGGAGAGAGAAAAAAAACAACAAAAATTCTGGAATTTTTTAGGGAGTATGCATGGGCGTGCGTTGCTAACGCAAGGCCGTGACACTCTTGTAGCGTGAAGGGTTTGTTTTTTAACCCTGAGCACCTCTGATTCTTTTGACTATAACTTTGTCATCCAACCTCTAAATGACATGAAACTTGAACCAACGGATTCCTAAGACATTATTCTTTTTCTTCATAAAACTTTAGAGCCATCTGAATTGATTTGGAAAAGGATTGATTGAATCAAAGTGAGGGTATGTACTGGAATATTATAAACTGGAGATATTATATTGAACATGCTTCAATATTTTGATTATAACTTGATTCGTAGAGCTCCAAATGAGATGATTTTTTATTCAAAATAAACTACAAAAATTTGGCTACAAATGTTAATCCTTAAGTGTCTTGAAATTTAGCTTGAAAGTGAGTCTTGGCTTAAGCTGTAGTTGTTGGGACCCGTTTTCGAATCCCAACCACGAAGCACAAACTTAACGGAATCAAAGCGAACAAATCAAATCGGAAGCGAAAACGAATCGGAAGCGAATCGAATTCCATACAAACTGAAACAAATTATCGAAACACAAATTAGAACGAATTACACATAACGGATTTTCATAGGGTCCGACATCCGAAACATGAACATAGAAAACTATTGCGTTGGAAACCTTAGACTTATTCAATCTGAAATCCGGTACATATTTTTTTTTCATTCTCTTTCTTTTTCAATCCTTTCATATTCATTCTGATCAATCTTATACAAATCGAAACAATACAATACAATTTCCCTTTTGGAAATTTATCCTCAATCAACACAGATTCCTACAAAACCGATCACATCTCATAACTCGGCAATTTAATCACACTC
>JANKOE010000005.1:56301050-56311882 GCA_026284465.1 Erythroxylum citrifolium | reverse complement strand
TTTAGCTGGTACTGTGTCCCTTCTGGTGAAATGGATATTGATTTGCAGATTAGAGAAAACAAAGCAAAGACAATGATTGTTACTCGAGAGAGAGAGAGACACGTTGATATTAACTCCTCAGGGCCTTTAGAACTTGGGATGAGTAAAATTATCCTAAAACATCTTTCTAGACTACGGTGTCCGGTGCTTAAATTCATGTCTGTGTTTAGTCACAGCTGCAAGAATTGACGTCCCTTTATGTCCGTTAACGGTTGCAGGTACCAGACAGATTGTATTCCGTTAACAAACGGCGGCAATGCCAAGAAATCCGATACCGACAGCCTTGAAACTAAAGGTTTGAGACTCAGGTATCCCTCCAGAATCCTAGATCACCACCCCAATCGCTCGCCGGAAGCCTCCAGGAATCACTACGCGCATGCCATCGGAGGCGGCTCCGGCGATGTGCTGCTGCAATGGGGACAAAAGAAGCGCGCTAGGTTCTCGAGATCCGAGATCCGATCGTCGCTGGTTGACGAATCATCCTCGTGGGCAGCGTCAGCTCAGTGCCGTCAATCGAGAAGAATGGAGATGAAGGCGGCGCCGTCAGCGCCTCCGCCTCCGCCTCCGCCTCCGCCTCCGTCTCGACAACATCAGTTGAATGGATTACTTGGGAAAGAGAGGCCAGGCGTTGATGCCTACTCTAACCGGTACCACAGAAATGAATCCCTTTTCTCTGCGTTTTGCATTATTTTGTTGGTGGATATCATATTATTATTAAAATTCTGAAATATATTTAATTAGTAGTAAATAGTAATTAAAATGAAGTATGGTTATATCCTTGATCTGTGGGCGTGGGGTTGATGATGCCGCCTGTTATTCGTATTTAGGGTTTTTTGCTTTCCATAATCTGACACGTAATTCATGATATTTCTTCACCTCGCCGTCGTCTCTTTCCCATTTTACCCTTGTACGCTTGGGAAGAAGAGAAAACATAAGAAGTCCCTGAATTTGGTTTTGGGTGATTACGATTTTCTTAGCTCTTCTTGGGTGGGGGGGTTAATTTGGATTTACATTTGGGGGTGTTTTAGGTACTAGTTTTAAACTTCCAAGAGCTAGTAGACAGCTGCCCATGTCTAAAAAAGCAAAAGTAATTTTCGTTTTCTTTATAATTCTATTGTTAGTTATTCCTTGGGTTTTCTTATAATTAAGTGTGGTGTGATGTGGTGTGGTGTACCACTAAAGGCTAAAGCGAAGAAACTAAGAGAGAGCATGAGCATATGAGCATCGACTACCTATATTTGTTATTTTAGTTTTAGTTTTAGTTTTGGTTTTTAGTGAATCACAATCGCTTGCGATTTGGGTGGTGCGTGTGTTTTCGATGACCAGGAATGTGGAAAAGCTATCAGCTGGTGGAAGTGGGTCCCCTTCTCGGAACAACGGTGGTGCCAGCAACCGTCTGCCGTCTAGATCTACAGGCAAGCGCTCTCCCGACAGATTCGATCGGAAGATGGCTTCTCCGAAGCACCACGATGGATCACAGCCTGCTGCTGCTGATCAAGCTGATTCACAAGCTTTAGCAGCAACAATTACTAATAGCAATACCAATACTAGTAATAATGGTGGGGTACAAAAGCTGGCGAACAATGGGCAAGCAGTGATCGAATGGCCTAGAATCTACGTAGCTTTGTCAAGGAAGGAGAAAGAGGAAGATTTCTTTGCCATGAAGGGTACTAAGCTCCCTCAAAGACCTAAAAAGAGGCCCAAGAATGTTGATAAAACTCTTCAGGTAATAATCATTCCCTTTTCAAAACCCTTTCTTTCGTCTTTCCTCACCAACAATTAAACTCGTTATTGTATTTGTTAATCTAGTAATTAATTTAAATTTTCTTCAGTATTGTTTCCCAGGGATGTGGCTGTCCGACTTGACCAAGAGTAGATATGAGGTTAGAGAGAAGAAAAGCGTTAAGAAGGTAAACTGAATTTATTAATACATACGTATGTAGTATAAAACATAAAATAATGGTTGGTTGAGCATTGATGCTAAGCCTCAACCCACGAAGACCCCACTGATCCCAAACCTTTTGCCTTTTTCATGTGTTATTCGATCATTTAATTGGTTTCATTAATTACTTATAGCTCTCTTCACATTCATCTTTCAATGCAAACATGAATAAATAGATTATCATAATTAACGTTACTGTCCTCCTCTATCGAAGTTTTAAGAATATCAATATTATAATAAATTTGATTTAGGTATGAATTGAATTGTGAATCTCTAAAGACTTGTGTTTTGTCTTTTCTTCAGCAGCAAAAGCGCCGAAGGGGCCTGAAGGGGATGGAGAGCATGGAAAGTGAATCCGACTAGAAGAGAAATGGGTTGGGTTTGGCTGGGATCATTGGAGGTCTGTTGACAATCAAACTGGACCCTTGATGGCCTTGGAGAGGCAAAACCGAAGACAGGATCTTGGGCTACAAATAGTGGTTCTGTAGATTTGCTACAAAAGCCCATCTGCCTCACAACATGGTTGGTGATTGGGTTTTGTTGCCTGCTTAAAACGACCTTTCTTTGCACATAGGGACCAGCTGCCTTAGCCTCAGGACATCAATATTTTTTGTTTAAAATTCCAAAAAAACGTAACAGCGTTCTACTTCCTACTACTATTCACGATGCACAACTTTCGAATCCCAGGTTCTTCGTTTCATTTAGAAAGAATATATTATGCTTCATTTCTGTAATCTCAAGCAAAGACCCCTTTGTACGGAGCCCCCGTTTACTACGTTGCAATCTCCTAGTCTTACCAAGAAAGGTCCAATCTGGAAAAAGCGATGTGATTGGTAAAATGGAATAACCAAGACAATGCCCTTCTTTTTTCAACATTTTTCCTACACTTGCCTTAACAATTCCCGAATTTCATAAATATTTAAAATAAGGTGCACGGCAAGCCATGGTAGGGGAGCCGACCAACACCTAAAATGTCTCCAATGTAAAAATACAAGTCCATGATGTACCAGAAATTCAACAAACAAAAGGAAAAAAGATTTAACATCGCGAAAAGGGTTTGTGGCTTCCAGATAACCAGCTTGAAGCATGTTAGCCGACATAAGCAACATTTGTACCTTATATTTTTCTTTACTTCCTTTTGTTCTTGCTTTTCTCCTCTTCCCCTATCAGTGGGGAGAAAGATATCAATGCCTGCAGCAACCCTTTCAATCTGGCTAGAGTTTGCTTCACCAAGAATTGCCATGGAACAAAGAGCACCGGCAAGTCTACTCTTCAAGAAATTGAATTTGTACGAGCATCCTTGAGGCTCTACATTTCAGATTAAAAATCGCAATCACATAGCATCTTCCATTATAATTTTGCTTACTGAAATTTGTTGGGAGTATCCTGACTTACCAGTCGTTTGAAAGATCTGTTTGGTGATTTGCTTTTCTCCTTTGTATCTGGTTTTGCACGATCCAAGGCCTATGATACAGAATATGCAAATTCATAAAAGCTATTATTATCTCAACATATACTTGGAAGAAAATCATAGTTCTATATGACATCTTCGTTGTGAGAGTTCATGTTAGCTACTGCAATTGATTTCCTGGCTTTGTGTGGCTTATGCATTACAAATTTCCTAATACCCAACTTCTGTATATTAATTTCTGAAAAGCTATAGGATTGTGGATCCTTGTGCAAATTTTGAGTTTCATTGAATTTCTAATGAGAGATTTGTAAAGGGTTGCAAGCGCCCATGAAACTTGCAGTCTGTGATCAAGTTAACTCTTACCCATAGAAAGAGTCACAAACTCTTGCCCTTAGTTAGAAGTTTTGACATTAATTGACACCATAAGATTCACCATAAGGTACAAGAAGCAGCCATTACCTACTAGTAATCGTGGTTGTATTAACAATTGCCTAGTAATAATGTCTTAATGGAGATGACAGGGCATTGGCAATAGTTCGGGAATAATGGGAACACATAACAGTAAAAACATTACTTCTTGTCATCTCAACCAAAGTAAATTAATATAATAACTATGGCATAATAAAGCATGCTAATCTGGACCCAAAAAAGGAAAAAAAAAATTCAGCACAGAACAAAAATTAACTTACAGAAAAGAGTAAAAAGTTCTACCTGAATCATGGATTCCACACGCCTTCGCATTCGTGTATGCATGAAACCTTCAGAGCACTATTAATAAAATAAATTGATGTGATTGTGTATGGGAAGAAGAAAGCATTCAAACTAGCCTTACATTGATGCTCTATTTTAAAATCCATATTTCAGGTCAATAACCATATATGCTTCTACAGAGAATGGATGAAGATAAAACGAAACAGGTATAGAATTTGATGATTATTATATGCATGCATAAAAGGAAATTAAACTATTAATTCTTTTACCCACAACTTCAATTACAAGTAGCAAGGCAAGAAACTCTTTTTTTTTTTTTTCTGACGCAAAAGAGAGTACTTGACATTTTAACTGGCCATGCTAAGGGCGATCTACACGGTTGAACACTTCCAAGTATCTGAAAAGTTCTAAATAGATATAAAAAGGTCTAATCACTATACCTTAACATGATAGCTGACGTAAGCATGAAATGTTGATAAATTCCACACTGTACGGTCCAACTTTTTGCCTTCCACATGACGTGTGAAAATGACTGCATCATTTGATGCTTGTCACAGTTATTATTTCAAAAATCAGAATGGAAAAAATGATATTCATTCCTCTTTTGACATACCAAAAGATACAAATCCAGCATTTGCTTTTACTGCTTCAGCAGGAGCTTCATCCAACTCACGAGGAGGATTAGCAGACCACAAACAAGGAGGAGCATTAGTAAGCCCAGTCGCTTTCCTTGCTTGCACAAATTCCTGAATGAGACTTAAAAACTCATGTAGGTTAAAGTTAAGAAATTAAATAAAGGTGGAGGAAATACACAAACAAAATCTGATAAACATCAACAGCAGAGCTGCAATGCATAGTGGCAAACTCAATAGAAATAAACAAAAAGTATCAGCATTATCACATAAAACGGAGGGCCATTTCTCACATATTCCTAATTGATAATTGTGATTTCTAAGAATTCCATGAAATAAGCAAGAACAAATAGACATGCTATACCTGTAGGAAAGAAGTTGCAAGAGCAAGATCAATGGAATCGTTGAATCTCATGGGATATACAACAGTCACCTTTTCTACCTGTCGTACATTATAGTTAGCTTAAATTCCATTAATAGTCATCTCTTATGACAGACAATATCCAAGAAATTGAAGATCATGACAGAAAGAAACCTAAATTACAGAGATGGTAGACACTCCCCATATCACGGTATGAAGGAGAATCATCCACTAGTGCATTTTGGTATGATGTATCAGGATCATGAAAAACCTAAACAACTACAAGCTGAAATAGGTCTGTACATAGACGAGAGAGAATTTTCCAGAAACATCAAAAGAAAATTTTGTAGTAGTTGTTGGCTTGTGCAACTGATCGGTTCAAAGAGAAATTTCCAACACAACTCCATGATGTATGACACACTATATACATATTAGCGTACCTGAGGTATGACGAAAAAGGATTCATTTGGCCTATGCACAAGGGCAAGAAGTTGACCCATACTAGGTGCAATGGTCCTCGAAGCAAGATGTTTTAGGATTAGTCTTAAGGGCGCACCTAAGACCACTTCCCTAACAGAGGCAATCTTTAAGAGAATAGCATTCTTGTACTCTGCAAAATATAAACAGAGTCACATAAAAACATCAACCACCACTACTAAAATAGGTGAAAGCCATAAACTCAATCACAAAATATGTCTGCCCAAAGTGAGAAGTCAATGCCTTTGTAGCTAGACTTGCAAACCTCTACAAACAACAAAAATTCACCGCCAAACATAACAGCCACTCAATTTTCAAACTGAAGCTTCAGAATATATACTATCTATATGGGACATCAATGGCCGATGCCAATCAGAGGAGAAGTAAGAGGTGCAATTTCAATACATATACTAACCAACATAACTCATCCATTTTGGAGTTGCAATCTTAAAATTATACATAGTTGGAACCCGCAAGGCAGTTACATAACTGGTAATACACAATAACATGGTAAAGCAGTTCATAAGTGACCTTAGGAAAAGAACTCATAGAACCTTCATCTGGAGGAAGTTTGTGGAGATTGAGTTTCAAAGTGAGACTGAAACCATCCCTTGGAGGATCCAGAATTTGCACAACAGCGCCATATGATGCCTTTATTGCTTCAATTGCTCCCAGTGGAAGGCCGCCCACCAACACCGTTTCAGGTGGTGGGACGGGTAAGGATACCGATAGCAGCACCACATTTTGGTTCTTCATCGACACCTGACAAATAAACCCCATTCACGAACACCCACCAGCATATAAGACTTGGAGATGTGTCAAAATTCGATTTTTGCAAGTTCTCCCTAGTACTGGGGAAAATGAAGAAAATACGGTTACCTGGACATGGTAGCGAACATCACTGAACTCAACCCAATGGTAATCAAGCTCAACTGCTTTGTCAAGACTGAAATTGCATTTTGATCAAGACAAAGAAAGAAAATGAATGAAAGGAAAAGACAACAGAGAAGGTGAAAAGACACGAACTTCTGAACCCGATTCAACAAAATCTGGAGGAGAAATCTAGAATGAGACTGCAACACAATCATCGGTCTTAGAATTCCTCTTCTGCTCCTTAACTAAATTAAGTGTAGTGGAGTTCCGATCAAGATCTCTCCTTCCCGAGGCTGTACGTACCTTAAATCTGACCAAATAAACATTGGTTTCAATTCCTTGCACGCATCTTCCCCTTTCTTTCAACGTACAATCTTACAAATAAGTCCTTAAAACTTATTTATATTATTCAATCGAGCATTCCAACTTTAATTTTTCCTTTCCAATTTCGCGTTCCACTTTTGATCTTCTTGCAAATCAACCCAAAACAAGGGAGGGATGAAATTCAATTTTTAGAGGTGAGGTTTTCAAAATGAATTTCTTGGATATAAAAGACGAATAAATGATACCCTGTCAAGAGAATCTAAATTAAAATAGCTCAAAGTTTTTGATTATGCATATATTTGGTGCTTTTTACCAAAATTCTTTTGAAAATATTTGTTACATAATTTTTTTTACTTTTATTATTTTGATAAAATTAATTTTACAGTATATAACTATTATTTATACCTTTAAAATAATATATCTTGTTTCTCATCATATTACTGACTCATCTAATTTGTTTTTATTTACCCACTTAATATATATGATTGGATGATCTAAAGGTTTAATAAATAATTTCCAAACTTTAATTGATTCAATTATTCTTACTTAGCCAAAACTCAATTCTCATCTCTACAGCTTATTATATATTTTAGGTTTTAAGTATGAAACGAATGCAATATTATAAAAATTTTAAAAATGTGATTAAGTTGTTATCCTATATGATACATCTCTAATAATTTACTCCAAGGATGGCTCTTTATGTATTTCCACGTCTACGGGAAGCTATTGTCTCTTTCTTTCCCACTTGTTTTAATAAGTTGATTTTCTTTTGATTTATCATTAAGGTCTTAATAACATTTCTTTATTTTTCTTTTAAAATATAATTACATCATCATCATCTCTGACTTCTTTAAAAAGAGGTACATTAAAAATTTTCATACTTTCCTCCCTTAATATTTAGTCCTTTACACCTATTTTATGCCTAAATATATTCATTTTTAAATATTTTTATTTAGGATACACATGGAGGTGTTAAGGGCAAAATTAAGATATTTGGGCAACTGCATAGTTTTAACAATTACTAGAATTGGGTATAACTTGCTCACTTAACCTCCAATTAAGATTATTCAAGATGTTATAAAAAGCCTAAGAATAGTTCTAAAAGTAAGCCTATTTACAAGGATGATACCACTACTAGTAAAAGTAAGAGGACAAATTATGCTAAAATGTGTGCAAGTATAGAGATGTCAAAAGAGTTACTTAAGGTCATCCCAATTTTAAGGCTGGGGAAAATAAAACAATGGTGGAAGATAAAATTTTTGGTATCCTACCATTGGAAACCATTATTAAGGTAGCAAGCAAAACTATAGTGGGTAACAAGAAGTTTGTGAGAGGAGATTATGAAAAACTAATAGAATTAAATGCTAGTTAAAAAGAGAGCAAGGAAAAAGAATAAGAGTTATTGAAGGAAAATAACAAGGATCAAAAAGGTAAGAAGGTAGCGAGAGTATCAGTGGGAAATGTTTTAAAGGCCATAACATCAATAGAGATGGTAGGAAATTATGTAGATGACGAGGCTATCTTTAATGATGAAGTGGAGTGAATAATAGACCAACAAGTCAACGTTAGGGACAATCCAAAGCAAATTAAACAAATGGTTATGGTAGAGAAAGAGATAAACCAAGTTTCTACTAACGAGGGGTTTACTTGACAATAGAAGAAAGTTATAGAGGAAAAGGGATCCGTGAACAAAAGCCTCATCCTATGTCAATAGTAGTTTGGAATCTAAGGGGTTTTAACTGCCCAAGAAAACAACTTTGGTTAAAGATTTTTAGTTGAAATTGAAACAACAATAATAGGGTTTTTGGAAATGAAGCTGAGTAAGGAGAATATGTTCAAGATCAACTACTTAAGAAGATAGTGGTCTTTAATATCAAACTAACAACACCATCATTATGGAAGAATAATTGTTGCTTTTTATGCTAATAGGGGAATCAAGTGATTAGATGATTCATATGGCTATGGAATTTATTAAAGAAAATAGGAAAGTAATGGTCAAATATGTTAATGGTTTGAACTTTAAATTTTAAATGAAACTATTATGAATATCCAACCAATAATGTGTGAACCTTGGATGATCTATAAGTCAGAGGTTATAGGAAATGTGAATGATAGAAACTACTTTGATGATCTAAGAGAATGTATAGAGTAAATGAGAGTCACATACCTAAGGAATGAGGGGAGATTCTTCACATAGAGAAATAAACAAAGTTCTAAATGGTTAACAAAGAATAAATTAGATAAAGCTTTAGTTACTAATCGTTGGATGCTGAAGTTCCCAAAGAGTAGGGTACAATTTATGGAGCTAAGGTTCTCAAATCATTTACTAATTCTGATGCAAAATATCTTTAATAGTTACAAGAAATTGATACCTTTCAAGTCTAAAAATTACCTTTGTGGACTAAAAGGTTTTAACGTAGCCATTATTAAGGGTATAGAGTGTTAGAGAAGTACTTTAAAGGCAATCACCTTTAGCTCTAATTGTACAAATCATTTTATGATTAATAAAGGCATTTTTCATTATTTCGATGTTCATACGTTTATAGATTTGATGTTGATCTTAAATTGATTTAATGAAGTACTTGATACAAAACATAGTATAAAGCAAATCTTGATGAGATCATGATAATGAGATTCTTATCATATGTAATTATATTAGTATCTAAACTTTCTCTAGTAATAGGATTAACGAGATCATATATCATTAATTCGGATAACTAACACATGTTATACTCCTTGATTAGATTAAGCAGTAGATCTCATAAGCTGCAGACATGAGTTATTTAGTAACATGTGGATGCTTACTAAGGGTAGTAAGTACATTGGATTGGCCTACTATGAGACAATCATATGGATATTCTATTCCAGTGTCAATGATAGTCTCGTCATAGCAATGGTGCAAGTATCTTTTGAATTAAAGTACTCAAGGATATCTCGGATATTGATCTTGTGCTTTGACTCCATTCATCAGTGCCTTTCAGGGGTTACTCATAGGGTGATGATTGGGTATAACTTGAGGTATTCAGAGGTAATTGAGTAGCTAATAAAGGATTTACCACTTCTGATAGAAAGAGATGATACCCACGACCTCTTGTCAGGGTCATTACTTCGGCTTTGGCCAGAGCAGATATGTGTTAAGAAGAGAGTCTTCAATGATACATAGAGTAATGAGATCCTCATGATAAGATCTAATAACACTTATACTAGATGTGATGCAGTCAGTCTAGTAGGAGTTGACACTTTGACCATACTCTGAATCAAGTGGGGTATAGATGGTGAAAGGGTGAATTGCATGGCAACATTATGTATGGAAATGTTTGTAGTCCAACCATTGACTTTTTGGTCAATTAGGGATCAAAATGTGTTGCTATATATCTCTCTTAACTTACTTAAATTAAGTATTAATTCAAGTGGCCAACATAACCGGGAACCTAATGCATCACACACATAGGAGATCCGAAGGATGAATAAAATGGTCTTGAATGGTGATTCAAGATATGAGAGAGTGTTTTGGGATTGTATCGCGATGTGATCGTGGTAGAAAACGTTCCATGGAATGGATTAGAAACAAGTGTTGTTGGCTTCCATTAATGCATGCAATTTATGGTCATTAACTTCCCATAACTTCCATTAATGCATGTTATTGATGGTCATTAACTTCCTATAACTTCCATTAATGCATGATATTCATGACCATTAACTTCTCATAACTTTCCATTAGTGATGGGGGTTATGGAAAGCCAAATGGTGCAGAAAATGGAGATCAGTTTCGTGCATCTTGTGTAACACAAAAGAAAAGAGAAAAAGAAAGGTTTTTTTTCTTACACACACACAACTTTTCTCTCTAACTCTTTTAAGAGTTCTTGTCTTTGCTAGCACAAAGAAAGAATTCTAGCCATCTCATAGTGAGATTTCATCCTTCTATCTTCAGTTGTATCGATCGTTGTGGTTTAAGACAACCCAACGCGAAGAAGATTAAAGAACGAAGGAGATCGTCAGAAAGGTATGTAAACATCTTACATTTCATGTTTTTGTTTTTCTATATCTATATGCATGAGTAGA
>JANKOE010000005.1:56279222-56292175 GCA_026284465.1 Erythroxylum citrifolium | reverse complement strand
TAAAGTTGTCGCTAAAATTGTTAAGTTTGGTCGTTATATTATTATCCATGAATTGTAAGTTTTAGTAACCATCTATAGCCACCAAGTATTGGTTGGTCGGTAAAAATATACGTAACTTATATATTACAACCAAATAACTTTTGGTTGCAAAATGTATATAATTAGCAACCATTTTATTATGGTTGCTGAGAATTTGGTTGCTGAAACTAAATTTTCTCGTAGTGCTTTTATTACATAGGGTATAATTGTCTTTTAATAATTAAATACTTAGTTGTTTGAAGAAAACGCTCCTGTATAGGACCGTTTTCAGTTTTAACTGTTTGAAGACAAACAGCTAGTGCTTCAGCTGTTCTCCAAACAACATTTATAGCTGTTTGACTCTTCAAACAGCTGAAACATGCCAATCAGCTAAACAACTTACCAAACTGACGCCTTATTTATTATCAACAAATCTAAGATATTTTGCATCATTTTTCGACATACTTTGGATTATATGACATGTTAACATATTAGAACTAAATGAAAGATCGAAAATTGATTGATTTTTTTAATGAGTTTCACATTTCTTCAGATTCTGAGTTGGAAACTGGGCAGTGAATGAAACTGCAAACAGCAGCCAATAAATATGAGAAGTTGGTGGAGGTTTCAGCTATGGATCTTATGGTACGTAGGACGCGGCATGCTATTAAACTTAGTTTCTTTGCATTTCTCAGGTAGAGGAGTTACAAAAGTGTAATTGTCAGCCATCCTAAATGTTCACTTAGTCCATCAACAGACAAAATGTTTAGAATTCATGAAAGAGTATGCAGAAAGCTAGATTCTCGTGTCTATATATATCAGGCATGCATTCGATGATGATGGTCTGCAGGCCTTGCAATGCTTCAATTCCCTTCGATCATAATGCTAATTTATTCTATTTACATTCTATGTTCCAACTTTGATTTCTGGGATAGAATATTGTACATATATGATCTATTTTCATGGATCATAAAAAAGTGTATGTACTAACATCACAATCCTATTGTGCTCTGATTTCCATAGTTATTTTTGTGAATTTGTTTGGTGTATGCTCTGATTTCCATAGTTATTTTTGTGAATTTGTTTGGTGTAGGCTAAGAAGCAGGTGTTCTGGACTGACCATTCATTTGATGATTATTTAACTTAAAGCTTATGTACATAAATACAAGGAGAAGGCTTTGTAGTACTAGTTTCTATTTGCATGCAGCGGCGGAGCCACTTGTGTCAAATTTCAAAGCTAGTAACCTTATATAATGAAGATTAAAAAATGCAAAAGCCCTTCTTCAGTGCTTTGTATTCTTCGTTTATTCTATGAAATATGTGGATAAGGAAACGAGGAAGAGAAATAATCTGCAGTCTGCTCTCTTTTCTCAACCAAATTGGTTAGCCCATTGCTTTCAGTTGTAGATTTCGATGCATGGTTCTTGTGGTTGTGCTGTTTGGATGCAGGAAATTTGGGCTTCTGATTTGATTTTCTTGAGCAAAACGGCAGCTCAGTCGTTAGGACTTGTCTCATGCGCAGCTTCCTAACCCGGCAAGTAACGCAGTTGGATATCAGGGGCTCAGTTTGGTTACGTGGACTTTATAGGCAGCGCGCATTCTCCCCCGACTATGAATAGAAACGTGGTCCTTTTATACTGATTCAGTAAATTCCAAAGGATGCCAGTCGAGTTCCCCACAGGCCACAGTTGGCTTGACTGACGTGAATCTCTGTTGCCCCCACAGACACAGTGATGTGATTTTTGACACCTTGTTCAGATTATGTGGTGTACAACAGTAACTTGAAGAATAAGATGTCAAATTGAACTTTGCTGCAACTACTCATTACTCTATGTTGAAGTAGCAGCAAATAGACAAGCCCAGTTTTGGAGAAGACGCCATTTATGACCATGTCAAGTCCAGTAGGCTGATGTTCCTATATTGAATATCATTATCATCTGATTTGCCAAAGCCGTGGCACTAGCTTTCCTTGATAGCAACATTGTTTTTTAACTCATGAGGGTACTAAAATATTGGAGAAGAAAAAGGTTAACAGACTATAACTAACAGTTGAAATATTTTGGCTTACACGTTGACGCAGATGGTTTCACTTTATCCCAAGCCTCAAGAATCCAAGAAACGTAGGGTTTTTTCCATGCATGCTTGTCCCGTCATTATCAGTCGCTTCAGTGTGGTACAAAATTTCTGGGGTTTGGAATATTCGAGCTTTGTATCAATCGTCCACAGAGCTCTCCCATTACTACGGGCATTTTGGTTTGAGCTCTACATACCATTTGATCACATCTGCAGAGACGGATGGCGCACGTAATTTGACTACATATTTTGATGGAGGAGCCGAGGCAGGAGGAGTTTTTCTTTGGGATTGATCATTTTAGTCAATTTTAGGGTGCACGATGAAGAATCTTTCATTTTATTTCTTTGGTTATTTGAAAGTCCACGAAGGCACATACATGTATTTGTCTGCATCTTTTGAACCAAATTTTTAAGAATGAAGAGATAACTAATATAGATTAGCTGTCAGAGTATTCATATTGTCTTGACAAAAAAATGTTAAAAGGTTTACAAGTGGTAAGAATCAACTTTTCAAACAACTAGCTCTAGTTATTTAAACAATAATTAATTTAAGCCTAATTTTTATTAATAGACTCTACATTCTGTCCATATTAAAAAATTAAATATGGACAGATATCTTAAATTAAATAAGTCTTAATAATACAATAAAGAAAAATCACAATATAATTAACGTGCTAGCTCTTGCAAAAATATCATATCCAAAAATATATATATGATATATGTTGTAGTAGTCAGCCACCTTGGTAGGGAGTAGGGAGTAGGGAGTAGGGACTTGGGAAGGTATGAAGATTCATGAACAATCAAGGCATGTGTGGATGCTGTGTTGGAAGTGGATATGGTCACTTTCAAGTTATATGGATAAGATACTTGTTAGGTTTGAAGGGCTCTTAACACTACACTCTTTTGTCTGTCGCTTGACTCTATCAGCATCTGCATGTGAAAAGGTTTCTTCTTTTCAAACTCAAACATTTGCCTACACCCAGCGTCGATTCGTGATCCAATTAATCCTCTAAATACCCTTTTTATTATTATCTTCACCAAATTAAGAAGATAAGCCAGTCACAGTCCCATCCACATTTCTTCTTCAGTAAATAATAAAAAAGGGGGAATGAGACGAAAGTTGTGGAAACTGATCGACAGAATCACAGTTTTACCGCCTGATTGGCGTTGCGAACTTTCTTAATCTGATTTCACACCGAGAGAGAGAGAGAGAGAGAGAGGGAGGGAGGGAGTATTTAGCTTTGGACCCACTTCATTAAACCTTTGATTTCTTTGGGTCCTATAAAGATTTTCTTTTGATCGTTGGACCTGTCCCGCGACAAATATTGACTAATTAAACCTATATTTTGACAACGACAACCGTAAAAACAAACAACTATATAAACCGTCAAGATGGATATTAAGTTTGAATGTTTATCCATTCATCAAGTCTAAATAAAATCAAACGCGTACGGGAACTTGCTTCATTTTTTTCCTTTTGGGTCAAGACTTGATTACATCACGGACTAATAGATTTTGAAAAGTTGAGAACCTTAACGATGAAGAGATGGTGTTATTCTTTTTAATAATATATCGCTGTCAAGGTTTGGGCGGAGCGTGGTCCAACAAAATGTGAGACAGGTGTATGGAGATTAAATTGTTGAAAATGGACCAGAGGATGTTAGGCAAATAGGGAAAGGACGTTTTAATTCGAGATTTGAATCTTATCCCATACTACATAGCATGTTGCTTTTGTTTCATCCTTGTACGTTACGACGTTTTGTCGTCATTTCCCCATCCGACAAAGCCTAATGTGGCACATAGAAGTTTAGAAAAGCTTTTCAACATAACTCTCTGTAAAAAATTTTGCATTTTTGGAAGACTCTTATTCAACTTGACTGTCAGGTTTAAAAACAAAACGGGGGAAGTGGTAAATGTGGGAGTGAGTTGGCATGGTTGAAGCAAAGACTAGGAGCGTGTGTTGGTCTGGTTTTATAAGGTTGGTTTGGTTTCCCTGCATCAATTATTAAGGAGTTCGATAAGCTTGTGATGGTAAATGGATAAGAAAAAGGCAATGACTATTAAATATTAATGATTAGAAATGATGGATTGAATGGTGGTAGTTTGAGGGTTAACTGCCATAACTAACGGAGGGAGATGTGGGGCTAAGAAGTAGGGAAGGGCTCTTAGTCACATGCACTTGAATCCTTTTTTTCGGTTGTAACTGTAATAACATTTGCAAGTAAACCAACGGCGTTCGGTTTAGCTCTCTCTTTCTCCCGGGAAGGTCGAGCAACAGATATCAGTGATTATAAAACGATGTTACCTTCGACTTGTCTTGTCGGCACATGCTCTGCCCATTTCTGTCTTACGAGCCCACATGCTCTCATCTTTCTTTCTTCCACCTCAATTAATGCTCCAAAGTCTCCCTTTCAGCTCAACTTGTTTATGTAAATTAACAAACTCTAATACCAACCTCACTGCTGGGTGAAGCACTCTTAGTCTTAGCATTCCACGAGCAATCCAATCACTTAAATTATACATAATGCTTTTTTCATTTTATTATTTGGTTTTTCTTTCACATGAGACTCATTGTTTAGGTAAAGCGTATAATTGTCATTTTTTAAGTTTTCGTTATAACTTTAAATTGAGAAAAATTAAGGATAAGATGAGCAAAGGGACCCAATTGCCGACTAATCCGGTTACAATCTAGGAACAAAATAGATAGCAAACCATTCATGTGATGATCAACTTTTTCCTTCACATTCAGCAGTCACATGCATGAGCAGCCTTTTCCTTCTGTTTCAATCACCGAAATGACTGTGTTATTGATTCTGTCTCTGCAGAAATCGTATGTCATATGCCTCTCTGTCAAAGAAACAAGAGCAATCAATGAATCCCTCGTCCCCAGTCCCGACCCCCTCCAATTTCAACCTCAATACTTCTGCTCGTTTACTCTATGATTGGTCCAGCATTTCATCCATGTCTGCTTATAAGTTAGTTATATATACGTCAACTATTGTAGTCTTTCTCCTTCTAAGATATAGCAGTGTTACAAATACGTTACTTTTTTATTGTAAGTGCACATCACCCGAAAAGAAACCTTGTTCTCATAATTATTAAATTAAAATAAGAACTTCTGTTTGTATTCATGATCATTTATACCAAATATGTATGTAAGAGACGCTGCTTGGAGGCGTGGACATTTATAGCAACCAACAAGAACTCATATGTATATCAACTAAAGCAGAAAAAGAGAGCATAAAAGTACAGATTTTAAAGAAAAAACTGGAAGTTGTGTTGAAGGTTCCATTAATTCCCTAGTGACCTTTGAACGTAAAGATGAAGGTTGTGAAATAAGATATAATAATGAAAATAAAGTTGGTTTGTATTAAACTGCTCTACAATACAATAAGTGGCAAAAATATAAATATTAAATCACGTTCAATGTAGACTCTTAAATAGTTAATGTAATAATCATTATAAAGTCGACCTTAATAGTATAATTACTATTGCATTATTTTTCTTAACAAAGTTTTACTTTTTATTTTATTCCATGGATCATAAGCATCGCTTAGAAGTTGGTTGGGGTACAAGTTCCCTCAATGGAGAAGGGAAAGCTAAAATTTTTGGTCAAGGTCGGTTCCACAGTCTCGATCGTCCCATAATCCGGAGGACACATGTACCCGAACTAGGCATGATGATCCATATACATATAACGTGAAAGCATTGAACCGAACAACCGGATGATTGTTTCAACGCTTTCATTATATACTTCACAGTAGGATGGACAGATTGCGAATCAAAGGGTTGACAGGTGAAGATTCAGATGTCGGGAGCGGCTTCTAACTTTAGCACTCTAAGTAGGTAATAACTAATAAAGGTCAATGCCAGGTCTGGTTGTGTAAGTATTGATGAAGAACCAACTTATAACAAACTAAGCAAGTGACATTTTGGAGAGGATTAGGGCCACGTAATGGATTTGTTTCCATAAAAGAGTAGATCATTTTTAGGTTTAGTGGCTCATTAGGAAAAGAGAATTACACCCTCCTCTTCTTTTGTGAAATCTATATTTTCTGATATAAAACACAACCATAAATTAAGTTATGATTAGATGACACTGTATATATATATACAAGTTGGGAGAGTTAATGATGGATATAATTAGGTCATGAAATTAGGTAAGGTAGCTAACTGTTTCACGATGTTAGATTAAGCTAATAACAATAGACTTAGTTAGTTATGCCATGTTTGAGAGAAAGTAAATGCCCTTAGCCTAGATTTAAGAAAGAAACAAAAGTACTACATGCATGTTGGAGGTGGAGTAAACAGGAACATCACATGGCAAAGGTTTAGAGAGTTGATTTTAAAACATAATCATATTAAAGTAGTAGTAATGCTCTATATCAATTTTGTTGGATGAAACCAGATCCTTTGTCCAGTTTTACTCTGTCTTATTCTGTCTCATGGAATCTCAGCCATTTATTTTGCGGGACTCACGGGAGACTCATGCGAGCCCCACATAAATAAATGGCTGAGATTTATTGGACACAATAAGACACCATAATATTGGACAGGAGATCTTGACTCCTGTTAGAGGAGCAAATGGAGTATTTACTTTTCTTATTTGTTAAATTTAGTGTTAAAAAATAAATGATAGATATAGGTATAGGTATACTTTAATTTTTGAAAAAAAAAAAGTGGGTGGAGATGAGGTGCATACACAAAATAGGAATAGTTGTAGTGGAAGAGACAAAGTGAGGAGAAGAGGACAGGAGTAAAGATGGGGTGAAGGGCATCTATCCAGACCCACATGGGTTGTGGCAATGGCAAATGCCAATGGAATAAAATCTTCTTCTGTGAGGATTGGGTTAGGTATGGTAGTTGCAAATTTCCAATCTTCACGCTCTTCTAATGGACCAACCATCATTCACCACCCCCCCTTTATAATCTTAGCCCCTACTTACAAACTTGCCAAGAAATGTAAGCTAGAGTGTACAAAATAAAAGAGCTGGCATCATATCATTATTACATTTTTGCTTTTCAATACCCTTTTCTCCTCTTAATTATATCAATGTGTAGAATAGATAAAAGGTGCAAGTCTACATCAAACTTGGAAATAATGATTTTAGTAATTTTGTAGAGAAACCTTCCCTTTACGTAATTATCTTAAATATTTGGAGCGTGTAGAGTGGTTGGTTCAAAATTTCCTTGGTAAAGAAAGAAAGAGAGAGAGGAGAGCGTAGGGCACACTTTTAGTGACCAAAATCAGACAGCACGGCAAAGGCATTTCCTGTTACGTAATAAATACTTATGTACCTCAAGCATAAATGATTTTTCTATATATTTCTAATCGAAGAAGTAGAAAAAGAGCTAATTAAGCACGCGTGGGAAAGAGCGAATCATTCCGGGTGTGTTGTCGCTGACTCGGCTTTTGTACCTTCTGCAACCCCATTCCACCATTCTTATAATCCGTAACACCGACTCAGCTACATAAAAGTCCTCATTTGACTAGTCCATCTTACATGCATCTTCTTCCTCTTCTTTTTCTAAGTTGAAGCTTTCTTTTTTTCCTTCTTTTCCACTGTGTTTTGTACAGGCATGCATGTGTCGCATGTTAGTAAAAACGACAAAATTTAGATTCAGGGTTAGGTTAAATTTGTAAGAGCATTAAGACCAATTAATCCATTCTTTCTTTCTTTTTTCTTTTGCTTGGTATGGTATCCCTAAATGCTCTACAGAAACTATTTAACTCCTTTTCTTTTTGCACCATTAAGTGCACTGATTATAAAAGGCATACTTTAGGAAAATAAAAATAAATGTCCATTAAACTGATGTTACTTTAATCATTTCACGTTTAAAGTAAAACATCTTTTCGTTAACGTTATAGTTTATTAGTACGGGAAAAATGAGAATGAAAATCTAGAAGAGCCAAACCCGTGGGCTGCCAAATCCAAAAAGTGGAATTATTTCTATATGAATGACCAGGCAAGCAGGAACCTTTCAATCTGAACATGTTACATATATATTGTTAAATAAGCAATAAAGGACGCATGTGCCTGGGCTTTTGGGACAGTTGAATTAGTGACCTTAAATTGTGGAAATGCCGTTCAAATGGTCTGAGTCATAGGCCGATGTGGAGGAAGAGGCAGAGGCACTAGCTAGCATTACATTGATCAAGTTGCTACAATAATATCAATGAAATAAAAGCCTTTGATGAGGGATCGGAGACTGCAATCTATGACCACGTTATGTAAGAAAGTCAAGTCATGTGAAGGAAGATTTCAGTGACTGACCCACTCTGATCCAACTTGTTGGTCAAAAAAACTCTCTGCCCAATCAGCTTCTTTGACGTTTTGTCTGCCTTAGTTGTTGAGATTAACTCGATGAAGGAACTGCATAAAACTGTTTTGATTCTCCATTGTAACTTCCAACTAATTTTACGGGGATGAGACAACCAGAACCGAGATATAGATGTTTGACATCTGCGATCACATAAAAAGCAGCATGAAGTTACGAATAGATATGTCATTATGAAATCTTAAAATATAAAATTTAAGAATACAGGTATAAATTTTTCATAAGATTTTAATACTATAAAAGAAAGAGATAAAGAAGAGGAGGGAAGAGCCAATGGCGGGAAGGTGTCGGCGCCACGGTAGACCGAATCAACTCGGGGACTTACAGGTTCTGTAGCTGTAACGTGTTTAGAATCTCCATACGTTACGTTCACGTGTCCCTGATATTTCACTTGTGTCCCGTCCATCACTTCTCTTGCGTCTTTACCACCCCACAATTCACGTGTTGTTGTAATCCTTGGACTCCTACTGTGGCTTTTTACGTTAATACATATACATAAATACTTTTTAACCCTTCTTAATTAATTCACTTCACCGCCTTGCTTCGTCTTTTCCTTTTCATTTAAATTAGACTAATTGTTATTTACCCTTTCATCATCTAATTTTTAAAGAAAATTTTATCTCTAAACTTTATTATTTTTTCCTTTCGAGTTATAAAAAATATATAAAAGGTTATAATTCAATTCCTCAATTGTTTTCAATTACCTAAATAAATGAAAAAAAAAGTAATCAATTCAATTCAAACTGCTGTAGGACAAATTTCTAAATTAAGGAAGAGGATTTGTCGGCAGGAGTTAAGATAAGTGGGACCCGAGCAGAAGCCGTACCCAAGAACGGTCAACTGTCAAGTAATCGGACCAACGGTCAGTGGGACCCGCCACGTAACGAACAAATAGCATGGAAAAGCACGTGTCGCAAGCGCGGCAAAACTGTCAAATACCGACAGTAACCACTATTGTCCTTCTCCTCATGGCTCGCAGTCACATATGACTCATTAGTAAGCTCACGGATTCCGACAATCATTAACCGACACATCCCACAAATATATTTTTGGTCAGTGGTCCCCACTGTCGATTACTTTTATCATATTATAACAGTAGGATATAAGGATGTAATGTAAATTAATCAGGAGTTGATAACTGATATTGATATTTCTCTCGCGTTGTTGCCGTGTTGCTTGACCCTGTCCTTGTACGTGGTATGGTAATACAAAAAATTAATAAAAGTAACTTATCTACCTAGTCTAGTCTGTCAACTTTCCACATTGTTTTCCCTACAATCTACAGTTAATCTTTGGAAAGAACTCAAATAGAGTATTTATTTCACAATTTCTTTTTTTTCTTTAAAAGTGTCTTCAGGGTAATTGGAATTTATTCCTTTTGAGTCGTGGAAATGAATGCTGCGTCCCTACCCAACGACTTACAGTTGGTGGTTAAACCACAAGACGACGGCCTCGGTTGCTGTACATGTCCTTTTCACATTGACTTATTTCAATTTACTTTTTCACTTAACTACATGGACGTTGTTTTGGTTTGGATTGGACCACCATAAGTTTTGTAATGAATAGAGGTGGGTGTGTTTCGTGTTTAGTTGTGATTAAGAATTGAGACTCAACCTCCAACAGTAATTTCTTTTTTTCATTTGAGTTGCGTAATTAACAGCTTAGTTAATCCACACAGTTTAACGGATACACAGTTACGAGTTAGTAATTAAGCACATTCAATTTCAATAATTTATTATTGAAAAATAATAGTTGTTGTCAATTCTTTGGTTATTAAAAAACAAAAAAAAAAGATTTTGTTCTTTTTTACAAGGATTAGTACAAAGAAAGGTCAGTGACGTAGCTAGGGAAAAGAAAGAAAAGTGCTTCTTTTTATTGTTAAGGAAATAATATAAGTGAATTTGTTCCACGCATTACTATTATGGCGGACATAGCAAAACATGGAGAAATTATAGCCACTTCTAGAGAGAGAGAGAGTCAGAATCAAACTACTGGGAAATCCGGACAACATTTTACAGTTGTGACTATGAATGAGGTGAGACCCTTGCCTAGGACGAGGTTTGAATGACTCTCAGATTTCTAAGAGCTTATGTGGATCCATGTAATTCTGACGTGTGGACGTGGACATTTCAGTGCATGCATCCGCTTGAGATGATAAACTAAAACTCGATTATGAAATTATTTTATTTTATTCTACAATGACTAGTCAAAGACTTCATCTTCCTTTCTTTAACTTCACACATTTATTTTTGAAATTCAAATTACTAATGATTGATCCTCTGTTAGAAGTGGTTTAAATTTTGCTGGGAAGGGATACAAAAGGTATTTTAGTTTAAACATGAAATTTGAATCTTTAAGTTCATTCTAAAACTGAACACAACAATAACAATATTTGTTAGAAATCTTGCTGAAACGCAAAATTTAGAGAGCCTAATATAGATATTGTTTTCAAATGACTTTCGGAAAAAAATAAATTGAGTATCAAACTCTAAAAAAAGGTAGGTTTCTGTTCAAAATTAATTCATATTTGATTGTGATATATTGACTTATGTTATAATTACATTAGATAAAGGACAAAAAAATTCTAAAATTAAGGATAATATGTCCGACATTCTAGTTGGGTATACTTTACGGAATAAACTTATTGAAGTAAATTGGAGGTTTTTCCATTTTTTAAAACCGAAAGTGCAAAACTGAATATTAGCAAAAGAGACTATAATATTTTATAGCTACTGTAACCTGCATAGATAGATAGATAGAGGAGAAATGGTGGTGGGATATCCACCGTTAACCACACCAAACATGTCAAAACTATCTCTTATTTAGCTGGGCTAGTGATCAATCATCAACTGAATAATCAAGTATGTGAAGGTTCATTGTGCGTTACGTAGGAATCTGAGGAATCTTGGAGTTCTAAATTTACATCCTCTAGGCTCTTGGAGTGGGATCGTAGGGGCTTAGGATTAGTTTAGCTAAGCCAGAATACTTAATGTAATAAAAAAAATTATCTCTTGTTTTTGCTTTAAACCTTTAACAAATTTTAATAAGAATTGGTTACATTCACAAGAAAAGAAATGGTGGGTTTGACAGGCTTAATTAGCGCCTCTTTTTTCCTTTATCCTTTTTGGTTTTTCTAAGGTTGGTTGTTAGGTGGTTTCCTTGAAATAAAAGGATGCTCATTTCTTCTCTTGCTTTTTGGCTTTTGTTGACTCCAGACCACAGACCACAGACCACAGACCACTCCCTTTCATCCCTCTCTCTCTGAAAACACTGTTTATGTTTGTTGAGAAAACCCTTATGGAAATGGATAAATTTGAACTCAAATCAACATTATATTAGTTACCAAAAACTATCTATCTTAGAACTTGACTGAGACAACATATTAAATTTTATCAGCACTAAAGACACCTCAATCGAATGCTAGCTTGGTTCTAGGACTCGTAATCAAGTTTTGTTGATTCTGTTATAAGTCTCGATTCCGCGTTATCAAGCACTTTCGGAAAGCGTAGCCCACCTGAAGCTTTTGGTTGGTTGTCTGAAATGGTTCCACTTATTCACATTTGGAATATGCTTTGCTTCCAAACTAGTCTCTACTCGTCCGAATCTTTGTGTCCTGTCTTGGAAGAACTGACTTGGGAACTTTATTTTCCTTCGTGGTACTCTTATAATTTGGAATTTAACCAGTGCTAAGGCCTAACAGACAATCTTCATACCATAGGTGATGACAAAAATAAGGTGTCTGAATGAATGATGACGAGTCATGGCCAAGTGGGGTAAGGGTAATGGCAGTAGGCTTTTGATTCTGTACGTGTATTTATTTATATGTGATAAATTGTGCCTTTCACTCAGCAAAAATAAGGTTGGGTGACACTTCCCTTACAGTTTTGATCTGCACCCATACTTATCAATGTACCAAATCGAATTATAGCTTGGCAGTTGGCACTAACATCCACACCCACCATCTCCATGTTATATTATTCATGAAATGTCATTGCCAAACTCGATCGAATCCGGTTTTCAACTCTAGTTCTTAACTTTGAAATTGCTTAATTTCCTCTTTGATTATAGTTTAAATCCTAACAATCGTGGAGCTTTTGTATTTATTATTTGTTTTGTATACTAAAGCAAAACTAACAATATTTACCTTTACTATCCCCAAAGCAACTAGTTTGAAAGTATGAGGGCTGTTCCTAAATTTTAAGTTGGATATACATTAAGGGGGAGCTTGGTTGGGAGAGAGTAATGGGAATAGGAATAGGAATGAATATAATGAAGAATGAGAATGGATATAATCATTATAATTATGATGGTTGGTTAAGATGAAGGAATGCTTACCATTACCATTGACAATGGTTGGTTTGTTAAAAATGTTAAGAAATAAAAATTTGTTAAAAATTTGTTTTATAAAAAAATTTAAGTATATTTTAAATAATTATATTTAATTTTTGCACCCTAATTATAATGACAAAATATTTAAAATCAAGTATATTGCGATTTTTCCTTTTCGATAGCTCTTGAAGAAA
>JANKOE010000005.1:56264357-56277165 GCA_026284465.1 Erythroxylum citrifolium | reverse complement strand
CTAACTTGTTTATTTGATGTTTGAAGGTGGATCTGGACCTTGGAAATTATGAGAGATTTCTAGGTATCAAACTGACGGGTGATAACAACATTACTACCGGAAAGATTTACCAGGCAAGTTTTTTAAACGGGATAAGTTCTTATTGTTTCATAAATTTGATATCTTATTAAGAAGTCCTTTTGTCGTTAATTGTTAGGCTGTTATTAATAAAGAAAGAAGGGGAGATTATTTGGGGAGAACTGTGCAGGTTTTCATTTTGTTTCTGAACTCATCACTAAAATTGGTTGCTGCTTACCTGGTCTTTACATGTTTATGTAGTACCCGTGTTTTCTTGCAAATTCTAGGTTGTCCCTCACATCACGGATGCCATTCAAGAGTGGATTGAACGTGTGGCACTGATACCAGTAGATGGAATGCCTGATCCTGCAGATGTTTGCGTCATTGAATTGGGTGGAACCATAGGTACTTAATTTATATTCAGCTTTCCCCCTGTTTTTCTTTCAGTCACAACTCATACGCAACTTTCCTGCGTTTAGGGGACATTGAATCCATGCCATTCATCGAGGCTTTAGGACAGTTCTCATACCGTGTGGGTAAGAACATTGTTGAGACACAGTTTATATGTTTGCCTCTAGCCTTCCAATGCTACCAAGTTCTTCTAATTACTATTTTTTATTTCAGGTGCTGGTAACTTTTGCTTAATTCATGTCAGTCTTGTGCCTGTTTTAAATGTTGTCGGTGAACAGGTGAATTTCCTGACAACTTCTCAATATTATCATAACTGTATGGATAAATACGTCCACTGAAGCTTCTAAAATGCTATTTCTCTGCAGAAAACAAAGCCAACTCAGCACAGTGTTCGAGGATTACGAGGTCTAGGATTGACACCAAATATCCTAGCATGTCGCCGCACAGCGGTTGCTTCCTAACTCTGTCTTCAACACTCTCACTGAGATGACACACAAACCACATTATAGTTGGCTTCATTTGTGTTATAAGGTTGAAAATGTCTTGCAGGCACTTGATGAGAATGTAAAGCAGAAACTCTCTCAGTTTTGCCATGTACAGGTATGTTGACGAGAATATGAATTTTTCTTACATATCACTTCAGAAACTTTGCCCAAATTACTGAGACCAAATAGCATATCCAGGCAGAGAACATAGTCACACTCTATGATGTTCCCAACATCTGGCATATTCCTTTACTTTTAAGAGTAAGTACTTCTATTCCAGCTTTGAGATTGTTTTTAACGTGTGCTGCAGCTTCCAACTTTAGAATTATAATGTTATTTTGTTATCCTCCTTTAGGATCAAAGGGCTCATGAAGCAATTCTGAGAGTTCTGAACCTTAATGGGTTTGTCTAATGAACCTACACTTCCTTATTTCTCCTTTTTTGATGCATAGACCAAATGGTCTTCTGTGATATCTTCTATTTCCTGACACCCCTATACTATTATGCCTTCTAATTTGCAGAAATGCAAGGGAACCAAATTTAGGAGACTGGACTAGAAGGGCTGAAATGTGTGACATGTTAGATGAGCAGGTAAGTCCTGAGAAAATGTCGACTCAACTATTTACCAATTGTCACTGTTCACTTGTTGAGAATGGCTTCATTAATTTTTACATAACAGGTTCGAATTGCCATGGTTGGGAAGTATACAGGCCTTCCAGATGCTTACCTTTCTGTACTGAAGGTACTTTCTGCATCATGTTCCTATTTACTTTGAACTTTTTTTCTGTCAAAAAGTTTGTCTTCATATGACTGAATTTAGCAGAAATGACAGTTGCTATTCTTGTTTTATAATAATGCTTCTTAGTATTTTTAATATAAAAACTAAAATTTTGTATTCTTAGAGTAACTACAACTATTCAATTGGGACTTAACCAGTTTTAAGTGACTTGAACATTTTGCAATTGTCATCCGTTGATAGTAGCTAGCATGCTCAAGAAGAGAAAGACAAGTGATGCTTTAGAGAAACTCTGTAAAAGTGAGAGTTAAAAATGCTGTGAGCTTGCAATAAACAGTGCCCAATACCAGCGCCTGTTTTGTTTTTCCATTACCTCCTTATGGATAATTGTAACATGAAGGGGAAAAAAAAAGTCTACTGAAAGTCTTCCTATCTCGTCAATTCTTATGTTATAAAGCCATTTCCCTTGGAAACTTCTTCCTAATCATTATAGAGGTATGGAATGACCCGCTTGCTTGTATTATATGCTTTGATCAAGTTTCATAGCAATGTCTAAGTGTCTGAAAAGTTGTGCAAGAAGTGGTGTAATTTATGTAGCCAGAGAATTGGGTTATCTGTTACTGTCGATTACAAAATTATTTGTGTTCTTCACAGGCTCTTTTGCATGCATCTGTTAATAGGCGCAAGAAACTTGCTGTGGATTGGGTAGCAGCTACTGACCTGGAAGAAGAAACAGCTAAAAAGGTCATTAATTTGAAGTCATAAATGTTTGCTTGATAGATCCTTGAAAATTTTAAAAACCTCGAGTTTCTTCTGTTCTTGCAGAATCCTGATGCTTACAAAGCTGCATGGAAATTGTTAAAGGTTTGTACAGCTATTGCTTAATTTCTGATATTAGTGAAAGGTAGAAGAAACTTTCTAAGCTCCCTTAAGAAATGCCAACCTCATTTTGCAGCCTTCTTAATAGCTTCTATTTTCAGGGTGCCGACGGCATTCTTGTGCCAGGGGGATTTGGTGACAGAGGTGTTCAAGGGAAAATTCTTGCTGCTAAGTATGCGCGAGAGAATAAAAAACCATTCCTTGGCATTTGTCTGGGAATGCAAATTGCGGTTATTGAGTTTGCACGTTCTGTTCTCGGTTTGCATGGTGCTAACAGCGAGGAATTTGATCCAGAGACTAAGAATCCTTGTGTGATTTTCATGCCTGAGGTTCTGACATTTAACTAGCTTGAGATTTACCCTATGAAACCTAATTTTCTCTCATTTTTTCGTGCTCAATTTGGAACTTTTGCCTTCCAACAGGGTTCAAAAACTCACATGGGAGGCACCATGCGTGTTGGCTCTAGGAGGACGTATTTTAAAATCATGGACTCCAAATCTGCAAAATTGTGAGTGGCATCAATTTGTTTGTGAATAAGCTACTTTGTACAACGCTGTTTTTGTACAACTCTGTTAACAGAGTCGTATCATAAATATCGGGGGAAACACATGCCTAAGATGTGGTTGTTCAAAAGTAAACCGGAATTCCTTAATCTGAGAAATAAATGTTGTCAAAGTTTCTGCTCCGTGGACTTGTCTGAGAGTAGCTGATCTTTTTTTGCTTACTCTGTCAGATACGGCAATAAAAGCTTCGTCGATGAAAGACATAGGCATAGATATGAGGTATGGGAGTACAAGTTATTTTACACAAGTTTTGTAGGATTTGAGTTGACCGAAAATGTTTAGAGAACAAAGGACAAACTTTATTCTTTCTAAATCAAATAACCTTATATCAGTAGAGAATACAAAGCTATATCAGAGTACACATGAAGTAAATAAGAAAAGGTCAAGTCTTTGTCATTTAATAGAAGTATGGCCGATGTTTCTTTTGCAGGTGAATCCAGACATGGTAGCACAACTGGAGGATGCTGGTCTCTCGTTTACAGGCAAAGATGAAACTGGACAACGAATGGAGGTATTGACTATCCTTACTATTTAATATTTATTTAAAAAGCATTTTGATCTGGAATTAGTTTGAATAGTCTGGAAGAAATTCTGAGTTGCATTTTTGGCATAAAATTGAAATTGCAGATTGTTGAGCTGCCCAATCATCCCTATTATATTGGTGTTCAATTCCATCCTGAGTTCAAATCTAGACCCGGCAAACCTTCTCCCTTGTTTACAGGTACCTCTCTAGATTCCTGATTGTATTTCAAACTTAGATGAGCACCTTTGTTTAGTGTATTCACGCGGTCTTTGGGTTGACCCTCGGAAGTACGAACACAAGTCCATAACCTAACATTACTTTGCTGTTTATTGCTCTGGACTTTACAAGTGTTGAGCTTGATTAAGAAATTGTGATTTCAGTTGGCTTTCACGTTTACATGAATGACATTTCATCTTAAATGCAGGACTCATTGCAGCATCGTGTGGACAATTGGACCCTCTCCTGCAAGCTCACAAGTTCCCAAACGGAGTGGATAAAAACATACAGAAGCTGAATTTCTACCCGAATGGAAATGCCCCGAAGCTTGCAAAACTGTCACCAGATGGTATATTCAGCAAATGCAGCATAGTGAACTTCTGAAAGTCCCTGATGCCTTTTGTTACTCTCTCTTTTTATTGCTGGTGATATAGTTATTCTGCTAGTAGTTTGTCTACCTACCATCTTAGAATAGCTATTGTACAGCGACTGAAGCATAGGTAGGCCTTAGTGGTTTTTTGAAGCAGAGCTGCAGCCTCGGTTTTTAAACAGGACAGCCTGTTGGTATTTAAACACCAGTTGAAAAGTGAACTTTTCCAACCTCACCAGATGGAACTTTCCAGTCAATGCTCATTGCAGCTTTCTTGTAGCACAATTTAAAGTACCAACAGAGTAGGCTGTGTTATACATTATTATACCCATATTTATTGCAATCTACATACAACCTAATTTTGACAAGAAAATCATACCAAAAAGCATAATATTTGGATAAAAATAGATCACGTCAAAACTAAGTATTTGAAACCAAAAAAAAAACAAAGCCTTATGCTAGGATTTGTAACAGACAACCATGCTGCCAAGATGTGCTGTGAGCAGAACAATGCCAATCAATGTCTAAGGAAAATCCGTGGCATAAATACGAACTCATATAGCATTATATAGCTAGTCATAAATTACATGCAATAGTTCAAGATTGGAGAAAGTAAAAAAATCTAACGTACCCAGTACATAAGATTTTTTACTTTGCGGAAATCTAGAGAGGGTCATTGATATACACAGCCTTACCTTTGTATTTTTACAAAGAAGTTATTTCTGTGATTCGAATCTAACCTTCTGATCACAAAAGGGCAACTTTTATCGGTTACTCCAAGGCTCTCCCACATTGAAGAACTGTTCAATAATGAGAAAGGATCTTTCAATGTGATCCATTATACACATCTCAGCAGGACAATCATCCATTCCCACTAGCTTACTTTTCAAGATTGCAGTACAATAAAGGTGAAATCATAATACTGACAACATAACGCATAACAGTAAACCTTATACAATTCAGTAGTACAATGTTCTGTACCTTATGTTTTTCTTGGTCATCTCGTGTAATAAATCATGTGGATGATTATTGAGTTACAAGAGTCGCACCTTTTAGTGATAGCTTAACCAATTGAACAATATAATATCTGTCAGTTAACAGAGCTACAAGGCCTCCATTGCATAACATTTTCACTCAAATGCCCAGGAACTGCACTTGCCCATGATGTCAAATCTGGCAAAGGCCCTGTCAGTGCAAGATAGTTTGCGCCTTCGTTTTCTGACATTTTTTTCCAGCTCAACTGCTAGTCAAAGTTCAAATTGTAAGCTTACTTCACTTTAGTATTGTGAGTTTAACAAAGGCAGAAAAATGAAACCATCCTCAGTTCAGTTTTAAAAAGTTGCTTATTTCTATCCACTTCACCTTTTGGTTCTTAATTTAATTGATGAGCTTGCATAGAAAGAAACACTTAGCAGAAATCTTGCATGTTCAATGCAAATTGCTCCAACAGGTTGTATATAGTTGTCAAGCTGTTGTTAGATGCCTCAGCACCCATAAGCTCAAGACTTGCTCACGTAAATGTGAATGATTTGAGTTTCACACGAAATTTGCACTTACATAAAGAAGTTGCACTTACAATGACTTGACTTCATAATAACTTTTTAAGTTTCAAAAACATTTAGATGCTAGATAACTTTGTAACAATATGTTGTTTAACGCTTTCTGAAAAATGAAAAGAGTCCTATAAGCAAAGCATAGTAAATTATACAGCTACCTCAAGGAGTTAACCACATGCTTGCACTTGGAACATATAACATCTCAATAGAATTTGTCTGAAGTTGCAACCATCCATTACAAGGAATTTGATTTGATACTTACGAGTGAATAACTAGGAAAAACAATTTATGGAACTGCAGGGTCATTTGTACTTTATAGGCTTCGAGATTTGAGTCGTTTCATCAACAAGAGCACTTGGATTGGTTTTATGGATTAAGATCAACTATGTTACAAAACCCGAGCATTGCTGGCTAACAAAAAACAGAGAGAACAACATACTTGTCCAGGAAATGCTTTAGATAGTGCCTTGATGGTAGAATTTTCAACCCACATGCCATCAACTGATTTAGAATGGTGTCTAGCATCTATACTATCTGATTCTTCATTGATTCCAGAACAATTCACCATGATGCGACCATTGGGAGCTAATCTACCTTTCAATTCTAACCAAGTTTCTACCTGTCAAATGAATGTAGGAAATAAGGGATGAATATAATAAAAGAAAACAACATTACCAATATATAAAGGAGTAGATGTAACCTTTCTTTCTGGAAAAAACAAACCTATCTCTGAATTTCAGAGAACAAAGATGATAAGTTTCTTACTTCAGGCAGAAGCAAATGTGATCCGTACATATTTGTGAAAAATTTCAAAATCAAAATGTGAACTCATTATCATCTAGCAGTCTTGATCTCCTTAATTCTCCAGATAGTTTGCTTTGATGGCAAATCTTTCAAAAAGCTCACTGCTCTGTTTCTCAAATTGCCAGAACCCAAGGTGTACATTTGCATACGAAAACCATTCGGGTCAAAGAGACTTTTTGATTCGACTTTGTACAATTTATTCATAGCCTACACTTCCACTGGAATTACATGTTTTAATCCTGGAGATGGGAAAGTGCACATGCTAATCAACTATGCTTGTCTAAACCTATGAATGAGAGTAATGCACCCAGTTGACAGCTTTCTTTCTTATTTACATGATGGGACTGCAAATCATGCAAGTAGCAACTTAAATAACAGATAAGGAGTATACCTCTTCCAACTGTGGCAAAACCTTTCCCTCGCAGAACAAATCAATGATAATGCCTGAGTAGTCATAATTACTCAATGTTAGCAAAAGCTTGAGCAAGGAAAGTGATACAAGTAAATAAACTAGAAACAATTAATTTAATGCCAGTCTAGAGAAGGCTAACTAGGGTAACTCTAGACAAAAAAAAAAAAAAAGGATGTCAAAGTGTGCTCAATCTGAAATTAGAGTATCCATCTGCAACATAAGGATTTTGTGCTTCACTGACCTTAATGAAACCCAAAGAGTTGTTTGCTAGACAAGGGTGCACTAGCTCTAATAAGAGTCAGGTAAATGGAGAAAGAATTCATTCTTGAATTATGAAATCATAAAGAATACTCACCAGCATATCTTTTACAATCAGTTCCTGTGGGAGAAAGGGCATCACCAATTCGAATATTGAGTACGCCACCACTTTGATTATGATTCTCAAGATCAGATAGCCCAAAGAATTCTCTAGCCTTATCAATTAACTAAAATGAACAAATATCCAGTAAGGAGGAAATCTCTGTTTTGGCTGAGAAACAAGCAGTAGTTTTCTCTCACAGATTGAAGAAATTTTGAATTTTCACGAGTATATATTCATGTGGACAACATGAGCAAAACAAGAAGATAAATTGTTTGCAGTAACTAAGTTCTGATGGTTACACAGAAAAAGCCAATATTATGAGAGAAAATTTCCAACACTAAAGGGAAAATTGGGTGTCATAACTATTCTGTGTAGCATATCTGCTAAAAGATTTCTCATACAGAGCATTATCTTCAGCTCATCAGACTAATCCATGAAGTTCACTGGTAGGACTTCTCAATCGATGATTTTTGTCTAACAAAACATATATCCTAAGTTTCTTTATGGGATTTCAAACACTGCAGAGGAGAAATATCTTACCACTACTGCCTTTGAGTACACCTAAATCTTAATGTTTGCTTCATAGGAAATTTCCCCAACTTTCATATTAAAGACTGAAGAATAATATCTTAACAGTTTCAACATAAGAATTACAGGTTCCTCACAGGCTGCAAAAACCACCAATTCTGAGGTGAATAATGATGAACGATAGTTGAAATGGACCAAATTAAAATGCAACAGATTGAAGGAAAATGATAGTTCCATTTACCAAGGGAAAGGCTGCAATATATAGGAAAAGAAATGGATTCTTGAATAGTAATAGAATAATCTATTAAAGAAAGGTAACGGCCCTTACAATTTCATCAATAATCTATTAAAGAAAGGTAATCTCCCTTACAATTTCGTCAATCTCCCAACCTTCAATCTCTAATGAAGGCCATACATCAAGCATCAGGTGAGCAGCAGTACCACCACCCTAAATGATTAAGATATTCACTTTCAAACACAAGCCGGCAAGATACCAACTGGGCAGTTGATATGAAACAGCGACGGAAATGAAGAAAAATTACCAGGCCAAAGATTGCAATTGGACCTTCTGGAATAACAGCTGGCAAGCTAACACACTCATCCTGCACAATGATGCAGTTTGTTTCAGATATTCAAGGGACACACAATTTACGTGTTCTTTTACCTCTTAATATGCAAGATGATATACATTCGTAAGAGAGGTTTATAAAAATGCTCAAAGAAAGAAAAGAGAAAATAATCATCAAATAGAAATGAGTTAAGTTTATGATCAACAATCAAGGTAATAAATAATTTACAAATGATGATCATAGAAAAGAGTGGAAGAAAGGACAAGGACATGACAGAAGCATCTTCATAACAATTACATACCCAATATGATCCAGTCCATCGCTCCCCCTCTTTATTAAGGATGCTGTGAACATTATCTGAATGCACAAGCCATTAGCTATACTAAACAAAAATAAAGGTACGATTTTGTTTCCCCCTCTTGCGACCATAAAACTCACAATCACTGGGCCATTAAATTGCAAAGCAGGAAGAAGAAGAATAATACGCAAAAGGGTAATTAAGTGGGGAGCATACTAGTAGAATCTAAAAGCAACATCCTGGCTTTAGCAGTGTCGACGATTGTAATGTCGTTGAACTTGCTTCTCACGGCTGCCAGTACTTGATACTCTTCTTCTTGCTCTTGTTCCTCGTCTTCTCGTACTTCTTCCCTAGAACCCTGGGGACTATGAACATGTACCTTGGCCTTCCGTCTAACCCATGAACAAGTTGAAGTTACAGAGACAGCTCGTGGCAGTGGAAGATAATTGTTAAAACTTGTTCTGTTATTGGGAGCATAATTTTTAGAGGTGAAGAAGGTCGAGGAAGAAGTAGAAGAATGGTTGAAGAGTTGGGATGACATTGACACCTGAAATCTGGTTAATGGCAAAGGCAACATGTTAAGCTTTCTGAGATGATAATCTTAAAAGTTGGCAACTGATAAGGCTACTTATTGCAGTGACGTAGTCAGTCACGAGCTTCTGCTGACCACCGTCTAAGAAAGTTTTAAAGTTCTAACTAATGTTATCAGTCACGAACTTCTGCTGACCGCACGCCACCAATGAAAAGGTCATACGCAAGTCTTACCAAATTAATAACAATTGATTAGATTACTGTTTTCTTTCCAAAGTCCTCAACAAAATTTCTTCAAAGATTGGGCTTGGATAGATAATAGCAATTACGAATGAGATGGGCTTTGATTGTCGATGAACATCTGAACAAGCTTGGCCCAAGGTGACAAGTGCTTGTTTTCTCATTTCAACGTCTCTATTGGTGAACTCTTCTCCATTTTCGCATAGCTCAAGCCTTAGCCAAGAAGAACACAGCAGCCTTTTTTGGTATTACAATTTACACGGCCAAGCTTGGGAGGTTCGGTTGGGTGAATTTGGATTCAGCTCTCCATCACTTCTGGTCTCACTTATAATGGTTATGTTTAATAATTTTCTTCGATCTTTCCTTTTCTTTTGTTTGATTTACTAAATTCCCACTTCGATCTGAATCCTTTTGTTTGTTTCCGTCTTCATGATCATTTTGTTAGCAATTATTGATTTACATCTATTAGCTTTTATTGGGTTTGTCTTAAATATTGAAATATTTAGTGTTTGGATAGATCTGGCATTCACATCAAAAGGATTTTGATTGATGAATAAAATTTAAGATTAACTGATTGCTATATCCTTCCCCAGACCCCGCGCCTCAGCGGGACTGCAACTGCATGTTGATGATGATGATTGCTACATCCTTGCGATTTGTAATAATTACTGTTAAATTTCCAGCTTATATGTGTTTTCTGGTGTGGAGGTTTTCTAAGTGTTTACATGGTTGCATTTTTCAGATTCACTTTGTGCTTCTTATTAGTCGACAAGGAAAAGTGAGGTTAACGAAATGGTACTCACCTTATTCCCAGAAAGAAAGAAGTAAGGTAGAGCTCCCAACTTCTCTTACTGCAGATCTTTATTCTGCTTAATTTTTTTTTTGTTATTCAGTAGTTTATAGATTGTTTGCCTTGGTGGTACACCTTACAGTGAATGATTGCTTCCAATTCTTGTTGCTATTGTATTGACACATAGTTTGTCTTCCTTCATATCCTATGCCAGTAGATTTTCACCATATTATTGCATCAGATTTTCTTCCTCTTGTTTGACTATGATCTGGAATTATACTGATGTTTCACTTAATAATATGCCTAATTGGTGCATGTAACACTATTTTGACCAGGTTATTCGGGAGCTCAGTGGAGTAATTCTGACTCGAGGACCCAAGCTTTGTAATTTTGTTGAATGGAGAGGATTGAAAGTTGTCTATAAAAGGTGGAAAAATTGATGAGCCATGTTCAACCTTAATGTAGAATTTGATTAAGATTTTTGGCCTATGTAAATTTGATCAACTATTCAACATGTGTATTATGCAGATATGCCAGTCTTTACTTCTGCATGTGCATTGATCAGGACGACAATGAACTAGAAGTTCTCGAGATAATTCATCACTTTGTTGAGATTCTGGACCGATATTTTGGCAGTGTGAGTAAATTCATACTTCATAGCATTCTAGATGAATGCCTGGTTTGTTTTTGAGGCTGTTGATTTCCTAATAATTTTCACTATTCGCTATTGTATGAGATGTTGGAATCTAAAAATTATTCTTAGAAATGATGCTTTATTGGCTAATTTAGACAGTTGGCAGTTGTTTCAAATAGTTGGACATTTTTATATTTTTGAGATAATTGTGTTCATCAACCAGTGCACAATAAAATGCTGCACTCTCATCTTTTTAAAAACTTCCGATGATAGTATAAGTATTTTTGGGGTATCATTTTTTATTTCTATTTTACTGAAATTAGCAACTCTTTAACACCATAAAGAAGTTTGTCCCATGGTCACTGAATTTTAAGCATGTCCTGTTTTTTTGTCCTGGTTTTTTGTTCATTGATTGATCAACCACAGACTTCCTGCTAATTTTACCGAGCATTATGCTTGGCATGCATTAGTAACAAAAACTTTCAACCTTCTAAAGACAACAATGACCTGGGTTTTATTTGCTTCTTTCTGAAGATTGATATTCTTGTCCTTTGGTTCTGCTTCCAGGTTTGTGAATTAGATTTGATCTTCAACTTCCATAAGGTATTTATCTTATTTTGCAGTATATATAGATTTGCTCTCCTAAAATTGTGCCCTAACATTTCCTAAAGATTGATTTGTTCATATACTAGTAAGATTTTTATATACCTTTTTTCTCAACAATTGAAGCAAGTTGTTGTGGATTACATATGTATCGATAGTAAAAGCGTTCAACTTTGTTGATTACTGCTTTAATGTGGAAGGCGTACTACATATTGGATGAACTTTTGATAGCTGGTGAACTTCAGGAGTCGAGCAAAAAAACAGTTGCCAGGCTAATAGCTGCACAGGTATGGTTTTTTTCTCAACAATGGGTTCAATTCTGTACTTTCCTAGGTTGTGTGAGGATATTGTTTGTTGACCTGCAGGATTCATTAGTGGAAACAGCAAAAGAGCAAGCCAGCTCAATAAGTAACATCATTGCCCAAGCGACGAAGTAGGATGTAAAACAGCAATGTGATTTTGTGTTGGTTAACTTTGAAGTCCCAATTTACAAACCATTTTACTCCTGCTTGTATTTTACTCTAGACCTGAAGGTATATCATGGCTTTTATGATCAAGAATTGTAACTTGGTTGCTCTTGTAATTGCTTGCTGATTTTCTAAATGGGGCCGTTCTAAATGGAGGCTTTTACTCGAACCATGATCTAATAATAGTGATGAAATTGGAATGAATCAAAAGATGGTCGATACAACCCTTTAAATTATACATGCTTTTCGGTTTTGTTAGGTGAAGCGGTTGAATGTGGCGGATCCCTTTTAACCGATAGCTGATAGTACAATGATTTCAATTGATTTTATCCAATAATCTTCACAGTTAGTCTTCTTGTTCTTATTTATGTTTTTGTTTCTTAAAAAATTATTTGTATGAATTTTTAATTTCTGCTTTTAATTTTATTTTCATCAATTTTTTAAAATTTATAAAAACAACAGAAAATAGTTTTTGATTTCTGGTTTTTTTCATAATATGATTTACTGTTAATTAAATATATTATTTAATCATTTAATATATTAATTATTAAAAAGCATTATTAATACTTTAATTTTATAGTATATATTTATTTAATTAAAATTAACTGTTATATAATTTAATTTTGTTTAGTAATTAATTTAATTTAATTATTATTAATTAATATAATTAAATTTAAAATGTCAAAATATATAAATTTTAAATAAATGATTTGATAGTTTCAATATATTTGAAATAAATATTAATTTTTAGAATATTTATTTTAATAAAATAAAA
>JANKOE010000005.1:56237518-56250146 GCA_026284465.1 Erythroxylum citrifolium | reverse complement strand
GCATCGAGCGCTCCTCAATAGTTAGAGGCTTTTTGGTACTAAGTTAGTCTTATTTTGGATAGTCCATTGAGCATCTCGTTATTGAGCATTTCGATGTATTTTGTTTCAGCATGGATTGTATGATTTGACGAAACTTGTGATAATGAAATTACATTTTGGATGATTGATTTAACATCATTAAATGATTTCGTTAATGGTTTTAATATGCATGAATGTTTGGTAATTAAGATTATGTTGCTTCCGCAAGTAATATATCTCATTTGTTCCGAGGGCTCAAAGGTCCTCGATTGTGGATTCTGTTCCGAATAGTTGGGGCTCCGGGGTCGGGTCCCAACATGTCTCCTTGCCTCCTCATCCAAAGGAAAAGATTTGTAGTATTTATAGAATCGATAACGATGATCCTTCGCGCTTTGTTTCAACAGTGAACTCACATAACTTGAAATTTAGGGGTTCTTGATATTGACGATATTGAGCTTCATCTGTGAACAAAATGTAAAAGTTAAATTAATCTTTAAATAAGTAAAACAAAATTGTATATAATTAAATAAATTGAAAAACTACTGAAACTTTGTCCAAAACATTATATAGCAAGTTGTCTTGCTTCAAATGTTTGGCATGTTGAAGGCAAGGCAATTCAGTCCTGACAATGACACCTAACTCACTAGATAATTTAGCCAATTGAATCTTGTCAATAGGATGACATAACACAGTATCAATATGCATAGACAACTTGCTGTTCCATTGCAACATTCATGCGTTGTAACTTATAATTTTTAGTGACACCTCTACCTTTTTTTATGCTATATTCGAACCTGACAACAAAAAATAATTATAAGAAAAAGCATATTAAACATATAATATGTATTTAAGCATAAGTCTAATTATAGGTGGTAAAGATTAACAGATCTGAAGATCGCTCAACACTAGTTGAGGTAGATAAGAGGTTGTTGCTAGCTGGCTTCATTAGTGGATGAACTCGATGGTTGTCATTCGATAGGGTCGAATTAATCTAGTTGTTGTGGGGTCAAATCAAATTCGGTAGTTGCCACCTTCTTGCCCATATTTCTACCAGGTGCCATTATATTGAATAATTATAATTGAAATATCAACATTACATATAAACATAAGTCAAACATCAACATTCCACATTAATATAAGTCAAACATGAACATTTTGCATAAATATAAGTCAAACATCAACATTCCTAAAAAAAACATTACTCAAACATGAACATTCCACATAAACATAACTCAAACACCAACATTCCGTATAATCATAAAACAACAACATTCCGCATAACATAAGTAAAACACCAACTCCGCATAACATAACTTAAACACTAACATTCCGCATAAACATAACTCAAATACCAACATTCCTCATAAACATAACTAAAACAGTAACATTCCGCATATGTTGATGGTATGGAGCTCTCTTGTATATATATTGTTATTCGTCCATGTCAATAATACATTGAAAATATTTCCACTATAATTCTTTTATGGTATCTGAAAAGTGGTCTAACAATCCATGGTTGATGTCAATGTTATTTCAGCCTCCAATACAATAACTCAAAACACAGTCTCTACTTCACCAAATGTTGCTCAACAATTACCTATATAACAAAATGCAATCAATTATCTATTATGGAAATCCCAATTGATGCCAATATCAAACGGCTACAAATTAACTTATCATGTCGATGGTATAATAACATCTACTCTGTAAATCGTTAACAATGAACTAACCATGTATATGATTTGTAATCAATAAATGCTTGGCAAAAGCTTGCAACCACGTATGTTACTAGTTTAAGAGTTCAAGTGAGAACTATAAAGTCTAAACTCTTCTACCTAGAGATAAAAAATTCAGAGTTAATCACTCGGTATTTGTAAAGAGCAAAAGGTATATTTGATCAACTCATTGCATTGAAAAGTTCAATTTTAGAAGAAGATTGTGTATAACTCATAGTTGATCGTTTAGGCAATCGATATAAGGCCTTTGTCTGAGGTCTTGAACATCGTTTGGATTTGGTATCTTATCATGACCTGTCTGGACTTCTTCTCAATAAAGAAGAAAATCATGTCAATGAAGAAGATGTTATATTCAAAGAAAGTGTTCAAACAATTGCTCTTTATACTAGTCATTAAAGCAACAGCTTAAGCCGATAAAAAAAGTTTTACAAGAGCAATAGGTGGATGATATACAGGAAAGGGAAGGGGAGGCTGAAACTTATTAAACAATTTTGGACAATACAACAATCCAAATAACAATAAAATTATACGTCATAATTTTCATGGACATGGTCATGTAGCATGACAATGCACAACTCTAAGAGCACAACCTCATCAAGCCACAAACATTAAAACTTTTGTCGATTATGCCTCACCAACAATTCCTTTAAACATGCATAATTGGATTATGTATGTAGGAGCAACACATCACCTCATTGCCGATGTGAGAAATCTTACGTCTCATGTTGATGGAGGGTACTAGCCCCATTGCCACACTGGCAAGTTTGTTACAGAAGAATCTCCCGCCTTAATGTTTATTAATCTCACTGTACTTAATGTTTATTAATCTCACTGTAACTAACTTATTTCCTTTTGTAACTATGTATATATATGTAGTCTTCCTAAGAGAGAATGTAACAAAAAATATATTTTCCATTCATTGTTCCCAGCTAAAGTTGAATAAAATACTTGTTCTCTCTCTCAATTCTCTGTAGTTTTTGTCATGGCTATGTGCTTGTGATATGAGAGTTTTGGTGAATGTTCATCAGAGTTGGTGAAATGACATGGTATCAAAGCCTTAAGCTCGATTGAATTCCTAGGTATTGGTTCTGAATTCTTCTTTTTCAGTTGTTTGTTTTAATTCATCAATTAATCATTCTTACACCAAAATTAAATACAAACATTTTTTTTCATCTTTTGATTTGCTTCATCGATCAATCTAGCTTTATTAATCTAGGAATTCAATTCATTTTTGTTTTAGTATGTTCTTTCTATACAAATTCTTCAATCTTCATTGTTTGATTTGATCACATTTCCTTTTAATTGTTCATTTCCATTTGTTGTACACCAACTATTTCCTAAAATCTCTCAAAGAACATTTTTCTCCAAAATTCATTAATGGTGATTGAAATTCATTCATCTGACACTCTTATTGTATTTGTCCTGGATCCCTCATATGAATTATATCTTAACTATTCAGATCATCCAAATTTCATGCTCTCCAATCATCCTCTTCAAGGGGAGAATTATGGTCAATGGTAGCGTTCTTGTGAGGTCTCATTTACTGCCAAGAATAAGCTTGGACATGTCAATGGAGGCTATCAACGACTATTACTGGATCTCGTCTTCTTCCTCACTAGGAAAGATGCAATAGCATGGTCATCTCATGGCTCTTACATTCTGAGGATAAGGATATAGCATAAAGTGTGTTATATTGCTCTGCAGCTCAGTAGATTTGGGAATAACTGGGATAAAGATATGGTCATTCTTTTAGAACCAGAATTTTTTAAGTACAAAAGGATCTCAACACAATTTTTCAAGGCAATCTTTCTGTTTCTACATATTTCACTAAATGTAAGAGGTTATGGGATGAATATGGGACTTTAATCAACATACCACCATGTACTTATGCTTTTGGCCCTGCAATGACTACTCAATGCAAAACCAGCAACTGATGCAATTCCTCATGGGATTAAACAATGACTATGTTCATACAAGAGGAAATATTTTAATGCTCAATCCTCTGCTACCTTCAAGACAAGCTTACAGTATGATCCTCCAAGAAGAGAGACAAAAGGAAATTCACTCCTCTGCACTTATCATTGTTGATTCTCTTGGTTTTGTTTCTCAGCAAAGGTTTTATGGCACTATTGGCTCAGGAAATTACCAAAACTTTCCTCATTTATAGTAGCAAACTTAGTTCAATAAGAGAAAGAGTAATATGTTTTGCAATTATTGTAAAAAGCCAGGACATCCAATTGAAAAATGCTTTAAGTTGTAAAAAAAGAAAGGAGGATTTGAAAGAGGAAAAAGGGTAGCAGCCTCAGTTCAACATGGTGGCGAAGCACAATTTCAAAACACTTATGAGTGCAACTATGACAATCTTTCTGGTAGTTCTGCGCCTCCTAGCATCACTCATAAGTAGTATAATCAGTTGATTGCTCTGTTAAGCAAGCACAGTCTAGAGAGTTCTTCCCCCATTCACTTTGTAGATTCATCTTTTGCTTTGTTGGCTAGTAGGTCTTTTTATTTCTACATTTCTAAGCCTAATCTCAATTAGATTATTGATAGTGGAGCCACTGACCATGTGACCCCCATTTACATCTTTTTGACACTTTTATACCTTTGAAACAAGCCTATTTTATCACCATGCCAGATGGTAAGAAAGAACAGATTCAACATATTGGCACCATTAGACTTACCCCAGATATTATTTTGCATAATGCTCTTCATGTTCCTAATTTTCAGTTCAATTTGATTTCTGCTAGCTAGCTCTCCAAACATCTCTCCTCTAATGTTGTCTTTACACCTCATTCTTGCTACATTCAGGCCCCTTTAATGAGGTAGCACCTACACCTTTGTAAAGAGTCAGGAGGTCTTTACTATGTTGATACAAATCCATGCAAAGATAAGAGTGGTGTCACTGCTAGTTTGTCTATTAGCATAGGTTCTTCTTTTGTTAATAAAAGTGATTGTATTGCTGTTGTACTGTCATGTCTACCACTGACCTTTGGCGCTGCAGATTAGGTCATCTTTCTTTTGATAGCATGAAACATATAAACTGTCTTCTTTGTGTTCAAAAAAGTAATTCTGTTTGTCAAATTTATCCACAAGCTAAACATCAGAGATCCTCTTTTCCTACAAGTGATACCTTCACTTCTTGTGTTTTTTAATTGTTTCACATTGATATATGGGGGCCTTATCAATATGCAACTTATAATGGATTTAAATATTTCCTCACCATTGTTGATGATTTCTTAATGGCTACTTGGACCCATCTCTTATCATTTAAGAGTAATGCCTTCCCCATTCTCACATCATTCATTCTTTTCATTGAAACTCAGTTTAATGCTTATGTTAATGCCTTAGAGTTCTCTGACACTAAAATTTATACTAGTAAAGGCATTTTACATCAAACTTCTTATATGAAATAAAATGGAATTGTTAGGAGAAAACATAAACACCTACTTGAGATAACTAGATCGTTATATTTTTTTAGTATAAATCACCTATCAAATTATGGGGAGAATGTTTTTTAATTGCCATATATCTTATAAATGGAATGCCTTCAACAGTCCTAAACCACAAAACCCCAAATGAATTTCTCCACCACCAAAAACCCAACTATTCCCACCTTAAAAACTTTGGCTGCTTATGTTTTGTTGCTACTAAAAAATGCCACAGATCCAAATTTCAACCTAGAGTTCATCCTTACATTTTATTGGCTACCCTTATGGAAAAAAGGCTTATAAAGTCTATGATCTTATTTCTCATAGAGTATATTCCAACAGTGATGTCATTTTCCATGAACATCTTTTCCTTTTTCACCATATCCCTCACAAAGATTCTGATGTTACTCTTCCCCATCCTATTTTCTTCCAATCTGAATCTCACCCTACTTCTTCATTCTATGATCCTTTTCCAACTTCCACTCCTACATCTATCCCCTCCTCACAAAGATCTATTCTTCTGTCTATTCCTATTGCTTCTGCTTTACCTAGATTTACCTCAATTCCTTCAACACCTAGAAGATCAACTAGGCCATATAATTCATATTTGCATGATTAAATCTGTTCCTATAATACTACCTCTACCTCCCCTCATTGGTGCAATTTAATCAAATTTGATAATCTTTCCCTTCTTTCCAAGACCATATTACCCATCTCGCTACATATATATAACCCACCTCCTACAAATAGGCTTCACTTGATCCTAATTGGGTACAAGCTATGAAGTGTGAACTTAATGCTCTTAAACACAACTTGACTTAGAAAGAGGTGGCTCTTACCCTACGGGAGAAAGCCATTAGTTGCAAATGGGTATACAAAGTTAAGCTAAACTCTGATGGCTCCTTAGCAAGATTCAAAGCAAGGCTAGGTATAAGAGGCAACACTTAAAAGGTTGGGGTTGATTTCACTGAGACTTTTTCTCCAGTAGCCAATATGTCCATTATTTCGGCCATTATTGCCTTAGTTGCAAGTAAGAAATGAGGTTTATTTCAACTAGATGTGAACAATGCCTTTATACATGGAGATTTACATGAGGAAGTGTATATGAAAATGCCTGAAGGGGTTCCTAATCCTCACAATGAAGTTTGTAAATTTCAAAAATCTCTCTATGGTCTTAAACAAGTTTCACAATGGTGTTTCTTTAAGCTTGCAAATTTCCTAAGATAACAGGGTTATTCTCAATCTAAGAATGACTATTCTTTGGTTTTGAAGAATTCTGTCTCTCACATCACCTTGGTGGTTGTCTATGTAGATGATATTCTAGTGACTGGGTCTGATCTTGATGAAATTCACTCTTTAAAAGCTCAACTTAATACAAATTTTGGGATTAAAGACCTTGGACAACTTCATTACTTCCTTGGTCTTGAGGTAACTCACCTCCAGAATGGTTTTTCTTTTACTTAGAAGAAGTTTACTTAGGAATTGCTTGATAATTATGGTTTTCCTCTCATAAAAACCTACTATTATGCCTCTATCTCTAAATTGTAAACTCACAACTACAGATGGTGATCCTCTTCCTAATCCCAGTTATTATAGAGTCATAATTGGAAAGCCTAACTATCTCACCAACATAAGGCCAGACCTTGCCTTCACAGTTTAAACTTTGGGCCAATTTATGAAAAATCCTAAAACCTCTCACCAACTTGCTTTGCAACATACTCTTAAATATGTAGAAGGCACTTGTGGTTAGGGCATAATCCTTCTAGCTACTGATCATCTCACACTTGAAGCCTTCTCTGATTCTAATGGGGCCACCTATCCCTAATCACGTAGGTTTGTCACTGGTTACTTAAGGATGCTTGGTAATTATCCAATTAGCTAGAAGTCTAAAAAACAAAGAACTGTATCCAAATCTTCAACAGAAGTAGAATATAGAGCTATGACTTAGACTGCATTAGAGGTCACTTAGCTTGTTAATCTTCTTAGTGAATTGGGTGTTCATGATATAAATCCAATTTCTCTTAGATGTGACAACCAGTATGTTCTTCATTTAACCAAAAACCCTGTCTTTCATGAAAGGACAAAAATCATAGCAATTGATTGTCATTTTATACGAGAGAAGGTAATGGAAGGACTGTTGTAGCTCATTTATCTACCTTCCCAGCTCCATCTTGCTGATGTTCTGACCAAGATTCTCTCCCTACCCATCGTTGGTTTCTTTTACACAAGTTGGGAATGTCTATTCTAGACCACTCTCTAGCTTGCAGGGGGTGTTGGAGGGTATTAGCCCCACTACCATGTTGGCAAGTTTGTTATAAAAGAATCTCCGGCCTTATTGTTTATTAAGCTCAATGTAAGTAACTTATTTCCTTTTGTAACTATGTATATATATAGTCTTCCAGAGAGAGAATATAACAGATTTAGATTTTCTCTTCATTATTCATAGCTAAAGTTGAATAAAACATTTTTTTCTCTCTGCTCAATTCTCTACAGTTTTCTCCATGGCTATGTACTTGTGACATGAGATTTTTGATGAATGTTCATCAAAGTTGGTGAAAATGACATGTAAATTATAATGGTCCTGATGAAGTCAAGTTTGGAAATGGTAAAACACTTTCAGTCCCTAAAGTTAGCTCTTTTATTTTTCATTCTAACAATCAAAATTTTCATAGATAATATTCTGCAAGTTTCAAATTCTCATTTTAATTTAATGTCTGTTTATTCTTTTGCTAAGTCTAACAATGTTTAAGTGGAATTTTTCCTTACTATTTTCTTGTCAAAGATATCCACACGAGCTACCTACTTTATATAGGCTAGAATGACTGCGCATTATATTTAATTCCTCTTGAGCCAATTCATGTTGTAAGAGATTTTGTTCTTACTCTCTCCACCATATTATCATCTTGGTATTCTTGTCTTGGACATGCCAACTTTAGTATTGTTATAATTATTCCAATAAAAATAATTCACATTTTATTAATAATAAGAACCCTACTTATGTCATGCTTTTGCGATCAATAAAAGTTATAAATTGCCTTTTCAAGAGTTTGTGTTTAAAGCAACTGCTCCATTAGCATTAATTTGTTCTGATGTACCCGTATACCAAGTTATTTAACAAAAATCCTAATTATATTGAGCTTCATATTTTTTTATTACTTACATTACCCTTGGTTATGCCCATATTTTGAATATAAATTGTCACCAAGATCAACTAAGTGTGTCTTCACATGTCTAACATCATATTGGTTTTGATGAACAAGTTTTCCCATTTCAAAAAGGTGATGGTGTTATCTCCTCTTTATATTTAGTTTGTACAAATTTACAAACACCAACTGTTTTTTAGTTCCTCAAAATATCAAATGTCACTTTGATGCAAAGCATGTCCACTTTTATTAAACTTGCAACAGTTCGAATTATTCTATCTCTTGCTTTGTCTTATGGATGGAATGTCACACAATATCATGTCTCTAATACTTTCTTGCATGACAATCTTGAGGAAAATGTCTAACCAAAGATTTTATTCAACCAGAGTACCGTCAGGGCAATGGTATAAGTGCTTTACTTCAATCTTTACATTATCTTAATACCTATTTGTTTTATTTATTTTTAGTTTTTGTTTTCAAATTTAGTTCAAAAAACTTTTTGATTGAATTTTTAGTTGTTAGTTTTAGTTTTTGGTTTTAACTTGTTCTAGTTTTTAAAATTTATGAAAACTTTTTTTATAATAGGATTTACCATTAACTAAATATATATTATTTAATATATTAATTATTATAAGAATAATGAATAATTTAATTTTATATTATATTATATTTAATTAATTAAAAGTATGAATAATTTAATTTAATTTAATTTTTGTAATTAAATTAAATTAAATGTCTATTAATGTTTATTTGAATTTCTTTTTAAGGTATTTTTGTGATGGAATTTTCTGGATTTTACCTCACTAACTATGCATGAAATTTAGGGGAGATTTCTATACCTTATTGTCTCTCACACTTGCTTTCATTATCTTATTTGTTTGCCTTTAAGGAAAATGTCATTTTTAAGTGTGGAGAAGTGAATTCCTAAAATCTCTTTTTTTTCTTTCTTTTCTTTAGGTTTTATTTTTCAACTAACAATTTTTTAAGTTATGTGGTTAATGTGTTTTAGGTTATATTTAACTAAGTTTTTCTTTTTGTGCTGTGTTTAAGAACTCATTAGTTAGTTTAGGTTAAGAGAATAAGTATATACATAATTATTAGATAAGATTGGTTGTTAAACATCAAATCTATAATATGATTAAATGATTGTAATGCAAATTTGACTTTATAAATATTAAGAACCAAATTTGTTAATTAATAACATTTTGATTTGACTTAAATGATCTGGTGAGGAATTGATCCCTCGTGTATATTGTTTATCTCCAAAAGCCTTCTTTGATTTCATCTTTTTGAGATTACATGTAAGATATGTACGAGAATTAAAATGATAAAGGAAATTTGAGCTAAATTGCCTCTCTTTTATACATTAATTCATTTCTGAGCCCATTTTGAGCCTTATATAAAATTCTAGCCTTTTTCTTGGTACCTCTTTATAAATAAAACCTTGAGCTTAAAAGAAAAACAAGTATATGTGCCATAATTTATGATTATTAGGGCTTTTACTTATGATTTAATGGTTGTTAGGTATGGTAACAAGGAAATAAGTGTAGGGTAGATTGTAAAACGTATAAAGTGACAATGAATAAGGGAAATTTATGCCAATTGAAAAAAGAGAGAGGGCATTCTTGTAAACATATAACAAAGATGTAAAAAGTGTAAAAAAGTATTAAAATAGTTAGTGAAAATTAATTGACATGGATTCTTGTTTATGAAAAGAATGAAGGAAAAGGAGTATTTTTGTATGATACGAGGAGTTAGTGGAGATTTTTGATCAATATCTTAATTTTTTGCTTTACTAATTGTGAAGTTTCTCTTTATCTTTATTTTTCTAATAGGTATATATTTTACATTTTATTTAATTGGTATTTGACACTTTTATAGTATGTTTTATACAGACTATATTATGTTTTTCTATGTTTAGGTCATTGCTTGTAGATGAATTTGAGGACATATGCAAGATTCAGTATAACTTTCTCTATATATATCCAATTGAGAATATTTTAAAGCCATTTGTATGAAAGTTATCTTTTCCTTGTTCGTAGGCCTGATGAAGTTAGGGCATTACTTGGTGCACTAATAAATATTCAGAAGAACATGCTAGATTTTATGATGTCTTCTTAATAGAAGACATGTGTAGTATGTGTTGATGACTTGGTATCAGGTCTTTTTCCCTCTGCTCAATGTGTACAATTTGTCAGATATTTTTGTATATTTTGTGGATGAATTTATCACAAAGCCATGTAATTGAGGGAACTATAGGAAATTTACTTAATGAAAGGTGTTTTTGGTTATTTTGCTTCTCTTTTACTACAATCTAACAATCTGGAAGTCGAGAACCAATCAAGGATAACGTACTGAGATCAGGAAACTAAAAGGTGAACGACTAGCATTAGTGTCATGGGGGTGACTTAATTAGTCACCCCTGTGACTAGCCACCACGCAATTAGTCACCCCCGTGACTCGCATTTAATTAAACTAGCATTTAACTTATTAACGTGCATGACTAGAGTTGGAGCAATAAGATTGATGACATGTAGTTAGCAAATAAATGAAGCTTCTTAGCATGTTTTGCAAAATGGTGGCTGAAGAGTTTGGGGTTTTAAACAAGTATCGTATGGTTCTTGATGATATGTAAATGAAAAACATGATAGTGATAGAGGAACCTTTTATGGAGCTGCACGATCGTGACTGAGAGGAGAAATTAGGAATTACATGATTGTGTATAAGCATGATCGTGACAATGAAGAGTTATCCGGAGTCACACGACGATTGTGACCGAGAGGAACAAGCACGATCGTGACAATGAAGAGTTATCTATAGAGTCATACGATTGGGCAGAAGCACGATCCTGATCGAGAGAAGAAATTAGGAATCGCACGATCGTGCTTGTGCACGATCGTGACAATGAAAAGTTATCTGTGGCATCGCATGATCGTGATCGAGAGAAGAAATTAGGAATTGCACGATCGTGCTTCTGCACAATCATGACAATGAAGAGTTATTTAAAAAAGCACGATCGTGCACACGCACGATTATGACAAAGAGATTGCATCTCGCAATGCATGATCGTGCGATTTCTAATTTGTTTTTAATTGTTTGTATATATTTCTATATAAATAAAAATATAAATAAATTATTTTTAAATATAAATCACATATAATATAATAAAATAAAATTTAATATAATAAATTAAAATATATTAAATAATTAATAATAATATTTTCATATAATCAATAATAAATTGTATATAATTAATTATAAAATAATAAAACCTTTATTACTTTAAAATAGAAAATATATAAAAAAATTAAAGTCACAATTGTGACTTTTTAATTGGAAATGATTTGTATTTAAAATCATAACATTAAACCTCCTGCAACAACTATTTTAATATAATGGGTATAATAGTCATTACATTCTATTCTATCTATCTTCCAAACAACATTTTACTATATTATATTATGAACTGTTTCATCCCTTCCAAACAACTTTTCACTATATTACATTCTATTCCATTATAAACCGTTCCTTTTTGTTTTATTTCGTTCCACTCCATTAATTAATATCCAACTAAACAGGGGCTTAGTGTAAGTAGGAGATTGTTAGTTTATGCCCTATATCCAATCGATTGATTGTAGCTTAGTGATAAAATAATTTAGAGACATTCTTTATCTTATACATGTTTAGATGTATCTGATAAAGTCCATGGGATAATTATACATTGCAAATAAAATTATAATAAGGTTATATTTATGAGATTCTTATTGCATTTATGTATTATTCATAAATTATTCTGTTAAGACTGGACATTAACAAAATATAAAAAGCTTAGCACACGTTATGTTTTTCCTTACGAAGGAACTAGTCGATCTCATAGGCTAATGTATGGAGATATTTAAACAAACATATGGGTGCTAGTAAGAGAACAACTTCACTTAACCGACCCAACATGAGAAATCCATTTGGAACATTACTTGTTTATCTATGAAAATTCTCATTTTGATGATTGTATAAGTGATCATTTGACTTGAGATCTCTAATGTTATCTTGTATAGTAATTGCTATGTTGGACCCCGAACTTTTGGTGAAAATTAAAAATATTAAAATGAATTTAAATGAGAAAGAAAGTTGTGAGAAAATTTATGAATTTAAGAAAATTTGATGAATTTAAGAAAAAAATTATGAGAAAAGAATTGTTTAGTTTTGATGAATTCAATATTTGAGTTGATTTGTATGGGTTATGAAAGTTTAAGAGAATGAGTAGATTTGAAATGGAAGTTGAAAATTGAGAAATAAAGAGAAA
>JANKOE010000005.1:56224155-56234529 GCA_026284465.1 Erythroxylum citrifolium | reverse complement strand
TTATGCTGCCCGATTTTCGATAAAATCGGTTTTGCGGCAAAAATAGAATAAGAAGTTAGTTTGGTAAAGTTGAGATTCTAGTTAAAAAGAAATGAAAAAGAAAAATATGGAATGGTTTGTATAAAGAGGAAAAAAAATCATATCGGGATTTTCAGATAAGTCTTAGGGTTTTCAACGCGTCTCGCATAGTTTTCGATTAATCTTCATTACTGGATGTCGAACATTCGTCTTCCGATTCGATTCGATTTGCATTCCGATTCGCAATCCTTCGCTTTCTTTATTTCGCTATTCGTTTTCTGTTTTTCGGTTGGGGTTCGATCTTCGAGATCGGGTCCCAACATGCTATGCTTTGATACTACTTAGGACCTATTCTAATTATAGGACATTCAATCAGTAGTCATTGGATGTAGTATAAACTATATGGAGGTAATTGTATGATCAAAATATGATTCATCACCTTAAAGTAATTAGGGAGAATGTTCTATTGTTCTTGATTGGTATTGATTCAAGAAGTCCTTAGTCAAGGTGGAATGACACTTTGTAAATAGTTTACAAATGTCATTAACTGAATCAATAGCTAAAGACGAATAACTAACATGATTGAACTAAAAAAGAGTAGATATTAATTCCATGCTCTATTTAATCGGAACATTATATGATTAAAAAATTGAATTATACCGAAAAATTATCATGGAAAGGTTAGTTAAAATCACTTTAACATTTCTAAATATTTGGGGTGGTCATAATGCGTTGCTAAACGCCAATTTTGATATATGCTTATCTAATTCTAATTATGAAATAGAATTATAATTTATAATCATTGTCAACATATTTAGGAACCTAATAGGTCACATATAGAGAACAGGTTAAAGAGAGCAAAAATATTTTTAATCAAGTTGGACTTGATTGTAAAGTTTGAGAAATTTTATGACTAAATATAAGATATTTAATAAATATAGATCAATATGAGATATTGAATCTTATTTGGGCATAATTGGTATTTAATTAGAATTATTAGTAATTTTAATTAAAGTTTAATTGAAATTAGAATTTAGAAGGAGGCCCTTAGAGTAACTGGTAAAAGTTGCTCCTTTGTGACCAAAAGATGACAGTTTCAAATCACAAAAACAACCTCTTTGTAAAAAAATACAAAGGGAAGGCTACGTATATAGATGACTCTCCCTAGACTATCGTAAAATGGGGAGCCTTATGTACTGAGTACATTGACTTTTTAAAAAATTAGAATTGAATTTCAATCAAATTACTAAAATATCCAAAACTTATTATAAAAGATCTAATGAAGTTACAATTTAATTTCAATTAAATAACTAAAATGTCCAAAATTTAATATAAAAACTCTAATGGAACTAACACTTCTTGCTTAACCCTCTCTATAAGAGTTACAGAGTTCTTTCAACCTATTATGTGGATACTGTTAGAGGCTAGATACTTGTGATATGGAGTAGCTTCGGAAATGATTAGAAAGATATGATAAGAAAATATTAAGCATCAAAATAAGGTATAAATTTAGATTAAAGCTTTTTTTATGATTTATGTGTTTATCGTTTTATAGAATTAAACTGATCTTGGTTTTCAGAAAATCAAAATATAAAAAGTTTCGTAATTATTCCATTGTGATCAGGGACGAATCTCGTTCTGGTTTTCCAACAACTATACCTATTAAAATTTGCTTCCACTTATCCTACTTATTAAATTTATTCCTCTTAATTAATTTTAAACAACTAATGATATATAGAGATAATATTACACATGGAATTATTTCGAAAATCTTCGGATATATTTATATATATATCTCAAATAATTTTTTAATAAGATTAATCGGTTTAAATCATGTCACACCGGAAGAAGAGAAAGACAATTAGTTTTTGCTTTTATTTTCCTTTTATAAAATGGAGAGAAAATGGAACAGTGATATTATCATGATTACAAATTAGGCAAGCAAACCTAAACGATTAGCTAATAATTACGAGATGACCAAAATTTTGTTTTGGCACTTGTTACGCGCCTATGCATGCTATCCTTCAAAATCTGGCAATAAATATGGGAGTTAACCTGTAGGTCCTACACTGCTTGCTAAAACGTGACAATAATAAAACTGTTTTCTCCTTTTTTTTAAATCACGGAGGGTTTTAAGATACCACAGTAAACATACTTGACCGTAGTAGTTGGAAGATCACCGTGTGAATTACCATTTCCCATAGTCATTGAAAAAGTTGCCACACGCCACGTAATCTTTTAGTAGGAAGCATTTAGGCAAATAACATAAAATGGCCCCTGTGTTATAGTTGATAATTCATATTAGCCCTTGTGTTTTTAATTCGTTCAGTCTAACCCCTGTGTTTTGTAATTTCATTCAAAATGCCCATTTGAAATTTTTGGGACGAAATTATCCTTCGGTTATTTGTCCCAAAAATTCAGAAATAAAATTTTGTAATTGAACCGAAGGGTAATTTTGTCCCAAAAATTTCAAATGGACATTTTGAATGAAATTACAAAACACAGGGACTAGACTGAACGAATTAAAAACACATGGGCTAATATAAATTATCAACTATAACACAGGGGCCATTTTATATTATTTGCCAAGCATTTAACAGTCGCAAGTTGCAACCAAATTTTTGGTTAGGGAAAGCGCCAAAAAGTAAACCCAAACAAAAATGAAACGGAGAAAGATTGGATCAAATAGTGGTGAGGGAGGGGTAAAAATGACCTAAGGTGTAAGGAGTCATTGGGTTGGGTTGCAAGTCCTCTACTCTACCAGTCTACCGCATTTCCCCCTCTCTCTTCTCTCTTTCTCTCCCGCTCCCAGTAAAGTAGAGGAAGGAAGAAAGCAAGAAAGAGTTGGAAGCTTCTTTTGTTTGGGTGCCTTTTCTCTATCTTTTAACTGCATCGTCTCTTCCTATTTCTTTTAGATTGTAACTCTGTCGGTGCTTCTCTCTTTCCTTTTGTTTTTAAAGAGCAGATTGATTGATCTTTGTATCTTCACTACTTGTCAATCTCCTGTGAATGACTTCAGTACATTTTCTTCGTGATTGCATGATTTTTAGTTGTTAAATCTGGATGGCGTGCCTTTGTTGGGTGTGTGATTTTATAGTGCTTCTGAGTATTTAATACACGCTGTTAGATTCCGAGTTGGGTGTGTTATGTGTTTGGATTGAATTAGTTTCAATTTTGTGTACGATTTCATTCTTCGCTCGACCTAGTAAGCTTACTTCTTCTTCTGAAGATTTGGTTTCAGTATTTATGTATGTTATCGTTTATAGCTACATTGTGCTTATTAGTGTTCTCCATAATTGATGCTGATGAAGAATGTCGATACGAAGTTTGTTTTCTGATGTTTGTCTTGAGAGAAGAAAACGAGTTGCCTGCCGATCTATGCTTTTCTATGTTTGTCTCTCCCTTAGCGTTTGTCTATAGGCCTTGCTATTATTTTTTCCCCTCCTGTTTGGCTTAGAATTTTCTGGCATAAATTGTCTTGTTTGTCCCAAGTTACTTATATTCCATGGTAAGCAAATATTGTCGTCTTGAAACATTTTTGCATAACCTGACCTTCTGTGTTTCTTTTTTGATGCTTGTTGCAGTGTCTTTCAAGGTACGCTGAATGGAGCAGGCAAGTGTTTCTTTTTAAAGGGGTGTCCTTTTCTTAAAATAACAAAGCTGGTTCCAATCTGTTCCTGTAAATCTGTGTTTCACTCATTATGACTCTCAATCGTGTTGCAGTATGAGAAAGTTGAAAAGATTGGTGAAGGAACATATGGAGTGGTGTACAAGGCTCGTGATCGTACGACCAATGAGACTATAGCTTTGAAGAAGATTCGCTTGGAGCAGGAAGATGAGGGTGTGCCTAGCACAGCAATAAGAGAGATTTCCTTGTTGAAGGAAATGCAGCATGGCAATATCGTCAGGTATTTATTCTCATGTTTGGGGAGCTTGTCTGGCCATTAGCCACCATTGCTGTCTTTTCTGATTATCTTGAAATTGAAAATTTCCTTTTTGTTAATATTTGTGCTCCTTAAGCACTCCAATTTTGGCACTATGCACATTATACTTGTTGATGTATGCTTTATATGCTGTGTCAAAAATGGTTAACTGGGGGTTGTCATGAATCTTTTTTTGGATATTTCTTAATGATTACAATATTCATGTATAGCTAGCCGTATCTCATCAGAGTGTTTCTTAGATTTTGATATTGACATGGTATGCTTTTGGACTGGTTCTTCTTTTCAAGCTAAATGGCATAGTTTCTGCTAGTGAATATGTACCTTAAAGTTGTTAAGAAGCTGCAAATTTTTGCACATTGCAATTATGCAATCTTTAGTGTAACATATTTTCTTCCTGGTATTCTGATGACAGATTGCAGGATGTAGTCCACAGTGAAAAGCGCTTATATTTGGTTTTTGAGTACCTCGACTTGGATTTGAAGAAACACATGGATTCTTGTCCTGATTTTGCAAAGGATCCACGTCTTATAAAAGTTAGTGATGTTTCTTAACTTTTTTTATGGTTATTTTAAGTATCTGCTGATTAAATAGTATTATTATATGTGCATAAGCATCACTAGACTATGAGTTGCCTATTATTATTCATACTCTTCGTTTAGAAAGGTGAAAGAATGGCTCAGTGTATGGGGGTTCAATTCTTTGAAACACCAGGAAAGCATAGTGTTGTTTCACCTGTGACTGATAGGCAATTACTTGGTGTCCTTGTATGTGCCAATTGTTGGTGCAATTAGAAATGTTTTGACGTTGATTCATGATTTATAATATCTGCCCTTGATGGTAATATTGTTTTTTCACATTTTGATTAGCCCTCGGTAGATGTTTTGTTGCCATTGTTGATGCACATATTTTGGCTTCTAACTTTTTAGTATGATGATGGTCTATTTGTATATTTCTATCATTTGCAGACTTTTCTCCATCAAATTTTGCGTGGTATTGCTTACTGTCATTCTCATAGGGTTCTTCATCGAGACTTGAAGCCACAGAATTTACTCATAGACCGCCGCACAAATGCACTGAAGCTTGCAGATTTTGGACTGGCTAGAGCATTTGGTATACCTGTTAGAACATTTACACATGAGGTATTAATATGTGTACTGATTTTTGTTTCCCTAGTGTGACTGCATTTAGCTAGTTTATCACAATGTGGAGTAAATTTTCCAACCTACCAGAAAAGGCACTCTAATTTGTTAGAAGACTTATTGATTGATTCCGAAAAAATCCCCCACACCTTTGATATATACTAAAATAAGAACTGTTTTCTTGCTGACTTGAGGTCTTGGTGATCTTAGAAGTATGTGGGAGTCAAACAACAATCATAATCAGCAGAATGTCTATTTCATATCATATTCATGGTTTTGGTGGCTGGCATATTGAATGCTTTCGATCATTGCATTTTTTTGGGTAAAACTGGTTCTTTTCTCTAGGTGGTGACCCTGTGGTACAGAGCACCAGAAATTCTTCTTGGATCTCGCCATTATTCCACACCAGTTGATGTGTGGTCGGTGGGATGTATATTTGCTGAGATGGTAAACCAACGGCCATTGTTCCCTGGAGATTCTGAGATTGATGAACTATTCAAGATTTTCAGGTGTTATAGCTTGTGAACTAGTATTCGGTTCTTCATGACATTTGTTTATCTGGTATTGAAATCCCATTCTTCCCCAATTTATAAATTCTTTGACACTTTTCATATCAGCTCCTAGCAGATACTTTTGAAAGAAATTAATGTATGCCAATATAGGATGACTCGACTAACCTTTCTGTTTTGGTGCATGGACTGGTTCTGGATGAGGTGTTGAGAAACAAACCTTACTTTAGACATTATACCTTTGTTCTCTAAGTTGTTTCTCTCACCACTGTTTCACCCCACTCCTGTACGCCTTTCTGATAAAGCAAACATACACAATGTTAATTACTAGGTATTCCTTTTTATCTTTCAGGGAGTTAATTGTACTTTATTTGTTTTTTACTTTGAGGGAGAAAACGAAGAACTTTTACGGTAATGGAAAGTGGCTTGAGAAATTAGAAGCCCATTTAACATAAATGTCATCGTTTTGTCCTTAGGTGGTAACGATGCAATTCATGTCAAAGAAACAAGAGAACGTATATTTCGTAATAAATGATCAATATGGAGACTTGACCATTGTTAAGCATCTGTTTTCTATTTTTATCAAACCTTTATAAATTATTCAACTTATGCAACATGATGCTGCATGAAATGTTTGTATTGTTTGTAATCCATAAGTTCTGTTCATGTAGAATTTTGGGTACCCCAAATGAGGATGCATGGCCAGGAGTGAATTCTTTGCCTGACTTTAAGTCTGCCTTCCCCAAGTGGCCTCCTAAGGTCTTGTGCTACTTTTTTATAGTGTGCTATTAATAATTACTATTTACATAAAGCTCTCACACATGATATGCGTGGCAGGATCTGGCAACTATTGTTCCTACTCTTGAAGCAGCTGGTGTTGATCTTCTTTCCGTAAGTTGAGATTTGATAGTTACACCAGCATCATATATGTTTTCCTCTCTTTTGCCCTAACATACTTGCAAGCCTTCATTATTATTCATCTTTGCATATAAATATATGGATATGGATATTGGTATAGTCATACATATCTATTGTTCTAATAGTTGTGCTTCATTCCTAAAGAGGGATATTAGTTTTCTAAAATATTTTTAAATATTGTTAGTATGAAATCCATAAAAAGTACAACTATTACAAACCTTTTATCATTTGAATAATATTTATATTTCCCTCTATAAAGATATAAACAATATTGATAGGATTTACTTTTATGAATTTAACCTATAATTGTATTTTTTAAAATATTTATTTGTATTGTAGTACATTAAGGAGTGATAGTTGTTTCTAGCCAGAAAATATTTTCTATCTTATGCTTGGAATTCTTTTAATTTTATTCTTATCATACATACTTTATAATATGTGGTCAAATAAATTAAATGAATAAGATTGAGTGAAGTTTGTGGAAGTTGAGAAAGGATAAGATATTGTGAATGATGTGCAAATGATTTTGTTATACTTCGTGGAAGTTGAGAACTGATAAGATATTGTGAATGATGTGCAAATGATTTTGTTATACTTCGTGGAAGTTGAGAATGGATAAGATATTGTGAATGATGTGCAGATGATTTTGTTATTCTTCAAAATAAAAAGCAAGAGTAGTTTATAAAAATTTTATGTAAGAATCAACTATATTTAGACTATAGTTTAAAATAGATTTCTGTAAGATGATAGATTATATTTTGTATAATTCTACGTTAAAAAGCTCAATAAAATGCTAACAGGTTTTTAAGCAATCATTATTGTCTTTAGGGATTGAATAATAGCTAAACTTGTAAATAATTTAAAAAATTATTTTGTTCACATAAGATTTTGTGGAGTTGAAAATGGACCAGAATTCAGTCAGAAGATTGCAGTTCATTAAAGATTTGGTGATGCAATCTATGTAATGATTGGTCAAGTCTACCAAACATATTGTCTTCTAAAATGTTTTAGATAATATTAAGCAATTCAAACTTGTATGATTGGGCTCAAATTAATTAATAACTTCCAGCCATGCATGTGAAATAAAACTTGCCTAGTCATGTGCTTATTGATTGAAATTTAATATATCTGTCAAACTTAAATATACATTTTAGTTGCGAAATCGAAACCCTATTAGAGACTTGAAGGCCAATTTAAATATAGGCATTCATGTGGTAGTGTGTGGAGGTACAAAGTATGCATAATTAAGAATATATTCCACACTGAGTTTTACTAAACTAACTTAGATGAAAAAAAAAAAATTGAAATAGGAACCAAGGAGAGGGTATGATTGAAATAAAATAAATTATTATGCAAATAGAGTTGCATATTAAATATCTTAGTTAATGAGTTTTTTAAACTTTAAAGTGAATAAATATAATTACCTTTCCAAGTTGTGAATCTCAAACTTAATCAATGATGTTGTGCTTTGTAACTGTAGGCTGATAGTAACTGTCTTTTGCAAGTTTTGGTGTTTGAAAATGTTGTTCAAGTTCAAATTGAAACTAAAATTTTACTCTAATAACAAATAAGACAACAATTGATTAGTAATAGAAAAGGAAGATGGAAGAAGATTAAAAAAGGAGTATATTATTGATAATTTTAGAATTTATGTTAATGTGTTAAAGATTTTGAGATTAGGGGAAGATAATACGCCTATTGAAAATCTCAATTTGTAATTTTAGACTTGTTTTCTGTTGTTGCAGTCATCATTTGTATGCATTATTTACATTTTCTAAAAACATAACTTGGGAATCTCTGAAATTTCTGGTCTTGAAATTTTATATCCCATTAGTCATTTAGTATCTTTACGTGACACTTATCTCTAGTCCTTTAATTTTACATTGTTTCTAATTGCGGTCTTCCAATTGTTATATTTTTGAGTTCGGTCCTTGAACTTTGGTCATAGCTCTAAATTGAGAATTTTGTTGATGTCTTTAATGGCAGTCTTACAACATCAACGGACTTCCAAGTTTCATCGTGAGCGTCGTGTGTCTAACTAGGATGCAGCATACGGTTTTCATTAAAGACATTAACAAAAAGTAGCGTAAGAGTGATTAGTAAAATTCAATGATGAAATTAAAAAGTTTAGTGATTGGAAGATTGATACAAAGGAAAACATTACGTGGAAGGACCACATGAAAAGACATCATGTGATTAAACATGGAACTCTCTACTTAATAAATTCATACAATCGAATCATAGAACGTTAAAAATTTCAGCTCACTCTTGCAAGTACTCATCTTAGATTTGAATTTTGATGGACCAGAAAATGCTGTGCTTGGATCCCAGTAAAAGAATTACAGCCAGGTCTGCGCTTGAGCACGATTACTTCAAGGATATTGATTTTGTCCCGTAGAGATTTCATCTTCTGAAAGTTTATATTTGTATTAACAAATGTGTGAGAGAAATATGCGGGTGTCGCATTGTTGCTATATTTTGCTCATTTCTCTGTTCCCTTTGCCTCAACTGAACAAACATCTCAGAATTGTGTAAGATTCTTGCCCTGTATGTTCCTTGGAATTGGGAGTGGAATGCTCTTCGTTCCTTGCATTTTGCGTGTAGCAGATTTCTGTTTTTGTTCGAGTGGAAAATCATTCGTTTCTCAGTTTGCTTGTAGCAGATTTGTTTGTTTGTTTGTTTTTGTCATTTCCTGTATAATTGAAACTTGTGTTTGAAAGAAGAAGAGTTTCTGAAAAGTGTTTTATTTAGCCTTCATGAGGACGATGTTGGTCGAGACATAAATTTATACACTAAAGATACAACAGAAAATATTTTATCTTAACAGAAAAGATTGCGTCTAACAGAATACGCTAGGAAGTTACAACGATTCAACAAACAGTAAGACTAAATCTAACACTACCCCTCAATCTCAGCTGGTGAAATCAAGTTGAAATTGTGACGAAATTTGTGAAACAACTATCGATTGAGAGCTTTAGTAAAAATAAACTGAACATCTAGAGACTTTGTTGCCTGTGCCACTTGTTCTTTGACGAAATGAAAATCTATCTCAATATGGTTTGTTCTCGCATGAGACACTAGGTTTGCCGACAAGTAGGTAGCTCCAAGATTATCGCACCATAAGGAATGTCCTTTTAACTGGTAGACTCCTAACTCCTTCAATAATGATTGTAGCCAAATTAATTCTGCAGTAGCATTTGCCATTGCCTTGTATTCTGCTTCCGTGCTTGAGCGATAAACTGTTGACTGCTTTCGAGAGCTCCAAGACACAAGATTTGGTCCAAAGAAAATAGTAAAGCCATTTGTAGACTTTCGATCATCAGGGCACCCTGCCCAGTCAGCATTAGAGAAGGCATTGAGAAGTTGGGATTTCGACTGCTTAATGAAGATCCCCATCGATGGAGTTGCTTTAATGTAGCGAAGTATTCTTTTTACTGCTACCCAATGAGTATCAGTTGGAGCTTGTAAATACTGACATACTTTATTTACAGAGTAAGCAATATCTGAACGAGCGAGAGTTAGATATTGTAGCGCTCCAACTGTATTTCTAAACAGAAATACCTCATCTTCTGACAGTGGTGCTCCTTGAGTCTTGGATAGATGCATTGAACTAGCCATAAGAGTTGATATTGGTTTGCAATTAGTCATCTTTGTTCGCAGTAACAGGTTTGCAATATATTTTTGTTGAGTAAGAAGCAAACCATTCTTGACGTGAGATGCCTCAATACCGAGAAAATAACTCAAATTGCCTAGGTCTTTTAAAGCAAACTCTCTGGTCAGCTGTTGAACCAACTTATCAGTAGCACTTGAACTTGAACTGGCTATAATTATGTCGTCCACATATAT
>JANKOE010000005.1:56210205-56224055 GCA_026284465.1 Erythroxylum citrifolium | reverse complement strand
GAAAATAAAAATTGAAAATATATGCAAAAAATTAAGATAGAAAACAAAAAACTGTTTTCTGAAAGTAAACGCACCCTTAGGATTTCTCTTTCACATAAAATCTTCCTGATTAGTATTTTAGGGAAATTATGATGGAAAAAATTTGAAAGAGTTATCAGCAATTTTAATGAGTTGCGCTCAAAGATTTGAATTCCATACTGTACCGGTCGAAAAATGGTACGAAATTATATTTAAAAATACTAGTCGTAAATACTAGTCGGTATTGGCTGATTTTGCTTGGTACCGGCCGATATTTAAAATACCAACCAATACCGTGAATTTTAAAAAAATGAAGTATTTTTTAGCAAAATTTTCAAAAATTTATTATTCATAATAATTATACATTACGTAAAACTTTAAAATAATTTTTTAATTAAATTTATTTTAGTCTTTTATATAATATTCATTAATAAACTATTAATAAAATTATTTTATTTTTAAAATAAATAATTTTATTTTATTATTATAAACTAATATTTATTTTAAATATATTTTAATTATTAAATCATATTTTATTTAAAATTTATATATTTAAAAATATAATAATTAATTTTAGAAATTTAAATTAAATTAATTACAATTTTAGTAATAATTAATTTTAATTAATTAAATATGTAATATTAAATTAAAATTGTTTAAATTCTTACTAATAATTAATATATATTATATTAATAATATATTTAATTAATAGTAAATTAAATAATATATGTTTTTGTTTCAGGTTTCACTTTTAATTGGTTGTTTTTTCACCACGAACTCTTGTTATAAATTGTTATAATTAGAAAGTCAAGGATATTTATTGTTCTTTTTATTTGATGTTTTAATGTAATTATTATTTATTATGTGATAAAATTGTAATATTTCAAATACTTTGTATTGTTCTTAATTTTATACTTTTGTGAAGATAATTGTCTTTTTTATTAATTGTGGTTATTATTTATATGTGAAATATCTGAAAAATTATTGTTATTTCATATTAATTGTGATTATTATTTATTATTATAAATTTTGGAAACATGATTGATGAAAACTTATAAACTATACAGTACAATTGTACAATATGACAATTGATTATTTTGCAATTTCTAAAAAATTTTAGGAATTATTTTATAAATTTAAAAAATTATCTAAAATGATACTCGCTATTGACCGATATCGTACTAAATTCAATATGGTATTAAGTTCGATACGGTATTCGTAACAATGGCTACGCTTATATTAGAATATTTAAAATAATTCCCAAGTAAACGGATTTTATCCTCAATTCAAAACTTGCAACATATGTTTTTAGGTTACTAAAGTGAAAAGTTGACCTTTCAGCAACAATCTTTCAACCTGATATTTTTGGATTATTAAACTCCTATATTAAATTTTCAACTTTTAAATATGTGATTTAAGACATTGAATTATAAACTTCTTTTACTAAATTATTTTCTTTCAATCTATTTGTTACACGAGATTTATTTGGTTTTCTAACAAAATCTCTATTTTTTTAAAATAACAAAACAAAATTTTTCCATTTGAAGCTAATCTATTGGATTTAGAGTATTCTTTTTTAATATGGTCCTAATTTAACTCCAATTAGCTTATATAAGCCTTCAGACGAAGGACAAGAGTACGATTAGTACTAATTACACATACAAAACATAATCTATATTGAGAACCCTCATTTAGATAATGCAAACAAGATTAATGACTTGAGTGAAATATACACATTTTCTTAAATATTTTTGCTCTGTTTTTATGTCAAGAATTAGATGTTATTTCAAACAAGAACATGAAAATTACTATTCTTGGAGGTGTCTGTAGGTCAACTCGTGTCTAAGCTAGATCGATTATAAAAAGAGATATGATCTAAAATATAGCCTGGAGAGACACTGCGTGGCATTGAGGACAATTTGAATAATAGCATGGTTTGAGCCACGATCGTGCTTCAAATCATACACAAATTATAAGAAAATAGAGACATCACAATTTAGTGGATGAACACTTTCTTATATTTAGATACGGAAAATATTAATATTTATTTTTATAGATTGATTTGTTTTGATATATAAACTTGGGTATATTTTTTTGATCCACGGTTTAATTGATATTAATAAAGAACTAATTATGTAAGCAATTAAATTTGACCTAAAATCACTTATGGACAAGAGTCAACTTGTGAGTGATCATAGCTTTGAAAGGAGTTAAATGAGGTGCTAGAGATAAGCCTATATGATCTTTCTAGTATTAGGCGAAACCTTTCATGAGATTTCACAGATTTTAATGAATTCAAAGGAGTGTTATCTTGATAGAGATATAGGTTAATCAACGGAAGAGTAAATGGTTATAGTTCGGAGAGTGCAATTTACTGGTCCAAATAATATATCCATTCTAAATTAATTGAATTATGAAATTAAGGTTTATGTTAAGAGCAGTACTTATACAAGTATTGCTTTATGATTGATTTCTTTATTTGATAAATAGTTTTGCTTTTTTTTTAGTACAAGAGAAATCAAAAAATTAAATCAACGCTCTAGAGTAGACTGCGCCGAGCGCATCACGCCTGAGGAGCTCTTGGAAGCCAATTGGGGGCTCAGTAAGGATAGTAAGGCCCGGACAGCTAATGCCCGCGAGTCGAACAAGTTTTGGTAATAACATTCATTGCAATCCTTTTTTTATTAACTTAAAGCTAATTAGTAGTTTTAAGGTTCTCCGTATCCACGTCACTTTCTTAAAAGATTAACCCTTACTTACTAATGATAGATGCATTTGCCTTTGTTGTAGATAATAGATTAGAAATAGGGAAAACTCAAGTAGTTGACATTAAGTATGTACGTCACAGACATATGACAAAATAAGAACAAATGTCCATAATAATGGTAGTGAATCACAAAATTAGAGAAGATTATTCCAAAACAATTCCATGTACATACCACTGAAACAACTGAATTGATGATTTCAGTTGGATATTATAGTGAATCCCTAATTTGACCTAGTCGTAGTGATGGTTGTAATAAGTCAACATACCATTAAACAAGTAGTATTAGCATTTCTGTGCTTAAGAATACTTGCAAAACTATATATTTTTCACCTCTTTCTAGTTTGTCGCAAAGGGATATGGATAGGAAACATGATCCCTCATAATTTTATTTTTAGTTCTTTTGGGTTGTCATCTTCTTTTAAATAAATTTCTAGTAGTTGCTCAATAAGTACATCACTCAGAAGCCTTGAGGATTTTTTTTCTTATGTTGTTCATTTGAACCCACTCATCTCTAACTATAATAAGAACAAGAGAGAATATAATATTAAATTAATGAATCAAAAGTGAAAAAAAAAAGTGAAATTCAATAAATTCTATTCTAATTTTTTTAAAAAAAATTAGGATTGCAACACCCTTGAAGCAAGATAATAAGATTAATGAAGAAAAAACTAATGTTCAGAGGTCATCGAAACTTTAATCCAATCATGTTAGCTCTCTGATCCTTATCATGACACTGATTGATGTGTTGTTTGTAATTATTAGCTCAATCTTCTTCTTTACACCTAACTTAATTAGGATCATGTTTTCAAAATTAATTAAAAAAACTTATTTAGACCTAATTTAATTAAGGTCATGTTTTATCTTACAATTTCCATCTAAAATTTATTTTATATTAGGGTTAATTATAAAAAACAATCTTGAACTTTACTCAATTCTGCAATTCTAGTCCAAAATTTAAAGAGTGATATTAATATTTTCTAACTTTTAACTTTTTGCAAAAATAGCTCGTTGTTAGACCCTCATTAACAATTTTGATATGGCTAACTATATATTATCTAATATTTTTCCACATTAATGAAACATGTTTTATTAATTGCTACAAGTGAAATTAATAATTAAATTTTTTTAAAAAAATCAAAATCCGTAAAATACTCTCCAGAAATTTTAACAGTAATTCAATTATCAAGTAGTTAGATTGATTGATTGGTTCTTTAATATCTTTTCTTATTACTTAAATGTGTCCCTTGTTTGGAAAAGGTGAAAATTTTCATTTCATCATTTGATTCTCTATTATGTTGTTAAAAACTTTTGCTAGGGGGTAAAGGCTTGTTATGATAGTTTGATTAAGTAATCATCATTTTACAATAAGTTGTTGTTGTCCATACCCACAACTTTTGTTTATTATAGCAAACCATTGAATTTTACTGTCAAAACATACTTTAATGTTTAGCTTTATTTATTCATCCAAATTTTGTCGTTTACGTTTTCTTCCATTTTCCATTTTCCATTTATACATGCATTCTCAAATGGATCTAAGACAAGGCATGAATTTCTAGAAAGGATAAAAAAGTTAAGATACGATCAAAAAAAGAGATATTGATCCTCCCCATTTCCTGTATTATGAATATTTTTAATGCATTATTCTAATAGATTATATTTTTATTTTAGAAAAATTGATATGTTTATTTTATTTTAATAAATTATTTAACAAATTATTAATATTTTATAATTATGGAATAATTAAAAACATATGAACTTATGATTAGACTTAAATTTAAACTTTTTGAGTGAGTTTTGGTTATGATTATAAAAATGAGGCCCATTTCATAGGTTGGGTTGGGTTTGGACTTAAAATTAAAGAGAAGATAGATTTTATTTAAACTCAACCTAGTATTGTCCATGTAAAAGTCTATATGATGTAAAAACTTATGAAGGCAAGGTGATTATTGAATCAACTTAGCAATCAAATGAAAAACACTGAGTACAAAGATAAGATCAAGCAAGACCAAGGCAAAGTTATAAGATTAAGTATGAATAAAAAAGATCATGAATGTGTCAAGAACTAATAGTAATGTAACTTTTCTTATAATCCTTAGTTTGTTCTTTAAAGTACATTTAGGAACTTAAAGTCGCATGTTCATTTATGATTATGACTTAATAAACATAAATTTCAATGTCTAAAAGAAATTTATTTAAGTTTTCATAAAAATCCTCTCAAACATCAAATTCACCATTGTGTAACTTTACAAATATGTTTGAATCCATTTTTTCTTTATAAAATTTAAATTATGAAAAACTTAAAAAAAATTTCTAAAATGTGTTGATAAGGTATTAGATTGACCTATATGGAGATAGGTTGCTTAGATAAGTGACTTAATATGAACAAAAAAATTTCTAGGTTATGCCAATAGAGTAAGGTAGATTAGGTAGGCCTAATGCTTAGGTTTTTGCTAATGATGTTAAAACTAGGTAGGACCTGAAAGAACCCAACCTAGAGTTTCCCTTCCAAAACTAGAGTGGAGCACTCCTGGTGACCCCACGTAGCCCTCCAATCGATATCTGACTCAACTGGAGGGTTCCTGCAAAGCCAAGTCATTCAATTATTAAATTAAAATTTTTTACACTTTAATAATTAAAAGCTCAAAAAATAGTGGGAAAATTTTTCTATCATTTTGCTGAAATTTTTGATAGCACAATGACTATATTTTAACTTTCCCAAAATTTTCAAAAACTTGTTACAAGATCACACTTTAAAACCCTTTCCAAAAATACTTTACAATATACATATAAGTAACTACGCCAATTTCAAGTAAACTCATACATAAAAAGATAAGACAAACACAGCAACACCCGACGATACAACTAATCCTGTGGCGGAGTCTCAATTACTACAGCATCTGTATGCATATATGGGATGGTTTGTTTAAAACATAAAAATAACGGTGAACTAAATGAGCTCAGTGGGTGTAATTAGTTTACTAAAAGTTAACTTTTTATAACAGCATAACTGAAATATTCTCATACATTCATAAAGCTCATGGTAAAATAATTGTCATAACAATTCACTCGTGCATCATAAAATTTGGTAATTTAATAACTTGTTGTAAAACACAACTTCATTTTTTCTGAAATTAAGAAATGCCTTTTTGAAATTAAAAATCATAATATAAGAAATTAAGTTTGCATTATATTCTGAAAACTTTTATATTGCAAATAATTCAACTACTAAAATTGGTACCATACGGTGCCTCTCAAAATAGTGGCGGCATTGTTATTTATTGTCATGAACTTTTTATACGATATAGCCCACCACAAACTTCTTTACACTATGATACCCTTAGGCATAAGGTCACGGAGCTAGTTCTACATCACTTACTCGTGATTGGTTAACTACTAGTTACGGAGATGGTTCTACATTGCTTACCCGTAATAGGTTAACGCTATAGACAGGTAGTTATAGAGCTGATTCTGTATCGCTTACCTGTAACAAATCACAGAGTTGGTTCTACATAGTTTACCCGTGACTATTTAACTACTATTTACAAAGCTGGTTCTACATCGCTTACCTGTAATAGATTAACCATCATAAATATACCGATATAATAACATATATAAAGCCTAGAGGTGTACCATAGGCAAAAGCAACTCTTACATTTACGACTCATCTTATTTTCTAAATCAAGTATGGGAGGATTCATAAGTGAATTATTTCAATGTAACTCCCAATCATATAAAATTTTAATTACAAATTAAAACTCATAAATTGCCAAAGCATACACTTATGCTAGCAATATTCACTTATAAAATATCATTTGCATAAAACTCAGCATAAATATTCATTTCATGATCAAATGAAAACCATTTGCACAAAATCAATTTAAAGAACACTCACAAGTCATTAATTCTTTTTGCAAAAAATTTAGTCATATAAAATAATTAAAATACAATCACAGTTTTGCGAACTTATCTCCAAGCACACTCATGTGTTCTATCCCTCTCCTTTACCTACACAAATTTTGCTTGAGCATTTATTTCTAAATTATGAAATAAGGCATTAAAAGTATAAATTCGGTTTAACCGAATTTGCGTAACATATATGCTAATCGTATTTTTGCTTGCTTCTGTAAGATAACCTATTATTCTCCATTTCCAAATATAACTTCAAAAGTCACTCAAATACCATATTTTACCCATTGTAACTTATCAATTTCTTCAAAACACTATTTCACCCAATTTAATTCGCCATATCACGATCATGCATAAAGAGTCATGGTTATGGCCCATGTCTAGAATCAAAGTAATACCAATACACCATTGATCTTAAACACCTCCATCTCAATCAAGAAAACCCATAAAATTAGAAATTTAAGCGAGGAAACTTACCACTTTTTCTTCCAATTTTTTGAGTATTTGATGAATACTTCAAGATTTCTCCAAATCACCATCAAATTCCATAAAAAATGACTACACTCTTTTTCCTCTCTCCTTGGCTGATGTTCATCCTTGTCTTCTCTTCTTTTCCCTTTCTTTTTTTGTCTCTCACGTTACTCTCTCATCACTCTCACGTTTATGTTGAAAGAATGAAGCACAATGTCTTAAGTTTTGCTTTTTATACTCATTTAATGGATTATACATGTCACCTTCCTATTTGTCATCACTAATGACTCATCAAACACATGTCATAATCTCATTGGTCATCTCTAATGACTCATCAATCCACTAATATCATGTAAAAAGACCAAATTGCCCTTATGTAGTACAAAAAGACCAAATTGCCCTTTAATGCATTTAATTGACCAACTAACCGAATTAAATCCCAAAAATATTCCACAACTGTCTTATTTTAAAATTGACCATGAAATACTCTAATAAGGGTCAATACTTATTGATTGGATGCTTTTAAAATTTTTAATGGGTTTTAAATCATCAATACCCATTATTTTCCAAAGCGGGCAATTTAGTCCAATAATTTTGAAATACCCGAATTCTATTCAAATAATACCCATTATTTTTCAAAAAGGGCATTTTAGTCCAATAATTTTGAAATACCCGAATTTTATTCAAACAACCTTCGTTTTGACCCATTTCAGTTCCTATGGACTCCAATCCTAATTCTGGAGCTTTTCATCATATTTTGAAATTATTCGGTAACTTTTCAGTTGCCCAGAAGAATTTTCGGATTAAATTCGAAAATCACTGAATGTCTCCAAAATCATTTGGATTTCATTCAAAAGTGTCACCTAAATCTCCAAAGCACATTTCGGGGCTTTTAAAGATCGTTTGATTATGTAGCTTTTCAAAGTTTTCGAAAAATTTTCAATAAATTTTCGTTCGAGTCCAAAATCGTCTTTGGTCTATCCGTGATCTCCATTACAACCTCAATAATACATCTAAACTCTTATATTACTCTAGTATACCATAAATAGAGCATGCTCTATAAAATGCATATACAACACATTATACAATACAATAATCAAACTAGGATGTACAATTTCTCCCCTCATAAAAATTTTGTCCTCAAAATTTTTAACAAACTTAATCATATAAAAAATATGGATATTGACTTCGTATCCATTCTTCGTGCTTGCACTTTGTTAATCACTTCATAAGGACCAACATATCGTAGGCTTAGCTTATCACATAGTCTAAAACAGATTATTCCTTTCCATGATGATATTCGCAAAAAATCCTTGATTTTTCAACTTTAAACTCCAAATTCTTCCCCTATTTGCAAACTTTGCTCTGCTGTCGTTTTAGGTACTATCACTTTGACTAGCATACTTTTTATCTTATCTACATTTATCTAAATTAGTTCAGCTAACTAATTTGCAACTTATCTATACGTGAAACTCCTTTGTTGCAATCATTGCTCACTAATAATCAATTTAGTCACAACCTTGCTAACTTAACCATACATCAAACCATCCATTTAACACTATCACAATTCACATTTACTTAAATTACTACTAATGAAACTTTTAATTAGGGTTCTCACAAAACAATTGTTCTCATATACTTCTGAATAATAAACAATTCCTTTTCCAATGTCTCTAATTATAAACAAAACTCAATAATATTTTTCTTGTATTTTATATGCCTCACATGTACTCCTTAGTTTTGGAATCTCAAATCCATAACCACTAGTGAACTAGTTATTGTACCTTTTTCATTTCCCATCATATTTTTTGGAAGCAGATCAATCATTAAGATCATATTATAAGACACTAACATAATATCTATTCACATAAAAACCATTCAATTTCCTCAGAGTTTAAATTTTACTATCTCATAATGCAATTTTGAGCTTAACAAAACTCAATCTCTTCAAACAGGGAGTATACCTCAAGCGTCCACTGTGCAACTCTGTTGTTTAATAAAAATATCTTTAATTTCTATTTCTAATAATACAAAACACTTATGTGATTTCAGGTACCTCAGAATGTAATCTGGGAATTTTAACCATCTAAATCCTCCACGTTATACTTGTTCAAAGGTCACATGCATAATTTTTATCATTCTCCCAATCGTCAAATATAATTATCTGTAATATAATATCTCTAAATTCTAATGAGACAATTCTTCATTATAGATCAAAACTTATCACTCACATTTCCTTGAAAATTTTACCACCATTTTCACTCATCTAATTTTCAAGAAATATAACAATTGACTTACATCCAAAGAAACTCAAAATAATGGATGTTCAATATTTGGAATTGACATACTAATATACATATAATTGGAAGCTTACATCAAACTGATCATTGCTCCCAAAAATATTGTTCAATCATCATTCTTGATTAAAGATTTGATCACAATTTCATCTATAACATTATTTGGAATGAATCCATAAATCATCATATACTCAAAATAGACTTGACATTAAAAACAGAATTTTATGATAAAATTGATTAATCAATCACTCTATGAGGTCATAACATTTAAACATATCAAAATTCAGTCACTAATTACTCGTATCAATAATTAATCCTCACCTAATTCAACCATCATAAGCAATTTCATCCTCTCTATATATTCACAAATTACTTTCCCAGTATTAAAATGCTAAATAATCTCGTAAACTTCTGTAATTATGGAGTCATAAAAACTAAATAACTTGTATACTTAATTCTTAATACTTTTCTATCTATCATGACTGATATACTAAAAGATAGGAGCATTCTACATTTCCTACTGAATACTATATTTAACTTCCCTTGTGTACCAATCCTAACTTCCTTTAGATGCATCAACAAAATGTAATATTAGTCAATTTCCTTCTTAGTATGACTTCATAGTCATGGATATCTAATAAGATCAACTCATTAGAGAGCTTTTAAATCTAACTACTATATAACTACCTCTATGAACATTCTATGCTACTGATGTAGTTTTAGTGAAAGTAGTTATTATCATACGACACTTTAAAAGCTCCAATTTCACACTAATCTATCTAATGAAATCTTTTAGCACATACGAGTGCATAGTTTTGGAATTGATCTCAATATATTCATCATCACCGGTATCTATCACCATGCTGAATGTATCCTCAACATCCTGCTAGGTTACTGCCAATCTTAACTATTCTGAACAAGGATGATACATAAAGAAAAACATTTATTGAACCATCCCTATGCTCGGCCTCCTAACATGAAGGTACTTCAGGTGTTGGAGCCTTTAATGGGGCTTTGGGACTCCTAAGATTTCGTAGATGCATAATGCTGTGAACTCAAAGATAAACTATATGAAACTTAAAACTATGAAAACTTTTTGGGTTTCCTTGTTCACAAAACTACATAAAACCACATTATGAAATCATAACACGTATATTGACAACCCTATTTCAAAACCTGGCTGTGATACCACCTGAAAGAACCCAACCCAGAGTTCTCCTTCTGAAACCCGAATGAAGCCGTCCTGACCACCCCAGGGTATCCTCCAATCGATATCTGACTCAACCGAAGGTTTCCCACAAAACCAAGTCGTTCAACTATTTAAAACCTTTTATACTTTAATAATTACAAGCACAAAAAATAATGGGAGATTTTTTTCATCATTTGACTGAAAATTTTGGCAGCACAACGAATGCATTTTGACTTTCCCAAAATTTTCAAAAACTTGCATAACATATTTTAAAACACTTTTAATATTTCATATACTATTTCAACTTCTTAAATAGGACCTCAAGTCCACATCACAAGCAATCACAAACATACAATTCTTAACATTTTTAAAACATCATTAAGGATCAAAACCCTCGTAGTTCGTTAAAAAAAGAGATTTATAATCCCAAAGATGTTTACAAGATCACGCTTTTAAACCCTTTCCAAAAATTCTTTACATCATATATACAAGCAACTAAGTTAATTTCAAGCAAACATATACATAAGAAGATAAGACAAACACAACAGTACCCAACGATACAACTAATCCTGTGGCGGAGTCCTAGTTATTACAGCACCTGTACGTATACCTGGGGGTAGTTTATTTAAAAGCATAAAAATAAGGGTGAACTAAACCTCAAGATTAGTTGTATCGTCGGGTGCTGCTATGTTTGTGTTATTTTTGCTATATATGTGATATGTTTTAAGTTATTTTGGAAAGAGTTCAAAAGTGTGATCTTGTGAATATTAATAGAATTGTAAATATCTTTTTCTTAATGAACTACAAGGGCTTTGATCCTCAATGATGTTTTTAAAATGTTGAGACTTGTAAGTTTGTGATTGCTAGTGATGTGGACCTGAGGTCCTATTCTAGAAGTGGAGATGATATATGAAATATTAGAAGTGTTTTAAAATGCATTATGCAAGTCTTTTTTGAAAATTTTGGGAATGTTAAAATGCAGTCGTTGTGTTGTCAAAATTTTTATTAAAATGGTTGAAAAAAAGAAAGGATTTCCTACTATTTTTCACGTTTTTAACTTTTAAAGTATAAAAAAATTTAATAAATGAACGACTTGGCTTTACAGGAATCCTTCGGTTGAGTTAGATATCAATTAGAGGACTATCATAGGATCGCTAAGAGGGCTTCACTTGGGTTCTTGAAGGGAAACTTCAGAATGGGTTCTTTCAGGACTGGCTGGTTCGACCGATTTTTGATCTGGTCTGTACTAGTAACTTGTATGATAAAAAATCGACCATTTTCTTTAGAAAACCACCCAGTTTTCGTAAAAAACGGTTAAGTGAACCCACCACCTTTCATAAAGTGGGACCCACTACCTTTAATAACGTGAGACCCACCACAAATAGCTACTTCTCTCTGCCATTGCACGCATACCTAATTGACTTTTGACAAATACAATCTTTTGAATTTTAATAAAATTTATTTTTCAACTCTCTCACATAATTTAACTTACAAAATATATTTTTTAAATTGTATATTTTTTATTTATTTCTTTATATTTTATTTTAAAATTTTATTTTTTAAAAAATGAATTACTATTTATCCTTAAAAAATACTTAATTTATTTAATTTCACTAATAAAAATTATTTGTTAAAATTTAGGCTCTTTATTTATCTTCTTATATTTTAATTAAAAAATTTAAATTATTATTGTTAGAATCTAATTATTATTTTATCATGAATTTAATTAATAAATTTAATTATTAATTAGTATATATAAGTAATTCTGCTTAAAATAATTTATGAATGTGTTAAAACATAATGTTTAAACTATAAAGAAGCATATTTAAAGGACATTAAAAAAGAAGTTAGAATAAAGTTAGACTCATTTCTATTGATTTTCTTTAAACGTACTTCAACTTTTATGAGACTTTAAATAAATGATAATGTAGAAATACAGTTATTATTATTGTTATTATTTTAAAATTTATGTTAGATTCAACCTTAGTTTAAATTATTAGATTTATTATATATTAATAGGCATTATTAGTGCATTTTACTTCAATAAGGTCTTTTATTTTATACTATATATTTGCTTATTCTTATAATTTTTACTTCTTATTTATTATATACTGGTTTTATAGCGGTTTAATACCGGTTAAACCTTAAACTTTTTCTTTGACAAGTTCGATAATTGGTCTAGTTTTTAAAACATTGGTTTTTGTTATAGTTCAATCAAATAGTAAGTATAGGTTAACTATATGTCCTAGAACCAATTTGGGTTGATGTCCAATAAATTTACGTAGTCTTTTAGGAACCATTTAATTGAATTTTAGATTAGTTAAATGGGTCTTATAAGTTGAACATATGGATGTTATGTCGATTGAACATACTGTTGAGTGCAAAATACACTACTAGTCTTACACTCAAAATTGTAAGTATACGTATCGTACTTGTAGTTGAAAGCAGATATCGATTTCATCAGGATTGTGCTTTGGCACAACTTAATTCAGATTATTCTTTGTTTAAGAAATCGTTTCAATCAAATTTAAAAAAAGATAATTAAAATAAAGACAAACTAAAAGTAAAAGGGAACAACGCAACCCAAACCAAAATTGTAAACTACAACATTAAGACTTGACATTATCCCCATTTGCTCCCATTTGATTAATTGATTCAATTTATGCTTGATCCAAGATTTCCTAAAATTCTAGCTACCCTATCTCAAAGTGTAACTAAATGTCACTAGTTAAATAAATTAGAATTAACTTTGGGATCTCTCGATGCACAAAGTCTTTCCTAAGCATTGAACTAGATATAAAGCTATCCTATAAGCAGTGTATTGATTTATTGAAATCTCTTCCTAATAAATCAATAACTTGTTATTTATAGGTCTATTAATTGTCAACTCTCATTACACAATTAACATAGATTACCAAGCTCACTCTCTAGATTTATTGCAAGGTTTAAGCACAATAAATAACACGAACATGTATATCATTAAATCGATAACCAAAGGTTCACAAATAGTTTAAACAACAAACCCTAAAAATTATTTTAGCTAATCATAATATCCATAATGTAACACCCAAATACCCCCTGGGAGGATACATGGATGCCACCCAAGACAGAATAAGCAATCACATTGATATTTATTTTATTTAGTAACTCAAACCCACACACAATATTACATATCGTAATCGCAAAACAAAATTCCCAAAGA
>JANKOE010000005.1:56132818-56148070 GCA_026284465.1 Erythroxylum citrifolium | reverse complement strand
GGATCCAATTACATATTTAAACTCATATACAACCATATATTCATCAATATACAGTAGTATCTCCAAATACAGAACAACACAAAAGGCTTGAAAAATCTGATGTTACATAAAGTCTGAAGGGCGTATTTTGGATCGTAGTTTTGATAAAATTCTTGAATGGTATAATGAATCATTGTCTCCAGATCATACAATGGTTGATAGTTTTTATAATATGAAGAAACTTATTAGGGATCTTGGTTTGCCTATTGAAAAGATTGATTGTTGCAAATTGGGATACATGTTGTATTGGAGAGATGATGTGGAATTACAGGAGTACAAATTTTGTGTTCAATTTAGGTTCAAGCCTAGAAAATGTTCTATCAAATAGAAATTAGTTCCCTTGAAGCGGATGTATTATTTCCTGCTAACTCCAAGACTTCAAAGACTATATGCTTCTGATGTTACTGCATCTCACATGAGATGGCACGATGAACACAAATAGGAAGATGAAATAATGAGTCATCCATTAGATAAACTAGCATGGAAACATTTTAATGACACCCATCTTGAGTTTGCAGCTGAATGTCGAAATGTTAGGTTGGGATTGTCGACAGATGGATTCTAACATTTTGGTCAATTCGGCCAGCAATATTCATCATGGACAATCATAATTACTCCTTATAATTTGCCTCCATGGATGTGTATGAAAGAGGCATATATGTTTTTGACAGTGATTGTGCTAGGGACTACAAATCCAAAGCATAAAATTGATGTATTCTTGCAACCTTTGATATCTGAATTGCAGCATCTTTAGGAATATGGTGTTCAAACATATGATGTCTCTCTGAAACAGAATTTTATGTTAAGAACATCTTTGATGTGGACTATTAGTGATTTTTCAGCATATGCTATGTTATCTGGATGGAGCACAACTGGAAAATTGACTTGTCCTTATTGTGGCAATGATTATGATGCATTTTATCTTCCAAATGGGGGCAAAATATGTTGGTTTGACAATCACAGGAAATTTGTTCCTCCAGATCATCTATTTAGACGCAACAAACAAAAGTTCATTAAGAATAGGATGGTAGAAATTTGTTCCTCCAGATCATCTATTTAGACGCAACAAACAAAAGTTCATTAAGAATAGGATGGTAAAAACACCACCTCCTCCGCTCAAAGCTGGTGAAGAGATTTTGCAAGAGGTTGAGGAATTAGGCCTGCTGAAAGTAATAGAATTTGAAGCTGATGAAGTAAATAGAAGCATTAGTCAAAACTTTGGTCGGAGAAAACGAAGCATCTTTTGGGATTTTTCATATTAGAAAACTAATTTGATACGTCATAATCTAGAAGTGATGCATATTAAGAAAAATATTTTTGACAATTTGTTCAATACCATTATGAACATTAAAGGGAGGACAAAAGACAATGCAAAATCATGAGTTGATTTACAACTTTTTTGTAGAAGGAATGAGTTATATATAGATCTTCGTACCGGTAAATATCTGAAAGTATGTTACACTTTGGACAAAAAACAAAAGGAGATTTTGTGTGAATGGTTGAAACGTCTAAAGTTTCCTTATGGTTTTGTTTCAAACTTGGCAAGGTGTGTGGACCTGAGGAAGTACAAATTATTTGGGATGAAAAGTCATGATTGTTATGTGTTTATACAAAGGCTAATTCCAATTGCATTTCGGGAGTTTCTAACGAATAAGGTTTGGGAAGTAATAACAAAATTAAGTTTGTTTTCCAAAAGTTTAACATCATCTGAATTCAAGTTGGCTGAAATGGAAAAACTAAAAAAGGAAATTCCAGTAATTTTGTGCAAGTTAGAAGGGATTTTTCCTCCAAGCTTCTTTAACTGTATTGAGCATCTACCTGTGCATTTAGCACACGAGGCAAAACTAGCCGGTCCAGTTCAATATCGATGGATGTATCCATTTGAGAGTTAACTCGACAAAAAAGTATTGCAATAACCATATTAACATGTTTTAAGTAGAATATTGTAGTATCCATATTCTCTAATATAGGTATTTGCATCACTTGAAAAAAAATGTCAAAAACAAGGCCAGAGTTGAAGGTTCGATATGTAATGCTTATTTAGTGAAGGAAGCTAGTACATTTTGTGGACATTATTTTGAACCGCATGTTCACACAAGAGAAAAAAAGTTCCTTCCAATGACGATGAGAGAGGAACGAATGACGCTGAAGGTAACTTGTCCATTTTTACATATCTTGGACGAACATATGGACGTGGAACAAGAAGAATGTTAACAGAGGAAGAAATTGAGGGTGCCCACGGTTACATTTTATTGAACTGTTAAGAGGTTCAACCTTTTGTGCAGTAAGTTGAACATCATTATTTCAGTTTTCAAATTTTGTGTTGTTCATAACTGAAATACATAATAATGTATTTAGATTGTACGAGGTATTGTTATGCCGGACAACACACAGGATGATATAAATAAAGAAGTTGGAAGACATTTTCCTCGATGGTTCGAGAGATGTGTAAGTTTTCACTTACAAATATTCTTACAGTTCAATACCATATTTAAGTGTTGAAATGACATTATACTCTTTGATATGATAATTTCTTTTATGTAGGCCTTAGAAAATCCAATAGAGAACAAGTTCATTTGTGATCTTACAAAGAGACCTCTACGAACTGTTAAATCGTATCCAGTGTATTTCGTTAATGGATACAAATATTATACAAAATATCATGGTCATAGCATAGAAACAATAAATAGTGGAGTTTCCATACAAGGAGAATTGATGGATTACTATGCCAAAATTATTGAAATACTTGAAGTTGAGTACCTTACATTGCCAATAAAGCGATGTGTGATATTTAAATGTGACTGGTATGACCCGACTCCAAATGTTGGAACAAAAGTGCATAGTCGATACAATCTAGTTGAAATCAACTACCAAAGAAGATTGAGACAATTTGAACCTTTAATGTTGGCAATCAAGCGAAATAGGTGTGTTATGTGTTGGACCTTGTTTCCGGAGCCTAACCTCTTGATCTGATACCACAACTGTTGGACCCAGTTTCCTGAGCCCAACATTGGACATAAGATCATGAAGCTTGAAGTTTGGGCTTAATGGAAATATTAGCATTTAGAAGCTAAAAATCTTTAGGAAGCAAAGTCGTTGCGACAAACATATGGGAGAAATCCCACATGTTTCCTTCGGGTTAATTACGCCGTGGTGAACGATTGTAACTTCACCGCGATAAACCTTGGAAATTATCTTTGCCGCGACGACCATTTGGCTTTGCCGTGGCAAAGTCACCGCATGAAGGTAAAACACCTTTGGGTCGAATACGCCACAGCGAAACCCGCGAGACAGAACCCAAAACCTAGAAACAAAATGAACTTGAACATAAACACAAGAAAATTTTCAAATTCTTAATCTCATTTGTAAATCAAATGCAATGCGAAATATTTGAAAGCTAGGAGCAAACATCGACTATATTTCATTAATATCTAAAAGAAGAGCTTTACAAAGCTTTAATGGGCATTTCAAGGCATATTACAATATAATGCAAAAATACATAGTTTACATAAAGTAGAATTGCTTGAGGCATAGGAGGAGGCAGTGGAGGCACCTCATGTTGAACACTAGGTGCCTCAAGATCCGTAGTAGAACGTGTCCTCGCATCCTGTGGGACATAGGATTCGTCTGTGCTCCCTTGGCAAGAGCGAGATCGAGTCATAGCTCCTCGAGTTCTCTTTCGAGGCGACATTTTCACTCCTTCAATATAAAACTATTTAAAATCTTTAATTCATGTAAAACAATTTCAAATAAAGTAAAACAATTTCAAATCATGTGAAACAATTCATAACAATGCAAGTTATTCATTTAAACCAATGCATGTTCATTTCATGTTTTAAACTACCCATTTCATGCCTAGGATACTCCTAAACCAAGTCCCAACCTTGGACCTAAACTTAGTCGCTCTGATACCACAACTGTTGGACCCCGTTTCCGGAGCCCAACCTCTTGCTCTGATACCACAACTGTTGGGCCCAGTTTCCTGAGCCGAACATTGGACATGAGATCATGAAGCTTGAAGTTTGGGCTTAGTGGAAGAATTAGCATTTGGAAACTAAAAACCTTTCGGAAGTAAGGCGGAGTCGCCGTGTCGAAAAAAGCTAAAATCTCACATGTTCCCTTCGGGTTAATTATGCTGCAACAAACGATTGTAACTTCTTCGCGGCAAACCTTGGAAATTATCTTTGCCGCGGCGAAGTCGCAGCATGAAGGTAAAACACCTTCGGGTCAAATATGCCGCGGCGAAACCTGCGGGATGGAACTCAAAACCCAGAAACAAAATGAACTTGAACATAAACACAAGCAAAATTTCAAATTCTTAATCTCATTTATAAATCAAATGCAATGCGAAATATTTGAAAGCTAGGAGCAAACATTGACTATATTTCATTAATATCTAAAAGAAGAGCTTTACAAAGCTTTAATGGGCATTTCAAGTCACATTATAACATATTGCAAAAATACATAGTTTACATAAAGTAGAATTGCTCAAAATGCGACTAAAGCCTTGTTTTACAAAAACTAGCTTAAAATACAAAATAAACATAATCAGAGTGATGCCTTGACTCTTAACTACGCGATCTCTTGATGCCTTGACTCTTGACTACTCGATCTCTTGCTCCTCACCTGAAGATGGGACGCAATGGGAGGGGGTGAGCTTAAAGCTCCTGGGTAACAATTTTATAACCGGTAACAAGCAAAACTATTGAAATATTCATTTCCATTGTAATAATTCACATTGAATCATAAAGCACATATTTCTCAATTTCTCAACCAAATTTTCAGTAATGCAAATCATGTATGCATCAATCTTGTCAACATATCATGAGCACTTAAGCATATCAAAATCGTTTGGGTGGATCTAAAAACAAAGCTTACTACACATTTCCACATAATGGTCCTGTGTAGCCGTGAACAGAATGTACTATCGCAATCCCACTTACTGGTCTCGCGTAGCCGTGAACTTAGGGGAGTCTATGAAGGAGCTCAATGCCACCAGCGGGCAGGCGGAAGAAGTCTTTTGTTAAAGTGTACTTGACTTAACTTAGGGGACCACCACAAACCCACATAATCATGCATTTCACATCTTATAAACATATTGCCCAAAATGGCACATTTCCGAAACTTGATTTCATAACGATAATATCATTTCAAAAATCAATATTCTTTCAAAATCATTTCCATCATTCATCTCATAAACCAATAATACAATTCATATACAAACATGTAGTACATTCTTAAAGCATTTAAAAAGCAATAAATGCACATGAATAAAGTAGTTGTAAATCATTTATTTCTATTTCTTGAAAGAAACATTAAAGGCTTATTACATAATTATAAAAATGTAACCCACCTTGAATTCCCTTGCTTATAACTTGCTCAAATGTGCCTTGCCTCTTGCTCCTCTTGCCTCTCTTGATTTCCTTAAATAATAGCCAAAATTTCATTCAATTTGGTTCAGTAATTGAAAAGTTATACCTCAACCATTTTCGGACTGTTCTTATACTGAAACAATATTCTGTGCTCAACTTCCATCCAGAAATTGAAATTCTTAGAGACTGAATTAAAACTCAATTCCTTCATACAATTTGTAGTTCTATGTCTCTAGTTTACTCCAATTTAAAAATCATTCCATTTGGATAACTACAAAAAAAATATACTTAAAATACCGAAACATGTTCGAGCTGTGCAGGAACTAAGGAAACTTCGCCGCGGCGAACTTTCACAGAAACTCGACTCTTCTTCCAAATTTTTCCAGATTCTAACTCTATTTAACCTCATTCTAGTTCTAACTATCACCTAAGCATGCTTCATTCATCAAATCAAGAAAAATGATGCTTATCCTTACTTGATTTAGCTTCAAAATTTTCAAACTCTTCAAAATCTCCAAAACCCTAATTTTTTTCTCCCTTTCTCTCTTTTCTCTCTATTCTCCATAACACTCTCTCCTTCTCTCCCTCATTCACAATTCTTCTTCTTCTAATTTATACTCTTAATGATTGTAAGATGTCCCTTTTGCCCTTCCATTTATGCCTTATGTCTATTTAAACTTAAGTGATCTTCCAAATATGCCCTTATACAATCTTACTACATTAATACTTTAATTCAATTTACCCATGCAATAAATCCGTCTAACTTTGACCTACTAATTAACTCCAAAATTAATTTATCAAACCTTATAATAAATTTAAATCATGCTCAATCAATAAGAAAAATCCGAGGGCCAACATTATATCCCTTTTCCAAGCTTATAACGAGATAAGACAGATTGGTTGGAGGTTTGTAAAGTTAAACCTAATGGTGTTTTTGAATCACATGGAAAAGGAGAGCAGAGAATTGAAAGTGAAGCGTTTCAGGAAGATGCTTATTTTTATAAATGCATATGTCACATATGACGATAATGAACCTTTGAAAAATCCATCTAACGAATATGTTAAAATTTCATCTGGAAAGGAGGACGAGGGTCAAAGATCTGAAGAGGAGTCAGGGTTTGATTCTTATTCTTCCGAAAAAGAAGATGATTTTAATTTATAATTAAGTTATGATAGCGATTAATTTATGTTTGTAATTGAATATTTTATTTTTCAATTCAATGATTTCCTTTTAGTATATTATGTAAAGTATTTAATTCAAAATCTTTATCAAGGAATGTCGACATGGCGACTGGTTCCAGATGATAGCATTCATTCTGTTGGGAGGAATGTGGCAAAATTGTCCCAACCCAAGGAATAAACAATGCAAGAAAAATCTCCACTTCATACACTAATGCTCGTTTGCCTTCCATGGTCGATCTTCTACTTCAAGGTGTTTAGTATCATCTGGACAACGTCACTTTCCTTATTATGTACATCTCATTTCCTTTGATGAAGCTACTATATATATTCACATTTGATGGTCTATACTACATGTTGTTTTAATCTTCCTTGAATCTCGGAGATGACATGTATGCCGATAGAGGCGAGAGCAATGTCACAAGGGTCTATAAAGGATTAGGGAGATTAGTTCTTCCGGAAAATTTGTCAATTCCACAAACCTCATCTGCACATTCACGTATGCAATAATATCCAGTTTTGGTTCGTTTAACGATTTTTAATATGACATTATCAAAGTTCTATACTGATTGTGTTTTAGGTAAACCTTTTCCCACTAGTAGTTCATTTGGAGAGTTAGTCTTCAATACTAAATCTAGTGACTCATTCACTGTATCCTCTACAAGTTTAGCTGTAGCGGAAACACTGTTGCAAGAAGGTATTAAAAAGCCTACACTTGAGGGAAGAAATTTCACTGTTTCAATTGATGCGTTTGAACATGCCATGACCCTTCTCAGGAATCCAGACATCGGGGACTTATTTACCTTTACCGACTCTCATGTTACATGGAATCTAAGAAAATAATTATATCATTGTGATTTATCGATGTAATACACTAGACTCAGCTTTAAAGTTGATTTATTTTAAATATGACTCTAAGAATTTGTCAAACAACCTCCCTACTAATTAGAGGTCAACCTGTGTCCTATTGAGTATGGGCTGTTATTGTTCTTCTTCCACGACTTTAATAATTGTTAACCTTTTATTTCGTCGTTTGTACTTCAATATGATATTCAACAAATTGCCTGATTTCCTTTTCCATATATTTTGTAAAATATTGAATTCAAATTCTTATATTTGTAGAAAATTCAACAAACATTGAATTTAAGGTAGAAATATGGGACCAAAGAGATAGCGTAAGTTTATGCGGCCCAGGTTTAGACGCATGTTCGGAGGTACTTACTGTGAAGGTGGACCGTCACAGTCTACAGTTGGCACTGCATCACCTCCTCCTCCTCCAAGGCCTACAGTTGCAGATGAGGCATCACCTGCTGCTTGTCATGCTACACCATCCCCAACTTATACATCATCCACTGCCCCTTTATCAGATGGAGGAGACGATCGCCAGCCTGGAGCTGAGGGACCTGATGGAAGAAAGTACATAACAATTGTTAATAATATGTAAGTGAAATCACATTAAACACTTTATGTTTTAATTAAGTTATAGGTTTATCGATTTTTTCATGATTTAAAATTACTTCTTATATTAGGTTGATTCCGTCTGAACCGTGTTCCAGAAATATGACATCTACATTTAAGGAGAGGAATGATCCTAAGGGTTATGTATGGAAGAAAATCTCTCAGGCCACAAAGAGATTTTACTTTCAGGAGTTTGGGGTACAATAATTTTTGTTTCTCTTTTTATATTGATTTGTATCCATTAATTAGATAAACTCTACCTCCTTATAGTAGTTCAAATTTTTCCTTTTTTTCCAAAAAGAATTTTTCTAAGATTTTGCTTTCAACGCGATCGTACATAATGTATGGGAGAGGCGAGCTCGTACACGATATCGTGACTTTATTGGTGCGATATACAAGGTTGGTGTACGATCGCCTTATATTTTGGAGCAAATATGGAGTCGTTGGCAGGAGTATTAGACAAGCCTGAGGCAATGTCCATCTCAGGGCATAACTCCACCAACAAACGTGGAGACCCGGGGGGAGAGAGTCTTCCCATATATACGGGAGGATCAATTACCCACCACGAGCTTGCACAAAGACTTGTAAGTATCTAAACTTAACACTTATATTGTAAATGTTTTACTTTGCTATATTTCAATTTAAATTGATGAGTGGATGTTCAAATGAAAATATGTGTATTATGGGTAATGATAATGGTATAAATATCTGGTGCCATATATGGCTGTGCTGAGTTATTTTATTTGTTCAACAAGGGGAAATATCATAAAAATACTGAAAACTCTTCCGAATTTTTTTAATAAAATCTAGTTGACATCTAACATTTTGGGTTAAATATGCATGAAAAGTCTATGGGCATGAGGTCTATACTACTCAGGTGTTTTTTCACACTCACACGAAGAAGCATGACGGTGTCACATTCGTTAATAGCCGATGTAGAGAACTGAATGTATGTGAAATTAATGCTTTATTATTATTTCTTAATAATTATCACTTACTAATATAACATTGCTTCCTAATATAACCAAATACAAGAAACCATTCAGCGACAGTCTCAGCAGGAAACACATGTTGATGAGACTCAGACGTATCTTGATGTTGTGGGTGGTAGGCACCATCGTGAAAGGATCTTCGGGCTGGGTTCATTTGCAAACACATGTTATTTGCAATCCTCCACGTCCAATACAACATCTAGTAGACGGTCACAAACCAATCACATCAATTGGCTTCAGACAACATTGGACACATTGATAAACACCATAGCTCATTTGAGACGAGATGGATGAGATGGAGGCGAGGGGTAGCACCTCAGAGCACTATTAGTCACCAGGATATTAGGATTGTTGTAGTCATTTGCTTTCAATTATAAAGACTTATTATGTACACTGTAATGTTTTTATTATCAATTAAGATAATTTTAACTTTATATCATTAATCAACTTTCTATTTAAGCAAATTAAATATATAAACAAATAAAATTATTATGCACAGATAATTCATAATTGTTAAAATTATACATTTATCATAAGCTCAAGAAATAAAATTTAATGTCGGGTTTTTTTTTTAATTCTTACTTTTATTTACCGATGGAATATTTTATCGTCACAAAATAAGATGATATTTGCCAACAAAAAACCTTAAACTGTCGGTAAACTGTATGATATTTACCAACTGTTCTTCTTCTTCCGTCGGTAATATTGAAACCTTTGTGATTAGCTGAACTACGATGTTTATCAACCGTTTTTCTTTTTCCATCGGCAAATTTATCATCGGGATAAATCCTTACCGACTTACTGACGATTACTCCTGTCCGTCAGTATACTTTACCGATGGAAGGACACATAAAATATTCATCGTTAAATTTACCTATGACCGTATTAACAACGCCGTTGTCCGTCATTTTATTCCGTCGGTATTTATTGTTACCTACAAAATTTTTGTGTTTACCGTCAATTTTTTCTGTCGGTAAATAGCAGATTTCTTGTAGTGCTGGATAATGTAATAGCTTCAATCAACAACCACCATTGATGATCAGTAGAAACTTACCTCTGCTGGCATTACTTCCCTGCAAGAAATTCCAAAATTGGAGTCAATTCAACTGGATAGGTAAAGTCAAAACTGGGAAGTCATTGGCAGCTGGAAGGCAAGGAGAAACCATCAAAGTTATTATTTATTTATTTATACGATTCCGAATAGCCTAAACCTCGGCCAACTGGTCCTACAAATACCAGGCGCTGTGCATGCAACCCCCACCGACAACTGTACAATATATTATATACATATATATATATATATACTCCACTGACAGCTGTAAAATTAATTTTATATATATATATATATATGTGTGTAAGTGTATATATATGTTTTTCTCGGCATAAACTATAGCTTGGTTTGTCTAAAATACAAATCCATTTTCTATAAATTTAATTTAAACTTTAATTGAATATCATAAAAGCAAATTAAAAATTAAGTTTTAGAAAAAATTTAATTATTTAAACTAATTTGTACTTAAAATTTCAAAATTTAAAAACTCTTATTAAACTCAAATTTTAATTTAAAACTTAAGTAAATTAAACGTTAGGATACAACTAAACTTTTTTTATCAAGAAATAATCTGATTATCACCTTGGTAAGTAATGTTCACTTGTTGTGATCAATTACCTGATGATACAGCTAAACTTTTACTTATGATTCCAATCCAACTTAACATACATCTTGTAATTGAGGTCACTATACAGGAGACTTCAATTATCTAAATTCGGAACACAAAAATTTTACGTTAGTAAGTTATGAAATTAAATTTTATTTTTATCGGTCTCTTATTAAAATAATAATTAAATTTTATATAACATTTTTTTAGAAAGTCATTGTATGTAATAAATAGTTTTAATAAAAAGATCATATTAATTCATAAAATGATACTCTTTTATATTAAATAAAAAGTAAAAGTAGAAATATTATTTTGTGTAAAAGAAATAGAATTTGTAAAATTTTTTTGCAAGACTCCTTAAGCTTTAAAATTACTAAAAAGTTTTTTAAATTTTTCAGAATTTTTTTTCATAAATTTTGATTAAAAAATAATAATATATACTCGGTATAAATATGTGTTTGAATTAATCAAATATTAATAATATAGTAATTTGATTCGATTAGACTGAAACTAGTTCATTTTAATTTAAGAAAATAACGTTATATAAACACTAGCCGACAGCATATATTCTAAATTTAAATAATATAAAGACTGACCTTTATAATAACAGAAACAGATTCAATCATTCCTCTCAAGCAATCCAAACCACAAAGTATTATTACTAATTTGCCCTCAAACGTAACTATCAGTAGTCCAAAACCCAAGTAATTGACTTATTTCTAGGATAAAATAGCACCCGAGGGAAATGCCTTTAACGAACCAAATTCCACCGAAACCGAAATACTTTATTTTTGCTTCACGTAAATGACGCCATTATCTAATCTTTGACGTAAATAAACTATCGAACATGCTGGAAACTCATTACGTACACACTAGCTCCCATAGCACTTTGGCTATTTTATTAAATGCAACCGAACTCTACTTGCAGCTATCAAGTGGCGCCCCACACAAACACTGGTTGTGGAAGTATGTGGAGTAATCGAAGGTCTGCAACTTACCACCTTGCGGAATTTGCCCGCAAAGCCTGTTGTAACTCACGTTCAAGAACTGCAAATTTTTTACCTGGGTCAGCTGTGTAGGAATTGACCCGTAAATCTTGTTGTGATTGAGATCTAAAGATATCAAGCTGTCAGTTGGAAACACAGAATTGGAAAGGTTGAACTCCAACAAGTTCCTCGACAGGTCAATAATCTGGGTAGTCTTATTTGGGCTGAACAACATCGAAGGATCACCTTGGAGTTTGTTGCGTGAGAAGTCAATCCTATCAAAGTTCATTTTCCCTAACGAAGCAGGGATTGGACCAGAGAGTTGGTTATGGGACAGATAAAGCTCGGGTACGTTGCTTGGAAAATTCCCGAATGACTCTGGGATAGTTCCCGTTAGCTTGTTTCGATCCAAGTGAATAGCGTTAATGTTCTGCAACAGAGCAAGTGAACTTGGGATTGAACCAGAGAGAGTGTTAAAAGAAAGGTCCAAGAACGTAAGGTTCTTGAGCTCACTTATGAAGTCCGGGACAGAACCAGTGAGGTTTAGCCAGCTAAGCCTTAGCGTTTTGAGGTGTTTGAGCTTGGCAATGGCAGGTTGAACGGGGCCTGTAATATCAGTCAGCTTGCGAAACACAAGGGTTTCGAGAAAGGGTAAGTCGCCGACAGCGGCGGGGATTTGGCCCGAGAGGTTGCCGGAGAAAATGGTGAGGGAAATGATACGGTTGCTGGTGGAGTCACACTCCACTTGGTACCAGGAGGTACAGCAATCTGCGTCAGGTTTCCAGGATGCTAGAAGGTAAGGGTTGCCAAAGTGTTGTTTGATTTGGAGGAGGACCATTTTGTCTTTGGGATTGCAAAGTTCTGACAAGGATATGGAGATGAGAGAGGAGATAAGGAGAAAGAGTAAAAGGGTCCTCATCTTTTGTTCGTGCCTTTCCTAATAATGGAGATCCTCTCCTCCGTGATCTTCAATCCTTATAGCTACTACGTGTTAGAAAATGATGAGATATGCTGGAGCTGGAGCTGGGTTTACGTTTATATAGGCGTATGGGGCTAGCTGGTCCGCCTGACGTAGTGTCTGACGAAAGACCATGTTATGTTAGAACAGAACAACAGATCGAGATCAAACTTATCGCTCTGACAATAATTTTCATTCCCTCCGCGATATACGAAACCATAAGATATCATGATATTAAACAAGAGATCTGAACTCGCACTATACCCCCACGGATTTGACATAATTCAAGCTTAATAGCATAATGGGCCTATTCACCATTTATAAAACTCGACCTACCCTTGCTGTATGCAAAATACTTTAAATAATATTTTACGAAAATTGTAGATGTTATCCAATGTAAAAAAGAAAATATTACACTAAAAAATGAGGTACTTTTCTTAATTTTCAGAAAATCAGTGTGATTACCCCATTGTTTCCCATCTTGTCTAGCTCTCTTCTCTTTACCATTATGGATAATATTGTCCTATAGATAAATATAATTGGAAGTTAAAGCATGCATTACGAAACTCTCTCTCTCAAACTCAAACAACTAAATTAACGAGTTTACGTGTGATGGATTTCACGTGAGGTGTTAGTCTCATGCTTATCAGATAATCTGTAACTGTTGACTTTGAGAGGTCAAATACAGCTTCCCTATTGCTTCCAATATTTTAAATTAAACAATACGAGGCATTTTTATTATAATTGTATCTACTATCTAGTAAATAGACTCTACTCCTTTACCTTATTATCATAATCATCTCACTTTAATGTAAAGAAAAGGTTTATCTTTTGCTTTTACTTTTATCCACCAATTTTCAGTCAATCGTTCACTTTGGCTCTCAGGGTGACATTTTTTACAAAAGAGTGTTAAAGCACTAACTGAAAAGGTGATGATATGGGAGTGCGAAGTTGGTCATGGAACGGAAATGTCGGGTCGCCGCTATGAATGACTAGAGAATTCGGTTGGACTGGTCAATAATGAAGGCCCGTCAATGACCTTACCCTTAAATATCAAGCTTCATAGGTGGCTGTGTATTTGACAGACAAATCAAATTCTAAATAAATTACGTAAAATGCACATAACATTTTGTAAATTTAATATTTTAAATCAATTATTTAATTAGCCCATAATTTAGGATTAAAAATGACAAAATTTATTTAATTATTGACATTAAAAGTTAACTAAATATTTAATATGCACAATAATGAATAAGTTATATATTCTAGTAAAATTACTTAAATTAATACTTTTTAAATTAAATAACATATTCCGACGACTTCTACAAGAATTTATAAAAAAATTACTCATCTTGTAACTCAAACCTTAGACGTAAAGGAGTTGGAGGCAATTAAAAATACTTCCATTATAAACATCCAATAACCCCTTCACTGCATTCCACCTCCTCAATTGTCCCCTTTTGGCCGTACAGGTTATGGCCTGGACTGTTGTGCCGGGCCTGGACTCAGACCCGTAGGCCGATCGGTCTACTCATCAAAGACGCAAAAACTAAGCCTATCCCACGCTCTCCAGAGCCCATTAACAGTAAACAACTTTCTATGCAGAAGTAGAGATCTGCATGATCTACATGATCTACGTGATCTGCGCGATTTACGTGATCTGCGTGATCTACGTGATTAACCTAATCTTAATGTCAATCTCATATATAAGGGATAATGTCATTGTGATAACGGTAAGTAATCATAACCTAGTTTTCTCTATTCCGGCAGCCCTACCTTCACCAAAAGACTAACTTGACCGTCGGAGGGGCTAATCGGGACATCACCCCCAACGTGCCTTCCTTTATTTTGCAGGTACTTTCACATCGAGTTCATCACAGAGGATAGTCTACACATGGATCCACAAGACAACGTACCGTTTAGCCAAAACCTGGCAGAACCATTTGGCGCCCACCGTGGGGCCCGACTTTCGGGCACCACGTCCAGAAATACTCAGATCAGTCAGGCGGTGGCAACGAACCCTGACGTAGCCGCTGTCGCGGCTCTGGCGATGCAACGCATACGTTTGCAGCTACCTGCGACTCAGCCGCTTGCACCAAATATTTCCCATACGGAATCCTCAGATCCTAACAATCAACCACAACCTCAAACCTTGGAGCAAGAAGCGCAGAGCGTGGCTGGGGAGGATGACGCTGCACGCCCGAAAACCCAGCATCGATCGGGTGCAGATCCTATTCCAACTGTACATCCTACCCTGACCCGACAACAGATTGAGGAAGCAGCTGATCTGTTGGTTCGCCAAGTTATGCAGTCTCAACCAGCACAACAGCAGCCATCTACGCGGCCAGCCGCCAGACAAACCAGCATGACAACCGATCATCGCCCAACCGAAGCCCTAGAAAAAATCGCGGATGATCGGATTCACGCAGCTATGAGCTTCCGTCCAGATCGCCCGACAATGCAGTACAGCTCTCCCTTTACTCCGGATATCTTGGATAGTCTCCCGGCGCCCGGCACAAAAGTACCGACACCAGAGAAATATACTGGAAAGACCGACCCCCTGGATTACCTGCAGCACTTTCAATCCATGATGAATCTACATTGTGTTCC
>JANKOE010000005.1:56091553-56113955 GCA_026284465.1 Erythroxylum citrifolium | reverse complement strand
GCCCAAGTCGGGACCGGAGAAAATTATTATTTAATCGAGATTATTAATTTATCGAATATTCATTTATCGAGGTTTTATTGTAGATGCAAAGAGTGAATTAAATAAAAAATATTAAATGCTAATTTACTAAATGACTTTGGGGATGAAAAAGAACCGTAGCTTTCCCTTTAATGGCATCATCCTTCCCTCTGTTATATTTATATGATTATGAAAGTTCTATGGCACTCTATATTAGGATGAAGACGTAAGCTACGGCTTGTAAATTTCTCTAATGTTTTTGTCCATTGCTTTTCTTGGCATTAATATAGGTATATTTATTTTCCTAATCTGCAACTAATAATGCTTTTAGCTTATTTTCGCATGCCTAAAATCTAGTCTAGATACCTCATAGGTCTCTTTCTTTTATTTCATTTGTTTGAGGACTCATTTTAAGCCGAATCTTCCTTTCCTAGGTATTTATTACTTCTTTAGTCAAAATTTTCTATTTTCTTTGGGCCACTTCAAAGTAATGTTTAACATATTTTAGGTTATTAAACCAAAATCAGACACCTCATTAAATAAGAAAATTTATGTTATATCTACAAATGTACTGTTAAGTCAAGAAGACTTCACGTCTATTAATTTTAGTGACAATCAAATAATAATAATATTAGAAATAAATGAACTGTTTTAATAAGTGTGTTAAGCGTGCAACAAAAGCACAGAAGAAGCGAAAAAACAGAAGAAGCGAAAAACACAGAAGAAGTGGAAAACATAGAAAAAGCAGAAAACACAGAAGAAGTGGAAACACAAAAGAAGAGAAAAACACAGAAGAAGTAGAAAACACAGAAGAAGCAGAAAACACAGAAGAAGCGCAGAAGAAGTGAAAAACACAGAAGAAGCGAAAAATACAGAAGAAGTAAAAACACAGAAAAAGCAAAAACACAGAAAAAATGAAAAATACAGAAGAAGCAGAAAAACACAGACGATACAGAGATGAAGACACTCTAGTACATCGGACAGTTAGTCAGTTGGAGTTAGTTACAGAACTCAACTGAATAACAGTTTCTACAAAAAACAAGAAGTAGTTATCAAGAAGTAGTTGGAGACTTAGGCTATAAATACTAGTTATAGTCGAAGACTGAATAACTTTGAACTTTCAATTTTTAGCTTTCAAGTTATTACTTACAAAGGAAAATTATGTGTTCAAAGTTCGATACATGAGAGCAAACTCTACTATAACAAAAAGCTCACAATATCTTTCTAGTGAGAGAAAGAAAAGGCTAAGAGCCTGAAGAGGTTAAGATAGTAGAAAGAATACTTTGTATAAGAGACCTGAAGAGGCTTTGAAAGGGAAGAAAGAATACTTGTAAAATTGAAGAAGTATAGGAAAATCTCAGACGAACTCTGAAGACTGGACGTAGCTCAAGGTTTGGGGTAAACCAGTATAAAATCACAGTGTCTATCTTCTAAACTTTTACTTTAATTTCTCTTGTTCTAGTATATAGAAGTTATTTGCGATTTAACCACATAGCTATTTTTGTATAACATTTTCGGTGTTCATTTAATAGTTTGAAAAAAGTTCTTTTCAAGAAATATCAAAGGTTTTTATATTTACGAAAAGAATACATAATTCAACCCCCTTCTTGTGCATTGTGTATATTGTACGTGAATTCTATATTAATAAGTGATCTACTTCAGTTGGCATTAGAGTTCGGTTTCCTAGAACCACTTTTACAAAGTAAGGACAAAGATCCATGGCTGAATCACATGTTTTTATAGCTGAAGGTGCCTCCATCACAAGACCTCTTACATTCAATGTTGAGGATTATCATTATTAGAAGGATAAGATGCGACTCTTCCTAGAATCCACACACATTGATCTTTGGGATATCATCAAGAATGGACCATACATACTAATGGATGATGAAGGAAATACCATTCCTTGTACCAGATGGTCAACCGATCACAAAGCTAGCGTTGGACCCCGTTTTCGAAGTCCAACATTCGGAATCACAAAGCATGGAGGACTCATTTCTAAAAACTTACTGAGCATAATTGGGGAACTTCCATTAGGAATTTCAGTTCAGCTTCTTCATAGCATTTGTTCCCCCTATCCTAAAGTTTCTAATGACACCAAGAACGCTCAATTTAGTTCAGAAATAAAGAAGTTATGGCCAAAATACTTTCGGGCTACCTAAACCAAGACTAAACACTACACCTAACTTCACTCCAAAAATTGGAAGTCTTGGGGCCTAAATTGAAATTCGTCTTCTTCAGATAGGTTGTAGCTCCAATCTCTACTTTGTTTAGAAAAAATAATCAACTCATTTGGATCTCTACATATTGAAATTCGTTCCTTCAGATAGGTTATGTTCCGCTGATTGTGGGATTGGAAGATATGTACGGGGCTGCTTCTTTAAGGAACAAAAGTAACTGTGTAAGTTGCTCAGACATCGTCTCACTGGTACGGCTAAAATAAAAACAAAAAGAACAAAACGATGGATCAACTTACTTGTGTTAGTCTATCGCCTTTGGAAAATAAGAAATACATGGAATTATACAATTTTTCATAAACAGAAGTTCCAATAAGTGGGTACAGAAAGCTTTTGTTACTTCCAAGCTACCAAGACTTGGACTTCCATATCAGCAATATTCTTTAGGAATTGTTAACACAGAAAGCTTCTACCGGCCTTAATTAATTGATTCTAAGGGAAGTGCCAATAGCACACTTTATGCGAGGAAAAGTCATAATGACAGTGGGAAATTAAAGTAAAGGAGAATAAAGATGGAGAATATTGAATAAAGCATCTTTTATGTGCAAGATCAGACACCTATGAGCTTTCTGCTCTGCTTTCCCTTTTCCTTTTAAGTTTTCCACAAATACTTTACATATTTGTATTGTTTTCTTATTCTGTTTTTGCTTTACCACAGGAACCAGAAAGAAGATAGGTGTCCCCTGTCCACACATGAGCTCAGAAATTATCTGAATGATAAAATTTTCTGCAACAGTGAAAAGTGAAGGGATAATGTTAGCAGCTTTAGTTTTCTGTTTGACAATATAAGCATGAAAACAGAATAATCTTGTTTAAGGAAAGCATCTAGAAGAATAGGTTCTCTTCCAATGTTTACAAAACTTGGTGATCTCTAGTGGGGTGCCAGTAATCTTTCTTACTGTCACTGAGCGTGGACCATTCCATCTTGCATATATGCTTCGAAACAATTCACATGTCTTGTCATTTACTACTGGTTCCCTGGTCATTTATTTTAATCGATTTCACCTTGATGATTCCATAGTTTAGCTTTTTCCATAAATTAGATTCCTAAACTATTCAAAGCAACCAAAAAGGTAATGTGAAGCTGCTAGTGGAGCTGGTAGATACCCTTGTTTGTAGCGAGCTTGAAAATAGATAAGAATAGAGGTAACTTGTTCTCTGAAGTCCTCCAGAACAAGAACTCAACTTGCCATTAGACCAATTTTCAGGCAAAAGAACTTCCCTTGGCGCTTAATGAACCCAAATTCATAGAAGAGCATCTCACTGGCTTACAGCAACTTTACATGAAAGAGGAGAGTTCATGATTACAACAGCTTATATATTTTAACTAAAGCTTGGCTGCTACTTGGAACTTGAGAGAGAACAGCACCAAAGTTGCCATTAAAATTTTCACCCATGAATCCCGTAGCTGCTCCAAACCTCCAGGAGGAATTCAAATTGAAAGATACAAAGCCTCAGCTAGGAGAACGATGGCCACACGGAGGACCACGCGGTGGTGGAGGATGGATTAGCAGCGAAAGAGCTACAAGCACATATGATCTTGTTGAGCAGATGTTTTATCTCTATGTTCGTGTTGTGAAAGCCAAAGATCTTCCAACCAATCCTGTAACTGGAAGCTGTGACCCATACGTGGAAGTGAAAGTGGGGAATTATAAAGGTACTACAAAACATTTCGAGAAGAAAACTAATCCTGAATGGAACAAGGTCTTTGCATTCTCAAAGGAGAAGATACAGTCCTCTGTTGTTGAAGTGTTTGTCAGAGAGAAAGAAATGGTGGGAAGAGATGATTACATAGGGAAGGTGGTGTTTGACATGCATGAAGTGCCCACGAGGGTTCCACCAGATAGCCCTTTGGCACCTCAATGGTACAGATTAGAGGACAGACGAGGCGATAGCAAGGTCAAAGGAGAGGTAATGGTTGCAGTTTGGATGGGAACTCAGGCTGATGAAGCATTTCCTGAGGCAATCCACTCTGATGCTGCTTCACTTGAAGGGGAGGGAGTGTTTAGTGTCAGGTCCAAAGTCTATGTCTCTCCGAAACTATGGTACCTCAGAGTCAACGTAATTGAGGCTCAGGATGTGGAGCCAGATGACAAAAGTAGTTTACCACAGGCGTTTGTGAAGGCTCAAGTTGGGCATCAGGTACTAAAAACTAAGCTATGTCCAACTCCAACAATCAACCCAATGTGGAATGAAGACCTCATCTTCGTTGCAGCTGAGCCTTTCGAGGAACAACTGGTGCTTACTGTTGAAAACAAGGCGAGCGCTGCAAAAGATGAAGTTATGGGGAGGATAATTTTGCCACTCCACATCTTTGAGAGGCGCTTGGATCACCGACCAGTTCACTCTAAATGGTTTAACCTCGAAAAATTTGGGTTTGGTGCTCTGGAGGGTGATAGGAGGCACGAGCACAAGTTTTCTAGCAGGGTTCATCTTAGAGTCTGTCTTGAGGGTGCTTACCATGTACTAGATGAATCAACATTATACATAAGCGACACAAGGCCAACAGCCAGACAACTCTGGAAGAAGCCTATTGGAATTCTTGAAGTGGGAATACTAAGTGCACAAGGACTTCTTCCAATGAAGACCAAGGAAGGTAAAGGAACAACCGATGCTTACTGTGTAGCCAAGTATGGACTGAAATGGGTACGAACTAGAACAATCATTGGTAGCTTTAACCCAAAGTGGAATGAGCAATACACATGGGAGGTTTACGATCCTTGCACGGTGATCACATTGGGTGTTTTCGACAACTGCCACTTGGGTGGAAACGAGAAACCAGCCTCTGGTGGTGGAACTCGGGTCGACTCGCGAATCGGAAAGGTAAGGATAAGGTTGTCTACACTGGAAACTGATAAAATCTACACTCATTCATATCCACTTCTTGTTCTGCAACCATCTGGACTGAAAAAGATGGGAGAGGTCCAATTAGCAGTTAGATTCACTTGCTTATCCCTGGCAAACATGATTTACCTCTATGGTCATCCCTTGCTTCCAAAAATGCATTATTTGCATCCGTTCACAGTGAACCAATTAGATAGCCTGAGGTACCAAGCTATGAACATTGTAGCAGTGAGGCTTGGCAGAGCAGAGCCACCACTAAGGAAGGAGGTGGTGGAGTATATGCTGGATGTTGATTCTCATATGTGGAGCATGAGAAGAAGCAAAGCCAATTTCTTCAGAATTGTTTCACTCTTCTCTGGTGTAATCACCATCAGCAAGTGGCTAGGTGAAGTATGCAAATGGAAGAACCCCGTCACTACCGTTTTAGTTCATGTGTTATTCTTCATACTAATCTGCTATCCGGAGCTGATACTTCCAACGATATTCCTTTACATGTTCCTCATCGGAATATGGAATTACCGTCTTCGACCACGGCACCCTCCACATATGGATACCAAGCTGTCATGGGCAGAAGCAGTCCATCCGGATGAACTAGACGAAGAATTCGACACATTTCCTACGTCAAAACAACAAGATGTAGTAAAAATGAGGTACGACAGGCTTAGAAGTGTTGCAGGGAGGATTCAAACAGTGGTGGGAGACATGGCAACACAAGGGGAAAGATTTCAGGCTCTTCTCAGCTGGAGAGACCCAAGAGCTACGAGCCTGTTTGTACTTATCTGTCTCATTGCAGCTGTGGCACTATATATAACACCTTTCAAGATAATAGCATTGATCACTGGCTTGTTTTGGCTTCGTCACCCCAGATTCCGGAGCAAGATGCCCTCTGTTCCCAGCAATTTCTTTAGAAGATTACCATCTAGAGCTGACAGCATGCTATGAATGCTGTTGACTGCTTTTGGTTTGGTTTTGATTTCAGCGATGGTCTCTATACTGTTCTTGGAAGATATTCCATGGATTTCCTTGGTATGCATCGGCTAAGTTAATGTTTGGAACACAGTTCTGTTTTCTATTTTTAATTTCAAATTACTAAAAATACTTGATCGATTAAGAATTTCTTTTATTGATTTCTTTTCTTATTTTTGTTTCTACTGTACTACCGTTCTCATAATTTACAAAAAATAGTGTTAGTTTATTTTATCAAATTTTCATTTTATAATTAATTAGACGACTATTTAAAATATTTTTAATCAATTCTAAAATATATATTTAAATTATTTTAAAATAAAATAATTTTAAAACATAAAATCAATTTAAATAAATATTTTAAAAATAATATACATTAATTACCACTGTTATATAACATGGTAAAGCCATTTATTAAAAAACATTTTTAAATATAATGTACATCTAAAAATTTGGATATTGTAGGAGTTAATTGAAGGGAAGAACAAGGGAAATTGTCATTTTACAATTAAAAAAATAGTGTGATTATATTGACATTTTTGAAATTTGTAAGATAAATGGGTAACCAAATACATAATATTTAAGTGCCCATCTTGTTGCACTGACTTCCGAGGCTCAAGTGAATACTTAATAGGCGAATAAAATTAATGCGTAAAATTAATTTATAGAAATTTTAGTTTTATATAAATTTAGTCAAATTACTAAAAATAAATTATGATTGTTTTATTAAACTTTATGCCTGAAATTTCAATTCAATACTCTTTATTTCACATTTTATAATTGAATATCAACTAGAATTAAAATGAAAATAAATATTAAGACTCGTTTAATTTCATTTTTATTTTTATTACAATTTTTAGCTTTGTTTTATATTTCATCTTTTTATTTTTAATAGAACATTACTAATAATAATGTAATCATTTGTCAATATCAATTATGAAACACTAAAAAAGAGTTAGAAAAATTAAATTTATAAGCTAATTAATTAATTAAATTTATTTTAATATATATATATATATATTATAATTCAGTACTAATGATTTATTCAATGAAATGTTTTATCAAATAGCTAGTAAGTAAATAAATAAATATTTGCAGGAAATATATAATAATCTAATAAATAAAATAGATAATAGTTCAATAGTTTTATTTACTATCAAAATGAAATTGATTATAATTCAATAAAATTTTAGTTGATTGTATATATACTTTTGTAATTGTGACTGCGGGAACGATATTAGTAAATAATTAATCTAATATAATTAATAAATTTTATATGATTATACTTACGAAATTTAACTTTTTTAATTTTATAATAGTAAAAATTAAAAATGAAAGTAAGAGCTTGCAAGTTGATGTCATGACCTGGACATATCCAAATAATTTGAATCCTAATTAATCGAAAGCCTATTACTTGCATAATGACAACTAAACACAAACTATAAAGCAAAATTAAATATTAAAAATTTTCAGAAACTTTTATATAAAGTTTTAATAAAATCCTATTAATGGACCCCCTTTAAGTCTTTATATGTTAATTGGTGAGTTAAAAGCATTTATTCTTGTAAATATGTAAGATAACATATTAATAGACTTACTAGGGGATTCACCAAAAGTGCTTATGTAGGTGTTATTTGGTTTAATTTTTGCTTTTTACTGTAATTTTTAATTTTTATTTCTTAATTTTAGTTTCATTTTTTAAAACAAATATTAAAAACTATTTTGTTAATGTCAAGGAAAAAATTCATTTTAAACCTTTAGATTTTCACCAAAGTACAAATAAGATATTAATGTTTGAGAGTTTTTAAAACGCCCAAACATTTTTAAAGCTTATTAAATCCAACCACCAATTGACGAAACCCTCAATCTTGTTAGGGTTCTGCCAATTATCATGTAGTTTTTTATTTTTACTTTCAGTTGGACTCACCATTGTTAGTATAGACTCTAGTTGGCATAATTGGACCCCACAATCAAAAGATAAATGGGAACTAGGGTTTGAATGTCTAAGTCACAGATTTCCTTTTACTATCGATATTATCTCACCTACAGAGCTTGCTAATTATGCGAGTCATTTTGAAGTCGGCATCAATTACCTTGGCACTATACCAATCGAGTGCCACATGCTCCTTTTAGAGGACTTATCAGGAATCTATTATCCTCGTCTAGTTATGTAATATTGGTTTCTTTTTCCTTTAAAAAAAATATCTCACCTACAAGAAGAAGATTGTTGTTGCCATATTTTGGATTCTTCTTAGACTATGGAAAACTATTATTGATTTTTTTTCCTTCATAGTTTTCTCTTCAGTGGGTTATAATTGTCAAAGAAAGAAAATTATCGTCGGAGTGTTCATTTTATCGCTACCGTCTTCGTAAATTGAATTTAAGATTATTATCATTGCTTCTTTGCAAGCTAATACATGAGATCATGGATGGAAGGTAGGGTTTCACTAGAAAGAATGAAGGATAAAAGTATGCAATCTTTGTTCAAATAATCAATGATCATACTGTTAAGGTCTTCAACATATGTAGGACATGTTTCCCCAGTTTTTTAAGCCTCTAACCAAATCTTGGTTAGGTTATCCTAGATATTGTATGTATGCTTTGGTATGCTTCGTTTTTGTTGAATTTGATAACACTTAATCATCGAGCTATAAGAAACAAGAAGATTTCAAACAAATTAATAAAAGAAGAGAAAACCCAAATGAGAAGGTAACTAAAGAGGAGAAGAACTATTAGCTTGAGTATTACTTAGGACTCAGAATGATTACCAAAGTTTAAATGTATGCCCCAAAAACTAAAATAAGATTTGGGAATTAAGGATTTGGGCTCTAATTCACATTTATCTTTTGACGGGCCCATAAGTATCATATAAACTCTTTACTGGCAATGGTAATTCCCACAAATCTGTCATAAGATAACTGACATAATCCTAATGAGGTTAAGGGTTCCGTTAGATAGTAGTTGAATTGATAGGTTTTGAAAATGTTGAGATTCAATTCAAGCACTCCCAAATGTCAAAACTGATATGTATTTTAGTGAAAGCTTTAGGATTTAAAAGGAACATTTTACCTTAATGTCAATATGTGAAAGTTAAAGCTTAATAGAAAGGAAAAGTGAGAAACAATCCAATTTAATAAATTGAGCAAAATGGAGCTCCTATGCAGCTTAAGAAAGCTTCGAGGATTTTTAAGTGAAGAATCAAGAACAAGTACGAATTAACCACATCAATAGTAAAAAATTACTATAATCCTTCTTGCAACTTTATCTTAATAAAATAATAAACTTCTAGATAGAGAAGTTATTGCTTCTCTCTAGCCAATTTGTTCTTTAGATGTTTACGCCTAACCTTATTTCTGAAGTGAATCACACGTTAATACAAGACTTATTATACGATATACAAATGCACAAAAAGGGGGGGTTGAATTGTGTATTCTTTTTCATTAAACCCCTTCGTAAAAGAATTTGTTAAAAGAACCTTGTTCTTTTCACAAAAACTACTGAAAATCAAAGTTGTAAAGTATTTTCGAAAACTTGTGTAAAACTAATAAGATCGAAAATTGAGAGTTAAGAGAGAGATTGAGAGTTGAGAGATGTTGACACAACAATTTTTATACTGATTCATCCCAAACCGTGGGCTACGTCCAGTCCTCAGATATCTTTATGAGATTCCACTATCTCTCAAAACGTTAAAAGTATTCTTTGTTTCTAAGCCTCTTCAGGTCTCTTACAATTAGTATTCTTTCACACATAGCCTCTTCAGGCTATCTGCACCACTTTCAACTGAAAGGTGTTTCGAGCTTTGTTACAAAAAAAAAATAGCTCTAGATTTTTCGCACAATAATTTCTCTCAAGAATTCTCTAACTTCAGTAACTTCTGCAATCTTCGACTCCGACTCATATTTATAGCCTTCATCTTCAACTGCTTCTTGATAACAATTTCTATTCAACTCTTTCCTTTTGTTAGCTACTTCCCTTATCCTAGTTGTTGTTCTGGTAATGTTGTTTGGCCTTTCTCATTCTCCTCCTCCTAAGCTCCTAACGTCTCACTTTTACTATTTTGTCCCATTTTAAAGGTAATTTGGCAATTTCTCATCTACTTTCCCACTTCTATCACTTTCAAATTACAGTTTGTAGTTAAGTTTCCTATAAGGAATCTTTCTCACTACTTTTTCTAAATTCCTTTTCTACAATGGGACTTCCTTAAAGTCAAGACCAGCCCCCTCTTTTCGTTCCTTCTTCAAGAAAATCCCTAGATACCCCTTCCACAAGCAACCTATCACCTCCTCTAGACACTAAGAATGCTTCTTAGCCTCATCCAACTTTAGAATTTCCCCCTTGAATCCCATTTTAGCAAATGATCCTCCTTCTAACTTTCAAGCCCCTCTAAGATCTTAGAGTAGTCTGGTGAAGTCAAAACAAGACAAAGACAACAGTAAACTCATTTATTTCCCAAAAGCTATATATGGTGAAGTAGTTTTGCCTCCTTTAAATTTCCTACAGGTGGGTGTAGAAACCTAGTCCTCCTCCTTAGTTGGATTTTTTCTTGGCATTCTTTTTACTTACTTATTTGGCGTTTTTTCTTATTCCTGCATCATTATTTTGTCTATCACATCTGCATGCGGGTCTACCGGAAACAACCTCTCTACTATATAGGGGTAAGGTTGCGTACTGTCAGACCTCCCCAAACCTCGCTTCACTGCTGGATTTTCAGCCTGGGTGTGATGATGATGATGAGACCATCCTTCCCCTAAGTGTATGTATAGGCTTTGTCTAAATGGCGGAAAGTTAGGTTTAGAGAAAACTCTCTTTGCAGAAGAAACTGCTTTATCCTTAAATTTCCTAGAGATGCAAACCTCAACAGTATTATGGAATAAGGTCCATGGCACATTGTAGGAAAGCCCTTACTTGTCTAGAAATGGTACCGTGTGATGGTCTTAGAAAGGAACAAGATTAAGGTAATCCTAATCTGGATAAATTTCCACGACCTACCTTTAGAATACTAGACTCTAAAAGGTTTGAGTTTCTTGGTAGATGCACTTGGGAAACCCCTTTGCTTAGACTTTCAAATAGCTAAACTAGATTGCATTGGTTTTAAAGGGTGTGCATTAAAGCCAAAAAGGAAACTAAGTTACCTACTTTCATAATCATCAAAAGGTTATCAAAGGATGGTTCTTTAGTTAACTTTGTGATCCAACTCTCCTACACTTAGAAACCCACCAAATCCATGACATGAAATCTACTAGAAAGATCTTCAAAATATGTAACTATAGTGAACTTATAAAAACTCAAACTGAAAATCATAAAGTAACATTAAATAGTAAGGACTCCAGTATAGAACCTAGAGTTTAGAACTTACGTATCGATGAAGGCAATAGTCCTCAAAATAAATCTTATAAAGAGGGTCTTATCTTTGAAAATCACTCCAAAAATTTTCTCTCCAAGTCTTACAATAATTGAGGAAGGTAAAGAGATAAACCTAAACTCATCAAAAGCTCCTATCACTATATTTTAATATTTATATTTTATAATTCAGTACTAATGATTTATTCAATGAAATGTTTTATCAAATAACTAATAAGTAAAGAAATAAATATTTGTATAAAATATATAATAGTCTAATAAATAAAATAAATAATATTTTTATATTTTAATTTATTATCAAAATGAAATAGGTTATAATTCAATAAAATTTTAGTTGATTGAATATATATTTGTATAATTGTGATTGCAAAAACTATATTAATAAATAATTAATCTAATATAATTAATAAATTTTATATGATTATACTTACAAAATTTAACTTTTTGAATTTTATAATAGTAAAAATTAAAATGAAAGTAAGATCCTACAAGTTGCATGTTATGACCTTGACATATCCAAATCATTTGAATCCTAATTAATTAAAAAAAAACTATTACTTGCATTATAAAAACACAAAATATGGAACAAAATTAGATATTAAGATTTAAGAAAAACTTTTATATAAAGTTTTAATAAAATCCTATTAGTGGACCCTTTAAGTCTTTACATGTTAATTGGTGAGTTAAAAGCTTTTATTTTTGTACCTATGTAAGATAACATATTAATAGACTTATTAGGGGATTCACCAAAAGTGCTTATGTAGAGGTTATTTGGTTTAACTTTTGTTTTTCTATTGTAATTTTTAATTTTTATTTCTTAATTTTAGTTTCATTTTTTAAATATAAAAAATTATTTTATTAATGTCAAGGGAAAAATTCATTTTTAAACCTATATGTTTTCACCAAAATATGAGTAAGATCCTAACATTTGAGAGATTTTAAAAAGACCTAACATTTTTAAAGGTTATCAAATCCAACCCCTAATTGACGAAACCCTCAATCTTGTTAGATTTCTATCAATTATCATGTAGTCTTTTTATTTTTACTTTTAGTTGGACCAACCATTGTTAGTATAGAGTCAAGTTTGCATAATTGGACCCCATAATCAAAAGATAAATGGTAACTAGATCTCACTTATAGGAAGAAGATTGTGGTTACCATAATTTGGATTCTTCTTAGACTGTAGAAAACTATTATTGATATTTTTTCCTTTATAGTTTTCTCTTTAATGAGTTATAATTATCAAAGAAAGAAAAATATCATCAGAGAGTTCATTTTATCGCTATCTTCTTCGTAATTGAATTTATGATTATTTCCATTGCGTCTTTGCAAGCTAATACATGAGACCATGGATGAAAGGTAAGGTTTCATTAGAAAGAATGAAGGATAAAAGTATGCAATCATTGTTCAAATAATCAATGATCATATTGTTATGGTCTACATCATATATAGGGCATGTTTCCTCTGTTTCCTAAGTCCCTAACCAAATCTTGGTTAGGCTATCTTGGATATTGTATGTATGCTTTGGTATGTTTCCTTTTGTTGAATTTGATAACACTCAATCATCTAGTTATAAGAAATAAGGAGATTTCAAGCAAATTAATAAGAGAAGAAAAAACCAAATGAGAAGGTAACTAAAGAGAAGAAGAACAATTGGCTTGAGTATTACTTAGAACTCAAAATGATTACCAAAGTTTAAATGTAAGCCCTAGAAACCAAAATAAGATTTGGGAATTAAGGATTTGGGCTCTAATTCACATTTATCTTTTGACAATAAGGCTCATAAGTATCAGATAGACTCTTTACTGGCAATGGTAGGTCCCACTAAAGGTGAAAAATATAAAAAAAACAAATATGTCATAAGAAAACTGACATAATCCTAGTGCGGTTAAGGGTTCCATTAGTTAGGAGTTGAATTTGTTAGGTTTTGAAAATGTTGAGATTTTATTTAAGCGCTCCCAAATGTCAGAACTGACTTGTATTTAATTGAAAACTTTAGGATTTAAAAAGAACTTTTTGCCTTAATGTCAATATGTGAAAGTTAAAGTTTAATAGAAAGGAAAAGTCAGAAATGGTCTAATTTAATAAATTGAGCAATCAAATGATTAGAGAAAATGGGCAAAATGGAGCACCTATGTAACTTAAGAAAGCTTCCAAGATTTTGAAGTGAAGAACCAAGAACAATATGGAATTAACCACATCAAAAGTAAAAAAAAAAATTAATGTGATCCTTCTTATTACTTTATCTTGATAAAATAATAATACTTCTAAAGGGTGAAGTTATTGCTTCTTTTTAGCCAATTTGTTCGCCAGATGTTTACCCCCAACCTCACTTCTATTCAACTCTTTCTTTTGTTAGAAACTTCCCTCATCCTAGTCTCTTTTTTGATTAGTTTGTAATGTTGTTTGACCTCTCTCCTTCTCCTCCTTCTAAGATCTCAACGTCTAACTTCTACCATTTTGTCCCACTTCAAAGGTAGTTTGACAATTTCTCCTCTACTTTCCCACTTCTATCACTTTCAAATTATGGTTTGTAGTTAAGTTTCCCATGAGGAATCCTTCTCATGACTTTTCCCAAATTCTTTTTCTACAATAGGGATCCCTTAAAGTCCTAACCAACCCCTTTTTATCCTTCCTTCATTAGGCAACTCCCTATATACCCCTTCCATAAGAAACCTACCACCTCCTCTAGTCACGAAGAATGCTTCTCAATCTCATCCAGCTTCAAAATGGTCCACCTTATAACTTTGTAGCCCCTCCAAGATCTTAGAGTAGTCTAGTGAAGTTAAAACAAGTTAAGGATATGAATATGACTCATTTATTTCCCGAAAGCTATCTATAATGGAGTAGTTTTGCCTCCCTTAAATTTCCTATAAGTGGGTATAGATACCCAATCCTCCTCCTTATTTGCATTTTTCTTGGAAAAGAGACCACCCTTCACCTAAATGAATGTATGGGCTTTGTTAAAATGGGGGAAAGTTAGGTTTAGAGAAAACTCTCTTTACAGAAGAAATTGTATTATCTTCAAATTTCCTAAAGATGCAAACCTCACCTGTATTTTGGAACAAGGTCCCTGACACATTATAGGAAAGCCCCTACTTGTCTAAAAATGGTACCTTAGGATGATTCTAGGTAGGAACAAGATTAAGGCAATCTTAATCTAGATTAATTTCCACAATCCAACTCTAGAATACTAGACTATAAAAGATGAGTTTCTTGGTAAGTCCACTTAGGAAACCCCTTTACTTGAACTTTCAAATAGCTAAACTAGGTTGCATTGGTTTCAGAGGGTGTGCATTCAATTCAAAAAGGAAGCTGAGCTACCCACTTTCATGATCATCAGAGGATGGTTCTTTAGTTAATTTTGTGATCCAGCTCTCCTACACTTAGAAACCCACCAAATCCATGACATGGAAATCCAATAGAAAGATCTTCAAAATAGTCACCTATAGTGATCTTATATAAACTTAACCTGAAAATCAGGAAGTAACATTAAATAGTAATAACTCCACTATAGAACTTAAGGTTTAGAAGTTACTTATAGATGAAGGTAATAGTCCTTAGAACAAAACTTCTAAAGAGCATTTTATCTCTGACAACATTATTACTCCCAAAATTTCCTCTTCAAGTCCTATAATATTAAGGAAGGTAAAGAGATAAACCCAAACTCAAAAAGTTCCTATCACTATTATGCCTTGACTAGTCCAATAAAAGGGCCTATGAGTACTAAGATTGCTAGTTTAGGAAATGAAGATTTCACTATAGTAAATAATGCTTCTATGGGTAAATTAGGGAGGAAGTCCAGTCAATGGAAAAAATATATGGGAACTTCTTATGCTAATTAACTATGTCAATTCTTATTTAAAACATTAGAGGACTTAACAATCCTTAGAAAAACAAGGAGTGAAGGAAATAAAGGTTCAAAAGTTAAAAGAGGAATTTGGTTTTTCAGGTAGCAGCTGGAGATTTCATTACCAACCACTCTCATCATTTTAATAAGAGAGTAGTGTTTGTATTTAATCCTAATTTCATACAAGTTACTGAATTATCCAATTTAGATCTGTGTCATATAATTTGTCATCCAAGTAGGTCTCCAAATCCTTTCATTGTCTTCATTACAAATGTTGTTAACTAGGTTTTTAAAGGAATATTACTAAAATGATTTTAAAAGATTACAAATAGCAATTTAGCTTCCCTAGCTTCTTATTGGAGATCTCAAACACACCTTTACTTCAAATAAAGCTGAAGGAAAAAGGGTAAATAGGAAATACTTAGGAAATGATCTCAAATTAGCTATTAATTAGCTAGGCATAACTAATCTCAACTTTATGTGGCAATTTTTCATATGGAATAATAAGTAAAGAGGGGAATGATTCACAAGGGGAAAAAATAGATAGAGCAATAGTGAACAATGAGTGATTTAATAAATTTCCACCTACTTTTACACAGTTTGGCCCTCTATGAACTTTGATCATCCAACTATCAGATTTAAGGATATGGTTAATCCAAATCATATAAAAGCTTATTTTCTTTTTTATAATTTTCTCTTATAGGTTGACGGATTTTAGAATCCATCTTATAAGGATGAATAGAGCAGTCATTAGTTGTAAAACTTTCTAATTAGTCTCTAAACTAAAAGTAGTAAAGGAGGAAATAAAAATGCGTAAGAGGAAATCTTACCCTAACACTAAAGCCTAGGTGAAGGCTACTAAGGATGTTTTAAAATTTTGTCAAAAGTAACTTTTCAAGGATCCCAACAATGATATGTTAAAGATGTACGAAGTCTAAGCCTAGAGTAACTATACCCAAGCACTTCAATATCACAACTCCTTCCTAAGGAAAAAGGCCATAATTAATTAACTCAGAGAAGGGGATCAATGTATAGGTTTTTTCTTTAACATAATTTTGGCCCATAGGAATTTTAACAAGATCAATGCTCTGTTAGGTGAACATGAAAACCTCTCTAGTGATCAAACTAATGAAGAATATTACTTTAAATTATTGTAGTAGCTTATTAAGAACTAAAGCCCTTTGAAAATCCATAGTTCAATGCTTGAAAACTTTCATTGATATTATTCTTGATCCAAAGGCTTACTCATTTCTAATAAAACAAATATCACTAGATGACATCAAGTAGGCAATGTTTAGTTTCAGACTAGACAAAGCTCTATGTCCCGATGTCTTCAATGCCTCCTTCTTCAAAATACCTAGGATATTGCATGTAATTTAGTAGCGGAAAGTGTTCTAGAATTTTTCAATAGTAACAAAATGTTAATGAAATTAAACAAAACCTACCTTTATCTCATTCCCAAAAATGAAAAAACTTACATGCATGTAGGACTTTCCTCCTATCTCGTACTACAACTTAGTATACAAAGTTATTGCCAAGTTTTTTTACCCTAAAGTTAAAGTTTGCTCCCAAACCCCTCATTAACTCTTTCTTAAGAGTTTTCATTAGTGGGAGGAATCCAATGGCTCAAGATTTGTTTAAAGACTACAATTGCAATTCTTTAGTTAAAAGTTGCTTCCTCAAAATCATATCTTTTCAAAGCATTTGATTCCCTGGATTGGAAGTTCATTCTAAATTGCCTCCATACATTTGAATTCCCATTTAGTTCATCTAATGAATATAAGTATGCATTACAACTACTTCATTTATTGCTTTGATTAATGGGAATTCTACCCCACTTTTCTAACTAGCAAGATGCATTAGCTAGAAGGATCCATTGTCACCTTACCTATTCATATTGGCAATTGAGATGCTCACCGAGATTAAGGAGAGAAACATTTTTAGGATGAGCTGCTTTAAATTCCACTACAAATGTCATTAGTGTAAGCTTTTCAGTATAGCTTTTGTTGATGACCTGTTATTCTTTTGCAGTGATGATCATGACTCATTAAAGACCATAATTTCATCTCTTAAATGCTTCTTTAATGTGTTTGCGCTAATAATTAATCTAAACAAGAGTAAATTGATTGCCTCTACAAGTGCTTCTAATATAGACTTGCTATAATAAAAGTCAGGTATGCAAATCCAACCACTGCCTTTCACATAAGTTAGGTTACCTATATTTTGTAAGAAACCTAGGTTTACAATGTTTAATTATTTGATGGAACAAACCAAAAGGAAAGTCTCTGATAAGATGTTAATTTGTTATGTTAATTGAACCTATGTATTTTATTTTGGTTTAATTTAGGTTCTTAAATGGAAATTTTATTTTTTATTTTATTTTAGGAGATGACAAGCAGATATTGCATCAAATTAAAGAATTATTGGTCAAAATTACAAATTTTAGAAAAAGTGGACATATTACTATAATGGATAAGGCAAGGTCATGCCTAATGACAGGTTCACCTTAAGAGTTTAAATTCAATTAAGAAAATTATTTCCAACCCTATTATGTAGGGATTTTCATTTGTTTAGATAGGGATCTTAGTAAGATAGGAGGAGGCTAGGTTTTGAGTAGGAAGGAAGGAGAAAAACACGTCTAACACTTCTACACATCATTTTCTTTCATGTTCTTAGGTTTTTCTCTTTGTCTTTCATCTTTTCTTTTATTTTTTATGTTGGAACTAAAGTTATGTATGGATAAATCCAAATATTTTGATTTAAAGGGGTTCTAAATTCTAGCTATAATCTTATGAGGTTTTGTTATAAACTTATATTCATAAAATGTTATCATACTCAATCAAATGATGGTATGTTTTAGTTTGAATGTTGGGTTTGAACTATTAAATTTACAAAAAATTGAGACTTATTATCGCTATCCTAATAGAATTCATACTAACTTCTTGAATTATGAAAATTATTCATTTTAAACCAATGATCAATTGTTACAATTGGATGAGATATTTCCCTTGAAATCGAAGTTAAATTCCATTGAATTTCTCACTTTAATACTTAGTTGATTTATTTTGATTCTTTTTAAAATTTATTTCATCAGTTAATTAATCATAACCCCCTCCCCCCCAAATTTTATTTAATCAATTTAAATTAAGAAACTAGTTTGTAATGACCTTAGGATTCAACCTAGTTTTATGACTACTACAATAGTTTAGTGAATCAAAATTAATTTTAAAGGCTTCGACGACCCAATCAGTCTTTATTTGGTAAAAAAATCTTATCTCTAATTGAAAGAATGTAATTATTTAAATATATCTTAATAAATCTACACATCATTGGTGTGCTCGTCTAATTCTCCCATGGTGACTCATTAAAGAATTAAAGAAGATGATCAAAAGGTACATATGGAACGGAGACATTAATAGCCCCTATAGAGGTAAAATCAAATGGTTAATAGTTTGTTGCCTTTAGCAGAAGGGAGGCTTGGTTTGGTCTCTCTCAAAACCACTAATCAAATGCTAATGGCTAAGAGGATGAACAGGTTAATTATTGATAAAGTACTATATAGGTCAAGTGGATGCACGTGTATTATTTATCTAGTAACAGCTTCTAGAACTTGAAGGAGAACAAGGAAAATTCATGGCCCCTCACTAAAATGCTTAGAATGAGAAGCTCACTATAACCTTACACCGAAAGGCATATTAGGAATGGTTAAAATTCATAGCTTTGGTTCAATCATTAGTTCCCCCTCATCTTGAGACTGGAACTAAATTCCCAAAGGATTGATTTTCTCAAAGTGCAAGAGTGGATAAATTAGTGAAAGGAAAATCCTGATGCTGTAGCCATAAAGGACTGACTTAAATTACTACCACTTTACCAAACTATAATAAGTATTCCTCCATTCTTGATTACTTTATATGGTCCCTGCATATATCTCAAATCTGCACTAATAAAACATACTTAGAAAATTTCAGACCCTTTGACCTAAGGTAAGTTGGTTAGACCTCATATAGTCCAATTATATTATCCCTAAAGCTTTAATCACATGCGCGCTTGCTTCTAAGCTTAGGCTATGAACAAAGGATAAATATAGAGGTTCATCTAATCAACTTTGTGCCCTCTGTTAGATTACACTAGAAACAATTTATCTTCTATATTTCCAATGTTACTTTTTTAAAACCATTTGGTCAAAGATCCAACAGAAATTGAAATTATTATGTAATAAGAATGTAAAGTCTCCTGTACCTGAGTTTGCTGCGATGCCTCCGAGAATTCTGGAAAGGCAAGAAAAAAGATATAACAAGTTAAGAAAGCAAAGGGCTGTAAACTTCTACGGAAGTACAGACCCAGCTGAGGCAAAAAGGTAGTTAGAGAGAACTGAAATAGTGTTCGATCAGATGAATTGTGAAGTAGATGAAAGATTCGATTATGCAGTCTCACTACTGCAAGGTCCTGCATACTAGTGGTAGAAAATTGTGTCGGGCGGTACTACCAGACCTTGTAGTTTGACCTGAGAGGATTTTCTGAGGGTGTTCTGAGAGAACTACATGCCGAAGATTTATATGGATAGGAAAGTGAAAAACTTTTTAGATCTGAAGCAAGGCAAGCTCACATTGACAGAGTATGAGATAAAATTCAATGAGCTAATGGGATATGCAACTGCATTGATCCCAACTAAAGAAGACAAATGTAGATGATTTGAGAATGGTTTGAATATGGAGATCAGAACGAGGCTTGCCATTTTTAATTTTGACAGTTTTACAGAACTCCGAGCGGCCTCAATCAGAATTGAACAGTTGTTAAAGAATGGTCAGGGAGAGCACAGACAGGAAGGTAGAGGAAAGAGGCAGGATGAATCTCAGGCTGATTCTAGTAGAAGCTTCAGAAAGCGCCAGACCAGATCGTCTCGATTCTAGTCTAGATCGAGACAATCTGGATTCCAATCAAGAGGTGGATTTGCTCAGTTTGGGAGGGGTAGAGGACAAATTTTCTCCAACCAGTCTCAATAGCTACCTGAGTGTGAGCACTGTGGTAAAAAGCATAGTGGTGAATATCGGAGGATAACGGGAGCTTGTTACCGTTGTGGTTCAATAGACCATATGATCAGAGATTGTCTACAGTCTGGAGTTAGAGGAGCAACAATGACTGAGGCATCAACGTAGCAGAGTAGAGCTAGCAGATCTACACAGAGAGACAGAGGTAGAGGTAGAATTCAGTCAGTAGGGCTTAGCATCAGGACTAAGGTGCGAAGTAACTAGCCGCAATCTCAGGCCAGGGTCTATGCCATCACTAGACAGGAGGCGCAGAACTCCCCAGATGTGGTAACAGCTGTGTTGAATGTTTTTCATTTTGAAGCATATTCATTGGTAGATCCAGGATCTACACACTCATTCATCACACCGCATCTGGCATCTAGATTGTATTGTTAGTGAGAGATACTGAAATGTAGATTAGAGGTGAGTACTCTAGTGGGAAGTGTAACAGTGGTTAGTGAGGTATGTAAAAGGTGTATAGTTCGGATTGATCAGGCAGAGTTAGAAGCTGATCTGATCATCTTACAGTTACAGGAAATTGATGTAATTCTTGACATATATTGGTTTACAGCTCATCGGGCTGTAATAAATTGCTACACTAAGGAAGTGGTTCTTGAATCTCCCAATCAGTCGAGAGTAGTGTTTCGAAGAGTTAGTTAGGCAGTGCCAGCCCATCTAATTTCATTCATGAGTGCTTTGAGTTTGATACGAGGTAGATGTGAGGCTTATCTGGCCCACGTGGTTGACACTCGAAATGAACAAACCATTCAGGATATTCCAGTTGTTAGGGATTTCCTGGATGTGTTTCCTGCAGAATTATTAGGTTTAACCCCAGAAAGGGAGAAGGAGTGTTAGTGTCGTTATTTTCTATATTTTTGTGTGTTAATTTTCTTTATTCTTGAGGTTTGAAGTTACATTTAATGGGAATTAATCTTGTTTTATGTCAAGGTTTATTTTGGAACTAAACAGAAAGAACTGCGATGATTTTGGGACAAAAAGAACTAAACTAGACGTTGACTCTAATTAGACGTGACCTCGTGCAACAACTAGAAGCTTAAAATGCAAAAGCAAGACAACCCAAAGCGACGACATTGGAAGACAATACACGAAGGGAACAGACGCAACAGGGCAGCACGTTGGGAACAACAGCTACAGGTGGCGGCAATTAAATGGGCAGATAAATCAACACTAGAGGAAAAATTAAAGGAGCAGGGACGAAGCTACAACGCATGAGGAAATAAATCAAGGAATGGGCAGCACATTGAAGCAATAAATCAAGAGTGGAAAACGTAAGTGACGCCCAAGGGTATGAGTCATGACCGCAAAGCAAAGAGGAATTAAAGGCGGGACATTTTTATTGCCCAATCAATTTGCTACAGCAATAAGGACTTGAAGGAGACAGCAACGCAAAAGTCAGCAGCTTGAGACACATTAAGGAGGCCCAACGTAACTGACAGAAGGAGCAAAATTAAAGCCACAATTGGTTAGCTATAAAAAGAAACAACAACAGAGTAAGAGTGACGTGGAATAAAAGAGAGGGCTTTTAATTGATAGAAAAACGCAACAATAAGGGAGGCGAATAGGAGTGTAGACAAGAGAGGGGTTTGGGAGGCGGCGGTGAGTGTTTTCTGTTGGGAAATGTCATTGCACAGGAGACGCATAGGTGAGAAAGAAGAACGCAATACGAGACAGTGGAGAGTAAATTAGAATACAAGGGAGGCAGCGGCAGTGTTTTCTAATTGGAAAATCACATGCGAGACAACAAAAGGGAGACTAGAGACACACAGTACACATAAGAGCAATAGAGAAGCAAACGAGGAAGGATGATAGCGACAGTCTCAACGCTAGTGATAGTCGGAATAGAAAGGAAAATCATGATGTTGGGTAACTAAATTTTATTTCTTGGTTGACGGAATCTTAGTTATTGAACTTTTCTTGTTGTGAGATTTTGTTCTTTATTTCAATCAATTTATTAGTCAAGTATCAATTATTTTTCTGTGTCATTGTTTGATTGTTTAATTAGACAGCTAGGTGCGCAACTAGTTTGTGTTTTTATTCAATCAATTGCTAGATTAAACAGGTTGACGTTCAATTCTTTT
>JANKOE010000005.1:56064823-56086302 GCA_026284465.1 Erythroxylum citrifolium | reverse complement strand
ATTTCGTGCCATTCACAGATATTCTGGAAGATAAGATTCCTAAGGGTTATTTGATTGGTAATCATATATATATATATATATATATATATATCTTCAATGGTTTCCATTTCTATTTTAACACAATAAGTCATTTATGATATGATTTCTTTATTTAGCCTTTATTGACAAATAGTTTGTCTTGACAAACAGATGTCCTTGGAGAAATGACTACATATGAAACTTGTAAAGAATTTCAAAGGAATAATCTCAAATCAAAATTTATGAATCTATATCTGACAAATGAGAGATTATCTTTACTTTCAATAACTATTGTATTATACTCTTTGTATGCAAAATAATATTTATGTGTTAATATTATTTTTTAGTAACAACAAGATCAAATGCATATTGTTTGGTGAATATGCTAACTTTTTGCTGAATACAATGAGGGATACACAAGAAATTTCAATCATTATTGTTTTTCACCTTGCTATGATATCAAACTCTGCTAGTACATTATTATTTTCAAAGCATTTTATGCAGTTTACATTGTTCATTTTTGTTCAAAAACAGAACATATCACCCTTTTTCGTGCAGGAGAAATCAAGATTTCTAATTCTTGGAATGCTACAAAACTACTGATTAATCCTGACATCCCTACTGTTCAAGATTTTAAATTGAGGTAATTATATGTTTATGATGGCTTATTATCATCTTATTCTAAATTTGTATAATTGCATATATATGCACTACCTATTTATTCAATTCTATTTTACTTTAGCCTCAGTTTGATAATGGTTGGGGAAACATCTTCCTGAGATACTCTCAGCTTGATCATCCTTTCTTAAGTCAATCTCCTTTGAATGATTTCTTATCTTTTCAAACAAGAAATAAGGTTACTGAACTGAGACGGTGTGAGGTAAATTGAAAATGCATAATTCTTTTCTTCATTCTGAATTTAAGCACCTATATCTTACAAGCTGGCCTATATTTTCATAACGTTACAATAGAATGGTATTTATACTATTCTCGCAACCATTAGAAAGATCCATACTAAGCACAGTTGGTACATTGATGCATGCTCCATTCATGGATATAAAGTCAAAATTGAGAATGACCTACTCATGTGCTCTAAATGTCGGAACACTCTAAATAGAATTGTAACGAGGTATACCATCATTTTAAATTTTATTTAAACTTAATGTTCTGTAACGATAAATACTAATCTTTCATTTATATATTCTAGATATAAAGTACATGTTCAAGTAAAAGGTGGTTATGATGGTCTGGAGTCATTTGTGTTATTTGCTGATCAAGCCTTCCCATTGATTCAAGTTAGTGTAAATGATCTCAGAAACCGTCTAATTAAGGTTTGTAAAAGATTATAATTTTTATTTTTTTTTAATAATAAATTTTCTACTCTTTCGTGTGTTTGCTTAGAATTAATGTGTTAATTAGGAAGGAGATGAAGATGGGTTTCCTGATGAGATAGAATGCTTGGTTAAGAAAACTTATCTTTTCAAGGTACAAGTCACTGAATTTAATAAAATCAACAAATGTTCAAGTTTCACTGTCAAAAAAGTAAGTTATAATGGGAACTGATCAATAAATACATGGATTCTCCACCCCAGTCTTAGGTATTACTCTACTTCCCACTACAAAGAAGAATAGCAACTATTCATCATTGTATGAAACTTCATTGATACACATAGATATGCATATATTGTAGCAATATTGATCTCATGAAATATAATATTTTCCAGGAATGTTATCTGAGTAATTCTGCTACTGTTACTGATTTTTCAGTAGGATCACTGGTCTTGATAAATCCTAACGAAGCTATGAGTATTAATATCACTTTTACACATTCCAATTTTTTTCTGTTCTATCAAGAAAATTTCGGTATTCTTTATTTTTATAATCGTATTATTGTAGCAAATCACTTCTGGTGGAGCCTTGGCTACAATTAGTACATAGCAAACTATATGATTGATTTCCTACCAAGTTCAATCATCTAATTTTTCTTCATTTCTTTGACACTATATTAAAAAATTCAGATATATATTATCTCATTGTAAAACCATTCATTGTTAAATTAATTAGATGTAAATAGGCATTCAGTAATCGATTATTGAGTTTTGCTTTGCAAGATTCAATTCTGGATGAATCACTAAGTAACATTCCTATTGATGTTGCACCTCTGTCATCATTACCTACTGTGAACAAATAAGTATGTACATACCATTAATATTATGTATAATATGGATCACACATGAATGATTATTCTTATACATTTAAATTTATGCTAGGATTTTATTCAATCAAATGCACCACAATCAGTTTCTGCATTTGAAATTGTAAGACAATCTCTTGCTTTACAAAGTTGAATTTTCTTATTTGATGAAAAAACAGTAACATAGCAACCTACAGAAAGTGCCAACATATCTGCTTCTCTTATAACATACTTTCATTCTGCAGGATTCAAATCAAATTGAATCACTCGGCTACTTTTCAGAAAACATTCTTGATTATTGTATTTCTCTATCTGCAGTTGATAATAAAGTATGTACATCTATTTTTTTAATATATTTATGTATTGTGCATTCCACTTATTGAGTTTATTTAATTACATAATGATAGAGCTGTGATTTGTCATACTGAAATAGACATTATTTCCTCAGCTCAAATGACACCCAGATTTTCAAAATGAAGAGACCAATATTAGAAACTTTTGAGAATGATATGCCTTTATGTGATTTAATATCTCCATAAATGTATTCAACTAAGTTTACCACCAAAATCAAAAGAGAAAATTTAATTATGAAATGTTCAAGAATGACTAATTTTTTGTCAGCTACTTTTTGTTTAGTAAACTATCTATCTATTTTGGGGCCTACAAGTATTTTGTACTTGAATAGTAAACTATCTATCTTTTGTACTTGTATAAATATGGCTTTCATGTTTCGGGACTCATTTTGTCTGTCAGATTCCTATTTTATCATAATCTAGTTTTATGACATGCAATATGTAGATTTTTTACTTGTGTTTGCCTTTTAATTCTATAGTTAAAATTCATTATTTACTTTGTAACAACCCGTGCAAAGTACGGGGTTCAGAACCAGTAATGTTATATAAATCTCAAAATAAATATTCAAGTTGATTAAATAGTTAAATACATAATAAACGGAAAGATGAGTTTGTGGGTATTGTGAGAATTATGTGTAAAACATAAGGACAAAAGGGACTAAAAAATATACTCATTAATTAATCTGAAAAATCTACTTGAAAAAATAATTTTTTTAGAAGTTCCAAATTTGAGTTTCTTAAAAGGCTGTATTTTGGCCGCCAAAAAAATCATATCTATTTAAAAAGTGCTTTTTTATTCTATAACTAAATACCCTTTTTCTTAAAAAAAAGGCTTTTGTGATGGAGAAAAGTACTTATTCTCCTCCTAAAAGTCCATCCAAACAGGCACTTAGTAAAATCTTTAGGTTAACTTAATCTGGGTATGATTCATATTCCTTATTATTATCATTATTATTATTGTGGAAGATCTTTTAGCATCTTATATATTGTAACTTGAATAATGTTTTATATACAAAAATGATATTAAAATTACACCAAGGAATTTAATAGTTGGCACGTGCCCACATGCACAATTTAACAATTTTGTATATATGATTTTAATATTAGACATTACAATTTTCTTTTCTTGCTGGCAGGAAATTTCTAGGAGTGTTGATTGTATATGCTATTTCAAAGATCACGGAGAAATTATAATCTTTGAATCATTGACTAATATCGTCAGCTCTTCTTATGATGATAGTTAAAACTTAAAACTCTTAACTTCCATTTTCCTTACCTAGTTTTGATGGTAGAAAAATGTGAAGTTAGAAAGTTACACTCGGCATGCAACTGTTATGCAATCTCCGTTTTTCTAACAAATTTCTATTAAGTCTTTAGACTAGAATTGGTCTGGATGCATATATACTGTAATTACTGGATGAGGCCAAATAAAGGAGTAAATAAGAAGCATGCATGGCAGTACCACCTAAGCCAGGTGGAAGTTTAAGTTTCAACACCCGGCAATACGTTTTTCCTTTGAGACCTGGCAATTTTGTCTTGCACTCCTCAAAACACGACAATAGGAACGCAATCCCACCTCCTTTCATTTTCAGCTTCAGTTTCAGTTTCAATGCCTTTTTTTCTTCTCCTTCTTTCCTTTCTCATTTTCTAGTTCAAAAATGGCTTCCAAATCATTATTTCTCTGAATCTCTTAAACCCGAAAAGAACCCAAATATCTGTGTGTGCAGGTGGGAGACCAGCAGATAGGGATTTGATTGCTAGAGGTTGAAACAATATGTCTATCTATACATCTTTAGAAAGTAAGCAAAGAAGGTGGCACATGTATCTCAATAATATAAATTTAAAAGCAAAAAGAGATACTAGAGATATATAAGAAGTGGCTAATTAAGTTGTCGGTCTGAAGGGTTTCTATGTTATTCCTGACGGGGACGAGCCAACCAGAGAGAGCTGAGCGATCGGAGACGGTGGAAGTACTCAGCGATGGCCAATAAACACCTCGCAGCTTGACGAGTTGTCAGAATTTGATTCAGTCGATGGATGGTTTGGTGCCTCAGATTATCAGCCTGTAAGTGGAAATTCTTTTACTTGATCAATTTCAGAAAACAACGCAGACAGACCCACTAATAAAGTATCACAAATGTCATTTCTATATCAGAATTCTAGACTATTAGCTAATGCAATTTGATTAGTTTCAACTGCATGCATTAAACAAAAAGAAAATCACAGACAATTGGTTTTGTTTATTGTCAAACAAAGACAGACTATCCACTCATGACTTTTGTGATATTAGAGTGTGTTGATTGTCAAATACTCTCAATTTTCATGTAAAAGAGGAAGGGCATTGAATTGTTGGCTTACTGAATGTAAGGTAGGCGTGACACGCATATCTAAAAGTTGGAACTGAGAAGGTAGGCGTGACACGCATATCTAAAAGTTGGAACTAAGACGAGGGCAAATCTGTTGTAGTAAGAAAACCTCAAATGGACTACTTGTTCTTTTATATAAAGTGGTATGTGAATTAACCTATATAATATCTATGCATTAGGCTTACTAAAATACGGATTTTGTCAAAATTAAGCAAATAGAGAGAATCGTCTTTCCTTTTTGTTCCTTAATAATATTTAACCTATAAATTTAATTTAGGTAAAAATCTATCAACCACTGTTCTGCAACACATACCTTGTTCATGAACACAGACTATAATAGCTACCTCAAAGCTCTAAGAGTCAAATTGCAGCAAATCAAAAGCAGTCAACTAATTACTTTAAGTGATTGTCCACTAGTTGTGATTATTATGACTTTGATTAGTTGATGTGTTTCCATTAGAATTTCCAATTGACAAGGCCAAGGTTAGATGAAACGTTTTTTTTTTACTTCATGATGATTTCTCAATTTTCAAGATCACAACCGTAGGCTTTCCAACTTTGGCCCCGCATATACTAATTACCTTCAAAGCATTAGGTCAGAAAAGTATCCATGAAAAGAATATTAGCCAAAACGACTCATATTAAGCCAAAAATAGCTGATATGTAACTGAACCAAACCGAGTGAAGGGAGCGAAGGTGGGAAACGGAGGCTTGGGTTTTGAACAGTCAAAAGGAGAGTTATGAAGAATGGACAATAGTGTCTTCAAGTCAAACGGTTACGACCATGACATCACAGTAACATGGGTTCATCCAGATCTTTTAGATTGAGGATGCACTGTGGGGACCAAAGTTTGGTACGAGTGCCACGTGTACAGGTCCAGTGATAGCAACCATGAACATGATCATGTGACTCCTCTCGTCCTGATGGTGGCGACTGGGTCTAACTGACCTTGTAGCCATGATCCTATTCCTGCCGAGTTTTAAGCAAAAGGCGTGACTTTCTACGTTTTCTTTCTTTCAATTTCTCCATGCATTTCAGCTTTCTTGAGGCTTTTCTCTTTGAAATGAAGTTGACAAGGTCTACTGTCCCATTCTAGATTTGATCCCTTCACGCCTATTTTACATGTTGAGTCTAATTACTAGCATTCTCAACCACAAACTTCTCTCGATGTTGTAAATCGCGGTTAGGAAATCCCCCTAAGAATAGCATATATTTCTAAAGAATACAGTAGTCTCTAATTATGATGATGATAAACTAGAATGTGCTAACGGATATTTTAATTTTAATATTTCCTATCATATTAATGTAATCACAAGCAAGGAAAAGCGACAGTGATAACCCAATTATGAGTACTCTTTTCTTTGTAGAAAAGATAAACTGACATTTGGATCAAGAGATTAAATTTTAGATGCAACAAAAGTTTAGTCTACTTGCGAGTTTGTGTTATGGTCAGGTTTTTGCCTCGTTATCTCTTAATCCTGACATGGGTTTACAGGTTCTTCACAAAATCTGTTGTACTGATTATGTAAAATCCCAAGCTAGGTCTACAGTGGATATAAAAAGCTGCATTGACGTACACACACACATATATATATATATATATTATGAATATATATATATTATGAACTGAGATACCATGTAACCACCAGCACACACTATTTAGGTTGAAACACGGGAGTATTTCATATATTGGGTTAGGTTTTCCGAACCCAAACAGGAACAGATTCCTGTTCCTGGGACCCCCCGAATATGGGGTTGGAGGACAAGAGATGGCGTACCTGTCTAACAAAACCTTCGAGTGTGGAGAGCTTATTCATGGCTATAGCCATCTGCCCCATATAGTTAGCCATGTTTGGAGGGCAGCTCAGTGAATCAGAAGCTATAGTGTCCGACAGAGACTGATTGAGAGCTTCAAGTCCTTGTGAGAGAGCTTCTTCAGCCTCCTGTGTTGATTGTTGCAATCCACAGATCCCTAGGATTTGTTGCTCTGTTAAAGGCTCGATTTGGTTGAGTATTATCTGCATCAATAGTTGATATATCTTTTTAATTAAAATTTCACAATCATGTGTTTCCTAGCTTATTTAACCATTTTATTTGTTCAGTTATTTTGTTCAAGTGGGTTATAAATATAATTTCGCATATTTATTCGCTACACACCAAAGGTCGAGGTGAAGTGAAAACGAGGATAATATATCAATGAAAATGACATTAGAAGACAGAGTCAAGAACCGTGCAATTCTCTCCATGATAACTACATGTTGTAGTAACGGACATTGGCTTTATTGGATTGACACCTAACTCTACCCAATACTAGAAACCTTCACAATTCCTATCGTCATTCATTGATCTCGATCTTCTTTTCCCTATGTTTTCTATACAATACGACCGACAAGTTGCACCATGCAATAATAATGATCATAATAATAATAATACATAGCATTATGCAACCTCGTGCACTCACTCTCATAATATCCCCCATATCATTTGGCTATTCTTAACATTCACATTAAGTTTGATTCACATGTATGCTTCCCTTGTCTTATGTTCCAACTTTCTTATTAAATGAATATATAGGTGTGCGTATGATGCTTCTTCTAATGATAAATTTTTTTATATATTTGTAACAAATATAATTACGATAATGTATGAAAAGGGTAGGGTTAATTAATTAGGTTAGTTACCTTGATGAGCTCAGATGGGCGGAAACCTCCCATCCACATGAAGCAACGCTCGGCCGGAGTCTTCCACATGCCGGAAACAATATGGAAGACGTCGGTTTTTGCAACCATGCCTTTAAGGTTCATCACTACATCGTAGTGAGCTAAGCAGTTGTCGACGAAGTACTTGAGCTCATTCTCAGGTAGATGCTCCTGCACTGCTGCCCGAAGTTCACAAGTCAGACGGTGGTGCTCCTCCAGCCATCTCGTGTATTCCATGTCGAATACAGCCGCATCTATAAATGCGGATAACAATTGCTTATTATTAAAAGAAGAAGAAGAAGAAGAAAAAGGGAAAAAGGGTTTAAGATCATAATCGTAGTTGGCCAGTTGAAGTACCTGAGCTGACGTTGTTGATACCAATTGGAAGGCCTTGGTCTCCTCCTAGAACACCACCTCCACCAAAGAGCAGACCCTGTAAACACAAAAAATTAAAAGAAATAAAAAAATTGGGGATTGTAAGCATAATTGTAAAGAAAAAAAAGGCATTGACAACTGAAGCGATGAGAAAACCTAGATATAGACACTCACTTGAGCTCTGGCTCTTTGCAGTTCTTGTTCCAGCTGGGTGAGCCTTATTCTGCTTGACTCCAGTTGCTGGACATAAGCCTAAAATATTGAAAATCTTATGTATGTCCTGACGATTCCATGCGTTGAATTCCCTTGTCTGAGTAATTAGAATAAAGTATTAAAACCAATAATTTCAAGTGGAGACTGACCTTTTTCCGGAGCCTGCTTTTCCTGGCTGCCTCTCTATTTTGAGCAAGTCGCCTCAATGTCTATATAGAAATTGGTTATGGGATAACATTCAAAATTGTGTTCGAGAAAGTAAAAGAAGCAGAAATGTAAACGTATGCTATAAAAAGTGAACCCAAGTAAGTCACCTTAGGGTCTGGTGTCTTGGGTCCTTCCTGCTCAGAACTTGACGTCGTTGGACCTTTACGGTTGCCTTCGCGCTGCAATATCATGGGATCAGAGTTATTAAATATAACTTTCAGAACAACGGCCGTTGGGAATCCCAGTTTAGTTATAGTGAACATATCTATATAGAGGAAGACTTTGTTTCTTGATTTGAATATTGCAAAGTTTCCTTAATATAATATAATATTCTGGTACATATTCCTACTACCTTGACAGCTTTAGCAGGTTCAGAAGCAGATGGAGTAGCATCATTTCTGGCGTTGGCCAACTCCATGGACGGCTCTGATGGTCTCTTTGAACGACTAGTTGAAGGAGAAACTAAACCTGTGGTATTATTAGTCTACCAAATCCAAACAAACCCATTAAGGCGTTATTTTTTATATAGGGTATCGAAAGAAAAGAAATGACCGTACTTTGACATACTAACGGTTTAATGGTGAGATACCTTGGTCGATGATGGCTCTACGTGCATAGGCTGAGAAGGGAAAATGTTTAAAGTAGGAGGTCTCATCCCAGAACTCTCTGCAAACACGGGCATACAATTTATTACTAACAATAATTCCTGTTATAGGTTAATCGTACAAAAGAGGCAAAAGAGAGACATGACAAGAGAAGCATGGGGCATGAGTAGAAGGAGTGTAGAAATCTTCATGGAGTTGTAGCTCTCCATGCCATCAAAACAGAAAAGTCGGGAAGAAAGGGAATAAAAAGCAAAGACAACCCCATACCCTATTCGTACCACGTTTAGTACATGTAGAAATTGAAGGAGGAATTTATGATATGTTTGGGTTTGGCTACATGCCGTGGTCCAATCTTCCAACAATAAGAAACAAAATTGATTTCGAAAAGAATATGAGAGAGTAGTTTCATTTCTTGAAATTCTGAAGCAAAAATTATTTTTGTTCCATCTTTCCTTCTGCTGAGAAGATGTGGTCAAAGAAAGTACTAGCAGATTCAATCTGTTGAACATGCTTTCTCTGTGACCCAAACAACACTTTCCATGGAGAATCTCTGTAGCAGATACAAAGAGAAGCAGAAAAGAACGAATTTTTCTGAGAGAAGAGGAAGAGAGCTAACGTCTTTGGTCTTGAATAGTGGAGGGATCTTGTCCATCAAGATAAAGAAAAAGGGCCTGATCCAATTCTCCCAAGTCATAAGCTCCAGCATCTTTGCCACTGCTGACACCAAAAAGTACATGCAAAACAGAAACTCAAATAAACGACGAGTATTTCAAAGCAACAAAAAGTTCTTAATTTTAGGCCTTCCAGAAAGAAGACTAAGAGTAAACCCAAATGGGTATTTTTATGCTTTAATTTCTAGGTGGTAGGGAGATTACATCAAGTTCCCATGCATAGATGACGAAGAAGAAGAAGATTGCATCATTCCGTAAGGAATCTGCTGATAGTGGTGGCCGTGGCGGTGATGTTCTTGTATTTGATGATGCTGTATTTGTTGTTGGTGATGATGATGATGATGATTTAGATTCTGATGCTGCTGCTGTTGCTGTTGCTGTTCTAGTTGAGGTGAGTTGCTAATGACTTTATTGGTAGCCATGAAAGAACTATCTATGAACTTGGCTTCCACTTGGTCGTCTTCTAGCACTCCTCCTCTAACAGCACTTGCAAAACCCATTACCGACATAACCGCCTAATTTTTCCTTCTTTCACTACCATCTTTTTAGCTCGCACACACATATAAAGGAGAGGGAGTGAGAGAACATAAGGAGGAGGAGAAGGGGAAGAAGAAGGAAGAATGGAATTGAATGCGAGGAAATAAAAGACAAACCTCTTTTAGCTCTCTTCTCTTTATCTATCTACAAGTTAAGACTGACTTTGTCCAAGACCAAAAATATTAGAATAAAAAGTTTGTTCCTGAAAAATTAGATAAAATGTTGTCTCTCTCTTTCTCCTAAAAACCAGAGAAGACCTGAAGAAAACAGCTTTTGCTTTCATATTTGAAACCGCTTACGGGTTGCCTTGTCCAAGTTTCTTAGCATGCTGAAATATGTAATGACCAAAATGCCCTTCTTTGTCTTTAGGAGTTTTTTACTATTTGACATTTTCATGCAAACTTACACGTAGATAGCTGAGGCGGCTGCCTTCTACTGCCCTTGGCCGTTGTCATTTATAGTCTCTAACTTCGGTAGGTATTTCTAATCTATTCTCAATTTGTTCTTTTGAATAATGATTATAAAAGAAATTTATTTCTGCGAGCCACAAGTGCTAGCTAGGACAGTTTCCTCGTGATCTTTTGTCAACTGTAAGAATTTCACTCCCAAAACATCAAATCGGTTGCTTTGCTTTTGGCAATAAGTTTAGGGTTTTTGCTAGAAATAGAGAAAGAAAGACAAAAGATAAATTACTGTTTAATTCACATTATTGATTACTTCTTACCATAAAATAAGAAGTAATGTTTGATTTTTCAACCTACCTTTTGTATGTTCAAATTGAATTTGACAATATTCAAATTGTAATATAAATACGCAATGGTTGCATTTTTCTTTGAGTCCAAATCTTCTGTCCAATATTATGGTATTTTATTGTGTCCAATAAATTTTAATCATTTATTTATGTGGGTCCCGTATAGGTTTTTCATGGGTCCCGTAAAATAAATGGCTGAGATTCTATGAGACAGAGTAATATTGGACAGAAGATTTGGATTCTTTTCCTTCGCAGTCTCCTGACAATCAAATTCAAATACTACGAATCTGACGCTTCAAATAGATGTGATTGAACAAAATAATACTTAAAATCAAAGGATTAACAATATTCCATTAATACATTCAAAATATGTCACCTTTATAAAAGGAATTGATTGGTGTATGAAACAAATTTAGTACAAAGATGGAAGACAATTACTATCGCGACTACAGTTCATAACATTAACTGGCGAGATAATGCATAAAGTCGGGATATATCAATCTGTATTTCCTATAAGATTCCATTTAATTGAAAACTCAACATACTTGTTATTTATTATTACACACTTTAAAAACATAGAAAAGAGGTCACCAAAGAAATATAAATAAATAAATAAAAGTTTTCCTGGGGAAGACTGGAAACTAGTCCTATGGCATTGGAAATCAGTCTCACTTCATTTGCTCATGCTCCCGATATATCAAGAGAAAAAGATGTAACTACCACGTTGATCTCCTAATAATTATAAATTATAGTCTTATTTCCTTTAATTATTGAGTTACAATCTTGTCATCAATTTCTACACTATCTATTCTATACTATGACCAAGATGTATATATTGTACCTCTTAAACTAAAGGCCATTAAAAGAGTTGGTGATATGGCGGCCATTGAAATGAGGTGTGCAATCTAAAAACAGAAGAGAAAAGGAGAAAATCCAATCTACAAAGAACAAAAATAGTAACTTTTTCATTGACCTAATACAAAGAACTCCCACTCTATTTTTAAAGCAAAAATTATATTTGGCTTGTATCATCCGAATGATTTAGTCTATACCCATAATTATGGCCTGTAACTACTCCTTAATGATGTAGAATGAAAACGTAGTACTCTCATCCAAGAGTACAGAAAATGCATATCTAATATAAGATTTACAAAGAACTCAAAAGGTAAACGAAAGCTTTAAGAAAAATAGATTATTTTGATTGAAAAATAAACAAAGGTTCTTTCGCAATATAATAAAGAAATATTTATATGAATTCTCATAACTTAGAACTTAATAATAAGGATAAAAATGCCTTTGTAATTCTAATAAAAGTAAAACACAATAAATAAATAAAATTTTTAATGTAAAGCTCGCTGTCACTTAACAAACAAAACACATACCGAGAGTTATTTCAATCAACAAATACGTGTTGGTTCAACGAAATTAAGATAAGCTACGATGCAATGAACTGAACGACTAGGGTTGTATACACTTTGTACTAAAAGATCTATCTCGAGCTAGTTTTAATTTCACTTTGTTGGGGTAAGCTCATAAACAAACAGTAACCAATTTAATTATATACGAGAAACAGGGAGATGGTATAGTACTTGCACGACAGATGGTATCTAGAAGACAAATTCCCCAACATTTGCTAAGCTAGATTAACCCATTTTGTGCATAAAAGAAAAAAGAAGAATATAAAAGCAGTAAATGCTTCGTGGGTTTTGGCCGATTCGATCAACGATATATCATGAACATCGTTGAAGTTAGTGACGGAGTCAGAAATTTAATATAGGAGAGTTCAAATATTTATTTTTTTAAAATTTGGAAGGCTCAGTATATCACTGACCCTTAAATAACTCTGTCCTTATATATATATATTAAAAATAATTTTTTAAAAAACTCTTGAAAGGCCCAATACACCCATGTAACTCCGTCGGTAGTTGAAGTGTTGAATGTGAAGACAGATTTAGTCGCTTCAGTTAAAGTTAGCATATACATTACTTTGTAAAATGTTTCACCAATATTAACTAATATAAGAAATTGGAAAAAAAAAAAAAAAAAAAGAAGAAGAAGGGGTGCCTATTGCCTAGCTGGGTCGTGAGTGAAGGCTTTGTAGCAACAAGAGCCAGCAGTCTTCTTCGGGAAGAATGCTCCCTTGAACAGCCGTTACGAGCTTGAGGGGTAGAATTGGGAATGTGACATTATGAAGAGATTATACAATAGGCAGCTGTCGACCGGGGAGTTCAAGCAGGACCGTTGACGAAGGAACACGTGTCACGTTAAAGGTTACATTTGAGAGAGTGGGACCTACAGGTTAGATCTCGAGAGTTTAAAGCAATCAAAGAGGCTGAGAATGGGGAGGAGGTGTCATTGTCGGACTGATGAGTGGGACCCAGAGGAACCGGCCCCCATCTTTCCCGCGATTTTTTTTGTTTAACTCAACCACTCCCAAAATAACAAGCCATTGTCTGCTAACCGCAAAGAAAAGGATAGAAATTAGCATTTTTATCACTTTATTCATTTTACTAAAATAATAACCATCCCACTCGCGTCCATTCTCCCATTACTGTCCTTCCTTTATCTTTTAAGCTTAAGCAACATAAAATTTATTATCAGATCGATTGATAATTATTATTAAATTGGGTAATTCAATCTGATCAAGTGGATCGGATCAATTATAAAAATAAATTATTTAAAAATAATTATATATTTATAGTTTATAATTTATGTTAAGGATAAAATTAAAATTTTAAAAACTCTGTATATATGTCCCGCTTAGTTTCTTCTTACGATGTATATTGCAAACCATACTGTTGTTGTTGCGTATCAATTGTTAAGTGGTCGTTTCTCTACAATAGCTCGAGCTGTTGTGTGAGGTAAACTTAATTGGTTTTATATATTCACTAATACACCCCCTCAAGTGAAAGCCTTTTGGGCTTGAAACTTGCACAAGCCCACTCTACCTTGTGTTGAGTAATAGGTGGGTGGTAGGATTTGAACCCATAATGACTTGGTCATAAAGGCTCTGATACCATGTTAAGTGTCCGTTTCTCCACAATAGCTTAAGCTGTTGTGTGAGGTCAACTTAATTGGTTTTATATATTCACTAACATCAATTATAATTGCTTTTTAAAATAAGGAAATATTATCTGAAATTTGGATTATTAGTCTATAACTAAAAAGATTAATGTTTTTGCACTTAACAAAAAGTGATAAAAGGAAATTTAAACTTTGCTTTTCATCAAGTTGGTTATGAGGGCAATTGGTTTCGATACCATATATTAGACCTCCGTTTTTCCTAATAAGGAGAATCATTAATTATGATTTGTAGAGAGTTAGAACTACTATGACAATAAACTAACATGGATTTTAATATACATCTTCTAGTTTCACCTAACACTTGCTCATTTGCCCCTTCACATTTCCAAACTCCATTCTGTTCAAAGAACTCAACCATTCATCATAATTTTCTATCCTTCATTTACCATATTTAATTTAGAGAAAAGTAAAATTATTCAAACAATCAACATCTAATATAAAATTAACATGTATTTTAAGAAGTGAACTTCACTTCAAATATGCTTTAAATATTAATCTACATTTAGTTTGGAATTATGTGAAAGTACATTTAAAATGTTGAATATTTCATTAGTTACAATTAAAAAAGAGTGAAAACTTTATATTATTTTCATATGTTTCTTCATGTTACATTGACTATAGGGTGATTATTAGGAGTTTTATGTTTTTAATAATTATATATTTTTAAAATTTTATTGACGTTGAATTAATTTTTTATGATTTTTTAAAGAGGAGCACCATAGAAGAAAATAAGAAGTTTGAAATTAAACAAATACAGCTTATCAAGCATGCACGTTGTTAAATAAGTGAAAAAGCATGAGCAATTAATGTTAGTTTTATTCAAACTTAAATCTTCAATATGACTATGAATATGTAAATAACTAATTTTCTTAATATTTGATTATAATTACATATATTCATGTTTGCTGTTAAAATAATTTGTATTTCTATTACATAGAATTATTTTAAACTATATTAATCACATTCAATTGTTTCAATTTTCTAGACAATGTAATTATTTAACAAAGGATTATTCTTATTTAATGCTCACTGTAAAATTATGAAATGTTATTTAATATTATAATTTAAATTTATTTGTAAAAATATTACGCTTACTAATATGATGTAAATTGTTTACAATAACTGATAGTGAACTATTTTAAATGAAATATAATTAAAGAAACCTCTATTTAATACTTATATTAATAAAAAATAAAGATTACACATCATATAATTATTCATATCAATTTAAAGACAATATGAACTTAAATGAAATAAAAAAAAGATGCATAGTATAGAGTTTAATTATAATATAAATAGAATACTCCACTTATTTTTTATACCTTTCTTCCACCAAAATGTTCAGTTCATGTTGATTCTAAACATTGGCTAGAAATAATTAAGTTGGTCTCTTATGTCAATACATTAATATTCTAAACACATTATAAACGTTAGTCGGTTAGCAAGGATTTCTTAAATACATATACAGTCATTATCAAGGATATATACATATAAACAGAAGTGTAGGATATGAATTTGTGTTTAATTTATACTTGTTTCTCCTTCCCCTATCCAATCTCATATGCGTACAGATATGTGGAAACAAGAAAACAGATTGTTTAGGTTAGGTATATCCCAAAACATACACAAAGTGGAGATTAGTATTTATATTGTTAATGCCTTTCAAGTAGCTAGGATTTTCACCCACTCCTATCAAAGGCGGAGTCCATGCCAAATGTAAACCTGATTTCAGTTCTAAAAGGGCCCGTGATTTGCTCCTTAGCTTCAAGTTCAACTTTTGCTTAAGCTGAAACACATTTTCTCTTCTTTTCTTTTTTTCATTTTCGGTTTTTTCTTGACCAAAACGAACATATAGCATATGACTCTCTAATCTCTATCAGTCTGTCTTAATTTTCTTCAACAAAATTGAAAAAAAAAACGAAGATGGTTTCTGCTTCTTGTTTTTGATAATCATATGTGGTATTCAAAACCTAACAACAGGAGCAATGATATATGATTCACGTTTCTGTATGCACTGTCAATATAAGACATTGGGATCACCCTCAATTACAAGTTTTCAGACAAAATAATGTTGCCGATTGATATAGTCTTAAATAGCACAGTCTCCATGTAAGTTGGCAGGAGAAACTTGGTGCCTAAATATATTCATATCATCTAAATATTTCTGAAGGTTTTCACCGCATCATGTTTCTTCTTATAAAATGAACTTCAAACCTAAGAAGAATGACGAACAACCCATATATAGGAAGAAATTTGATCCAGTAATTCGCTGAGGTGGAGCAAACATGTAATGGTCTTTACTTGGTTTAGACTTTTTGGACTCATTAAGTTGCAATTCATGCATGACTTAGCTTGCTCAAGACCAGAATTTGGATGATTTCATCTATACTCTCGTTAGCTATGACACCTTGGTTCGTATTTTGTTTGCGCAACTCACTTGGAAGTTTTCAGCAACTTTTACCTCATGGCATCGGTTTCTTGTTAATCTGTCTTATAAAAAACGTTAGCATGATGCTTAGCAAAACACTAGAATATATCATTGTTCAATACGGGTACTAATCGGCATCATGTATCATAAGCGTGCTCACAACTTTGGATTTGGTTTTAGTTCCTGTTTTGACTTCGACTTGCACAACAGAATACAAGACCTTTATATGCGGATCCCAGGTAGTGTAAGCTTTAATTATTCATCCAACAATAACAAACTTACGCTGGGGAAAGGTTTCTTGTCTGATTATTTGAAGTAGATGTATGATATGATCTGCTTATAATGACAATGATTAGCAACATATACGATCATATTTAATGAAACCTGTCTGTTTTCCAAAAATTTTATATTCTTCAGTTTCAACCGTCCTACTCTTCGACGCAACCCCATTGCCAGTATTTATTTGGTTGACTTTTGAAATAAAGCATTTGGTCAACTAAGCCTACCTTATGATCCAAGTTTGCTTAACTCCATAATTTAATACAATAGCTCGTAGAGATAAACTTTATAACTACTAGACAATATATAGTTGCAGGCATGCAAATTGTTGGGTTAAGAAAATGATAATTAATTACTGCAAAAGTCAATTAAAATAATATTTTCATGAAAATTTGCAACCTATTCTGAGACATTCAAACCACGATATATTTATGTATGAATGTGTAGTGTAGGTATACTAGCAAGTACATCCCTACCATTCGTAGTTTATACGTATGGATTTCTTTTCTTTTTATATTTAAACTACTTTGGGATATTTTGCGAAATAGTTTATTGTCAAGTCGTCGTAACGATTAAGTTGTTTAACAATACGGTGTCCAATGATATAAGGTATGCCTAATCCTGCATTCCTTTTTAATGGAGAATGTTCTTCTAATAAGGATTTACAATCCTAATAAATTACAACCGACGGCCTTTAAAAACAACTAATTAAGGGATGTGGTGGCGTAATTGTTCATGTATACAAACCTACTTTTTCAAGTTCACCTAATTTTGGCCATGTGAGTTTGCTAGCTGCTTCCAGTATTCTTATGATTAAAGATCATCTTCAATAGGTTTGGTAAGTCTGGCTCATTTTCCATGTTAATTAATATTTCTGAAAAGCAAAATAAAAAAAAGGGTCTAGCTTTTCTTGGCCTGAGGTTTCAAGGTATGGGAAGCCAAAGCATGCAAAAACCAAATTGTATTTTGTACGGTCATGTGTCAGTGGCAAAAGGGTTTGGCATGAAGTACTTCATTTCATGGGGCATCTTATCAAAATACTTGAGAGAGTTTATTAATAACATTGATATGGATAAGGAACTGTAATGATGAAGACAATGATTTTGCTATAAATAGTATGTCGTCTACACTTTGTCCTATAGTATGAATCCTTAATTTCAGGAAGTGGAGTTGTACTGGTAGCGGCAAGATAGGGCATTAATAGTTGTACAACTATTATCATCAAAGCTCCAGTTGTTTTTTCATGTTTTCTAAAATTAGCATATATACGGATCTTGTGGAGGAACTCTTTTCTAGGTTAATTTCTGATGAAGGGGTTAGGTTTGACGCCCTCCTCTCTGTTTCGGCTTTGGCCACAATCTCCCGTAGTTCCTTCCATTCGATTACTTCCTTCCAAGCCTCTCGGTGATTAAAATTTTGCTTTTATGTGATTGCATTTACTTATCTAGTTATTGGATCTATGATTTGGCACAGAGATTGAATTTTATGTTAAGAACATATTGACTGTTATGTATTTAAAATATGGTCAATTTTTTATTGTTTAAAAATTACAAAAAAAGAAAATGCCACGTACCTCTTTAAATGTCAATGTTTCCTCAATTACATCAACGAAATATTGACCAACTTGATCTTTTAATAATGGAAAATCTTTCTGCATTTCCTCTTTCCTCACACTCCAAACATTTTGAGCTTATTCAAGTAGGTTGGGCTTCTAGATTAGTTTGGGCCTATTTTGACTTAACTTTCCCTAGTATATGTCCTAGCACAAAAGACGAAAGAACCATTTTCTTTTCTTTCTTTTTTTTTTGACATTCGAAAGAACCATTTTCAATAATTGCAACAACAAACGTATAAAAGAGGTAAAACTATAGTCTACAAAACCATTAGTACTGAAAAGGGGAAAAGGACTTGAGTTACAATTATTCTTGAAAGAAACTGATGTGATAGGCCGAAATTAAATGAAATTGACTAGATAAGTAATATTAAGAAACCAATACAAATATAAATACATTAGTAATGGAATATGCACCAATAACCGGATACAAGGAAGCCGCATGTTATTATTTCTTATCCACTGGCCTTCCAATTCCATACGAATATAGTAAGTGAATCACAATAAGTTAGAACTAACTAGGCCTTCGATTTCATCACGTCAAGTCAATCTTATAAATACCGTACCAGATTTGATACCAAATTGAGTTCTGAGATAAAGGATTATGGATTGAAGTGTATATCTATTATATTATAAGTGCTGAATTTATACAAACACGGAAGAGTATTCTAGGGTATTTGAGTGCCTAAAATTAAGCTATATCTACAGTTACAAATCTGTATAGTTGACGACATTTAATTAGGAGATTACAAGAATATTCTGTACAGATATAAGGGCTTCATCTATGAGCTCTGTTATGAGACAGTACTAAGTAATATTTCGAGCAATTTTTTAAATTTATGAAGTAATCTCTAAAATTTTTAGAAATTACAAAATAGCCCATAAGTGTATAATTTATAATTTTACATCAACTCTGTCTCCAAAAATTATAATAATGTAACAACAATTTATTTATTTTTATTAACATTAATTTTTAGATATTTCACATATAAATAATACCCACAATTAATATGAAAAAAGATAATCATAATACAAATATAAAATTAAGAATAATATAAAGTATTTAAAATATATCAATTTCATCATATAATAAATAATAATTGCATTAAAACATCAAATAAAAGGAACAACAAATATTCTTAACTCTCTAATTATTACAATTTAAAGCAAGAGTTCGTGACGAGAAAACAATCAAGTAGAAGTGAAACTTAAAATAAAAGCTTGGTATATATAGAATTTAATATATATATTAAATATAAGTAAAATTGAAAGAAAAGGATAAACAAAAAAATTGGAACTTCATTCAATCGTCTATAGGAGATACCCGCTATAATTGCACTGACCTCAATTATTTGGTTCAAAATTCTTATTATTGAGAGGAATATTATCATTATCATCATTTAAATTCAATGCATAAATGACATGTCAATGCTTTCTCATTCAAGATTATCTTCCAAGTCAATCATATCTTCTAAACCCGATTCCTCATAAACTCAATCTGCCAAAAGATCAATATTATCAATGCAAATTGGATCTCCTAAACTACTTGTTCTATTAAGAGTCCTAGCAAATAATAAAATTTAATTATTGAAAAATATAAGCAATTATATCCAAATTAATAATGATAATAACATACATTTTCCAAAGTTTTAAATTATAACGAATGAAGACCAAGTCATTCAATCTCTTATGCTCCAATATATTCTTTTTTTTTGGAATAAATGAATTCAAATGTGCTCCAATTCATTTCACAGGTTGTTAAACTCATACATTGACTTAGAATTGGAATTGCAAACCTTTATAATTCTAGAACATCAGTTCCAAATTAATCCCACCAAGAAACTGTAAGTCGTAAGATAAAAAAGTAGTGATATAAATAAAATAAAATGATAATTAATTTTCAACAAGTAACAAAAGTGAAAAAAATATGTACCTAGAGAAAATTTTGCTCTTTGTCTAATAACAATTAACATCCCAAAATCCCCATAAGACTGCTTATAAAGTTTCATTTGTGAGCTCAGGAGATCTTTCATCATCTCATGGGCAACAACTGTTGTAATAGTTAATAACATTCCCTTATTAACTTCAACTTTCTTTGTAAAAATTGGTTTGAAATAGACACTAGGATTCAAAAATGCCCCAGCTACAAATAACGGAAAGTAAAGTTGCTTTTCCCATCTGTTATTGATGACTGCAAGATAAGGTGTATACAAAGAAGGTCTATTTTCATATTGCCCTCAATTGCTTCCTTCACCCTCTCCATAGCATAGAAAAAAAACTCATTATTGTCTTTTCATCACTATCAACTAAACAAAAGTGCCCTCACCAAAGACTCACAAACTCGAATGAAAAATTAGCATTGGGACCAAAATTTAATATCTTCAAGTATAATTCTAGAAACCTTCAATCCAACATTAAACCTGACATACTGAAGTGCAACTCACTTACCACTTGTAAACATCTGTCTCAACTCTTTCTTCATCATAACAAAATACTCAAGTGATAAGAAATTAGTTGCAAATTTTGTAACAACAGGATGACATAAATTCCTACCATTGATAAAATCATTTCTTATTAAATTCAAGACCTATGCACAATTATAGGTGAACCTGGTCACCTTTTTGACTTTCTGCATAGTCTCATCAATAATAGGAAAATATCTAGCATCCCATATATTTTTCATCATTAATTCAATGCAATATACAGCATAAGAAGTCCAAAAAAATAATTATACTTGCTTTGTAACCTTCTTCCCGTCATGTTATAAGCAGAATCATTGTCAGTAATGAACTGAACAATATTTTCTGATCCTACTTTGTCCACAACTTCATTAAATATTTCAAATAAAGTATCAGAATTTCTAACAAGGCGAAATGCATCAATATACTTTAAAAACATTAATCTCTTTGCATAATAAACCAAAAAATTAATAATAAGCTCATGTTTCCTATTTATCCAATCATCACATATGATTGAACACTCATAAGTAGCCCAATCCATTATTTGTGCTTAGGGATGGCAATTGTACCCGAACCCGATGGGTACCCGGTAAAATTACCCGAACGGGGGCGGGTATGGGGAGCAAA
>JANKOE010000005.1:56032011-56045290 GCA_026284465.1 Erythroxylum citrifolium | reverse complement strand
TAACGAAAAAGTTATCACAATTCAACCCCCCTTCTTGTGTATTTGTATATCATTGTATTAACGTGTGATTCACTTCACAAACAACCACATTGATACCCAAAAAAAAAAATAGTGACGAAGTTAGGTTTACAAAAAACATACCTAATTCATGTAATTGGCAGAGAAATGTTGGAGAAAAGACTAGATTGTGAAGAGAGAGAGAGAGAGAGAGACAAGAGCTTGAAGATGAGAGCGAGGAAGACAAGAATGAGGGAAACGAGAGGGTGAAGACGAGAGCGTGAGAGACAAGGATATTTCGGTCCTCAACGTGGTAATGTTTATTCCGACACATCCAAAATAGGTAAAGACGAAGGTACGTCTTCTTTAGCTATTCCCCAAGGTCGGGGAATAATTAAACCTGAGAATAACTATTCTAAGTCTATTTTTTTAAACCAAACACAAGAATATATAATTGCCAGAAATACACTAAGAATAGAATACTTATTCAATTGAACCAAACATGTCATTAATGAAAAGATGCAGCTTATAGTCTCCAATCCTTATGTTAATGAAACAATCTCAATGTTCAATGATATTTGCAATCCAGATTATTTTGGCTATGGGCTTGAAATTCTTTGTTTAGGAAAAATGAGATGATTTTGGAGATTCCGTTGAAAAATCCCATCTCATTATATTATTTTCTCACGGCAATTGCAGGGATAAGTAAAAGAGACGTAATTGGAATATATAATAATATTCCCAGTTGAAAAGGCAAAAGGGTAATGAACTGAAAGGGATACAGTAACCACACCTGAAAAAGACTTGTCGTTGTAGATAGCGACTCGGATCGAAGGAATAGAATAAAGTGATGCTTTATTTATATAAATATACATAGGATTTGGTTGTTGAACCCAACAAATCGCACCCACCTTCCATCTTCCACCTTTCACAATTCACATTCTTTCAACAATTCCCGACCAAACTCCTTGTCCTTCACACGCTTGAATGTGGTCCCCACCACCGTTACGTACGACCTTTTATCTATGGCAATGCCAAGCAACGAATTGGAAGTGAGTTGAGGTACTCTCGCAGATTCAACTCAATTCAAGAGATCCTCCTAATTAAACCAGGATATCAAAACAAAACAAAGGAAAAGCACGAGCTACAATTCTGCCTCTTTGCACTCCGTTATTTACTTCATCTCTCTCTTTCTAAAATTTTTCGTCTCTATTCTCTTCTTTTAACAATAACTAGGAGCATGTCAATGTAAGTTGGGGTCTAGGGTTTATCTAAAAAACCCAGCTTCAGGACATTTCTGTTTTTTCTCTAAGGTAACACCCAATCTCGTTTATCATGCCTATGACAGCTTTTTCGTCTTTGAGAAAGTTGACGGAAGTCATATGAGTCTTTGTTTTCGAAATGGGAAAAGAAACTGAAGACAAGTATAATGTTGAACGAACAATCTGAGTTACGTGTATTCTTCAGGTTTTTTTCCTTTTATTCGTCGATATGTGCATTTTGTGCATTTTTGAAGGAAAGACGGCGTTATTATGTGTTATCAGCTTTTGGGTCTAAGCTTGTTTGATGGTATCCTTTTTCTAACGTTGGATTGAGATGTGATTTATACCTGTTCTTTTCAAAGGTTCGACAGCCCAGATCTGAAGCTTAGGAGATTTTCAAAGTTAGGCAAATCAAGTTTCGAAAAGGTTTTAACGTTGCAATGGTTGCTTTTATTGACCGTGTCGTTTTGAGTTCTTTGTTTTTTTAACTTAAGCAACCACTTCCTTTCTCTCTCATGTTTATCCATGAAGATTACCGTTACTTCTTTGAATGTTTTTGAATTACTGCCCTCGTTATCAGTTAGCTTAGTCTGCCACTAGTAACAGCTAACTGGGAAATCTGTTACTATCTTCCAGGGCAATTTGTTTGAAAATCTCCAACAACGCTCTCCATTGAAAGTGGTTTTGGCTTTGTTCTCAAAATAGTAGACTTTTCAGCTTCTACTTGAACAAGTTTTCGCATTTGCGGAGCGTTGTCAGGAACCACTATGATGCAGAGGGGGCCTCCGCCGGAGGAATTTCTGTTGAAGGAGACCAATCCCCATCTTGGGGGTGGGAAGGTGACTGGTGACAAACTCGCAAGCACTTATGACCTCGTCGAACAGATGCAGTATCTTTATATCCGGGTAGTTAAGGCCAAGGACTTACCAGGGAAAGATGTTACTGGTAGTCTCGATCCTTATGTGGAAGTTAAGCTTGGAAATTATAAGGGTACTACCCGGCATTTTGAGAAGAATAGCAACCCCGAGTGGAGCCAGGTATTTGCATTCTCAAAGGATCGGCTTCAAGCCTCGGTTCTTGAGGTTACAGTCAAGGATAAGGATTTTGTCAAGGATGATTTTGTTGGCCGGGTTTTGTTTGATTTGAACGAGGTACCGAAAAGGTTTCCACCAGATAGTCCACTGGCACCACAATGGTATAGGATGGAGAATAGAAAAGGAGAGAAAGTTAAGGGGGAGTTGATGTTAGCTGTCTGGATGGGAACACAGGCAGATGAAGCTTTTCCAGAAGCTTGGCATTCGGATGCTGCTGCTGTCAGTGGGATGGATGGTCTTGCCAATATTCGGTCAAAGGTGTATCTCTCCCCAAAACTGTGGTACTTGAGGGTAAACATTATTGAAGCCCACGACTTGCAGGCAAATATTCAGGGTAGGTATCCAGAAGTATTTGTGAAGGTTATTCTGGGTAATCAATCCTTGAGAACAAGAATTTCTCCAAACAGGACTGTTAATCCTATGTGGAACGAAGATCTTATGTTTGTAGCTGCAGAACCATTTGAGGAACCCCTGATTTTCAGCGTAGAAGATAGGGTAGCACCCAACAAGGATGAAGTTCTAGGGAGATGTGCAATTCCTTTGCAGTATGTTGACAGGAGGTTCGACCATAAACCTGTCAATACTAGGTGGTTTAACCTGGAGAAGCATGTGGTTGTGGAGGGGGAGAAGAAGAAGGAAACCAAGTTTGCTAGCCGGATTCACACAAGAATCTGTTTAGAGGGTGGGTATCATGTTCTGGACGAATCAACACACTATAGTAGTGATCTTCGGCCCACAGCAAAACAGTTGTGGAAGCAGAGCATAGGAGTACTGGAGTTGGGTATTCTTAACGCTCAAGGATTGATGCCAATGAAGACAAAGGATGGTCGGGAAACAACAGATGCTTACTGTGTGGCAAAATATGGGCAGAAGTGGGTACGGACAAGGACAATCATAGACAGTTTCACACCCAAATGGAACGAGCAATATACCTGGGAAGTATTTGATCCTTGTACTGTCATAACAATTGGGGTCTTTGACAATTGTCATTTACATGGAGGGGACCAGGGTGGAGGTTCAAAGGATTCGAGGATTGGGAAGGTAAGGGTTCGTCTTTCCACTCTTGAAACTAATCGGGTTTACACGCATTCGTACCCACTTTTGGTCCTACATCCCAATGGCGTCAAAAAGATGGGAGAGATCCACTTGGCAGTCCGTTTCACATGTTCTTCCTTGCTCAATATGATGCACATGTACTCACACCCTTTGCTACCAAAGATGCATTATCTCCATCCACTTACTGTTAGTCAGCTTGACAGTTTGAGGCATCAAGCCACCCAGATTGTGTCAATGAGGCTAAGTCGAGCGGAGCCACCATTACGAAAGGAGATTGTGGAATATATGTTGGATGTTGGATCACATATGTGGAGTATGAGAAGAAGCAAAGCGAACTTTTTTAGGATCATGGGGGTTTTGAGTGGATTAATTGCTGCAGGCAAATGGTTTGATCAAATATGCAACTGGAAAAATCCCATTACTACAGTTTTGATCCACATATTGTTTATAATACTAGTCCTCTACCCAGAGCTTATTTTACCTACAATATTCCTCTATCTCTTCCTCATTGGTGTATGGTATTACCGATGGAGGCCAAGGCATCCTCCTCACATGGACCCTCAACTATCTCATGCGAAGTCAGCACATCCTGATGAATTGGATGAAGAATTTGATACGTTTCCAACTTCTCGTCCTTCTGACATCGTAAGAATGAGATATGATCGCTTGAGAAGTATTGCTGGGAGAATTCAGACTGTGGTTGGTGATTTAGCTACTCAAGGGGAGAGGCTTCAATCTTTGCTGAGCTGGCGAGACCCACGAGCCACAGCACTTTTTGTGACTTTCTGCTTGGTAGCTGCGGTTGTTTTGTATCTCACTCCCTTCCAAGTTGTGGCACTTATTACCGGATTTTATGTCCTAAGGCATCCAAGGTTTCGCCACAAGCTTCCTTCGGTTCCACTCAATTTCTTCCGACGGTTGCCAGCAAGAACTGATTCCATGCTGTGAGTAAATCCAGGTGCACTGGAAGCTGCATTTGGCCTTTAATTCCAAGTGAAGAAAATGCTGACAGGGGATATGCTTGTTTACTTTCTGTTAAGTAGAGGGGATTGTTGGATCAAACATGATTGTAGATTTATTGGTCATCTAATGCAATTTAAGTTTTCAAAGATAAATTGTTTAGTAGTCAACTTTGTTCATTTAAAATTTTGTAGCTTGCAGTTGGAATATAAACCTTTATCGAACCTTGTTTATTCTTTATCAGATCTCTGGAACTCAAGCTTCGTAACATATCTTGGGTGAAAAGTCCAAAGTTATTCATTTTTCAGAAACCAAACCAAACAGCCTTTTTCGTCTTTTAACCTTTCATTCCTTTGGACTGTTGTTGATGCTGGTTTGGTATCGTTATGAAGCCGACGTGCATAACCATTTAATTCTTTATCTAATAAAAAATTCTTATTTGCGTGCTTTTTAAGAAATTCTTATTAATCATTTAGGCTGAGATTTTGGAAATGGAAAGAGAGGGGTCCATCTCCTGTTGGTCCTGAACCTCATTTCATAACCCAACCTTTCGATTTCACTAATGAAGAATGAGTACAACTTACCCAATATCCTCCGTGATTTGACATTGGAGCCATCCCCGAGGACTAAAATGACAGTTCAAGTCTTCAGTGAAGACGTGGGGTCCTCAAGGTGTTGGTGTGATTTTGACTCGCATGATCCTAAACCTTTAAAGTTGACTTCTCATAAAATATTTGGTAAGAAAAATTTCTCAAACTGAATTACTTTATTTTATAAAAATACAATTACATATTACATATTCATATTGAAGTTTTATTTGGTGTGATTTTGACTCGAATGATCCTAAACCTTTAAAGTTGACTTCTCATAAAATATTTGGTAAGAAAAATTTTCAACCTGAATTACTTTATTTTATAAAAATATAATTACATATTACATATTCATATTGAAGTTTTATTTTTATACAAAGATTTTATGTCGTAAAAGAATTAAAAAATTTAGAAGCAAAGGTTTAGGATTATCTTCAAGCAAAGCATTGACAATTTTTTTTTTTTTGGTGTTTTAAGAGGGCATAACCTTAAAAGAAAGACAAACTATCTAAGATAAGTGACTTCTACCCAGTCATGAAATAGCCACGGTTTGACTTTAGGCGGCGGATCAACAAGAAAGTGCAACCCCGGATCAAAAAAATACGCATGATGCGAAAGATAATCAGCCACAAAGTTCCCTTCACAATGAATATGAGCAAATTGAACGGTGTCGAAACGAGTAGAGAGTAGGCAAATCTGATGCACAAGCGCAGCACAGTTGCCACTCAACTCAACCTTCCCCACAATCATATCAATAGCAATAGCATTACCGGATTCCACAAAGAGCTTACAAATATCGAAAGAAATAGCATATTGCAGCCCTTGTAAAATACTCCAAGTCTCAGCACGAAGAATCGGACAACGTCCAATATGCGACACAAACCCTCCTAGCCAGTTCCCACTAGAATCACGAACAACACCTCCACCAAAAGCGTTACACGCATTACCCAAAATTGAAACATCACAATTAAGCTTATGAAAACTGATTGGTGGGCAACTCGAGACCGCATGTTCAAGTTGCCTAGCTTGATAGAGGACACTATGAACCAAGCTATCAATAGATTGTATCTCGCTATTAAAGACAAAATTATTCCGTCGCTTCCATAAAAGCCAAATACCAACACCAAAAAGGACAGTCTAACGAGTATTGAAACATTGTTTAAGCTCACGAAGGTTACCAAAAAACCATTCATTAAGAGCAACTAACCCGTTAAAGAAGAAGTGATGAAACTCAGTCAGGAGAACCTTGTTCCAAAACTCCGAAGTTGCAGCACAGTCATGTAAGAAGTGGAAGACAGATTCCTCATTTGCACGGAAAAGGGGGGCAGCTACTATCTTGAGCAACTTATCGTCGACACCGCTCAGCATTAGTGAGTACACCGTTGTTCAAAGCGAGCCAGATAAAGGTTTTGATGCGCTGAGGACCTATCTATTTCCACAAAACAACCCATGGAAGCCGAAAATTAGGAGTATCTGTTGCAGTCAAAAGAGTGTATGCAGACTTGAGCCTAAAATTTCCCGATGCCGACAAGTTCCAATAAGCTTCATCATTCTCGGCAGATGGAGAGGGTGGGAGGACTGCTGCAATGGACTGAGTCACAAGCGGTGGGAGGAATTGTTCAAATGCAGGCCACGACCATGCCCCATGCGAGTCAATGAAATCCGCAACCGGCTTAAAACGTGAGTTACTAGGGTGGGTCGGCTGTAGTAAGATCAATAAGTGGAGATGGCAATCCCGGAATCCATGCTTGTTCCCAAAATAAAGTCGACTTTTCGTTGCCAATAATCCACGCAACATTAGATAGCATCTCCTCCCAATTTGAACACACCAATCGTCAGAGGGATGAGCAAGAGTTGGGCGCCATTGTACTTCGTCTGAAGAACTTGAACCCACAATTTGTTAGAGTTCGTGAAAATTTCCTAACAGAGCTTTAGACCAAAAGCATTATTCACGGCATGAAAATTTCGAAGACCGAGTCTGCCTTCAGTTTTTGGTTTAGTGACATTAGGCCACGCAACCAAACTCATGCGACGGTGGTCAACAGACCCACCCCAGAGAAACTGGCGCTGAAGTTTTTCCATATCATCGCAAGTGCCAATAGGAATCCGAGAAATCTGCATAGCATAAATCATCATAATTCCCAAGATGGATTGAGCCAAAACATTAATGAAACGATTATCTTCAAGCAAAGCATTGGCATTCTTTAATTGTTACTTTTCATATTGTATTTGCATATCTCGACTGTAAAAGATGATCAGACAGTGACAGTCCGATGGATGGCAATTGTATTATGCACTTGAAAGACCCGACCCAATCTTATTCGCGGTACACAATTATTTTGTCGTATTTAGAATTTGAAATTTAAGACAAGTTTGATTCTAGTGACAGTTGGCACTCAACTCGACATTCCCCACAATCATATCAATAGTAATAGCATTATCGGATTCCACAAAGAGCTTATGAATATCGAAAGAAATAGCATATTGCAGCCCTTGTAAAATACTCCACAAGTCTCAGCACGAAGAATCGGACAGCGACCAATATGCGACACAAACCCTCCTAGTCAGTTCCCACTAGAATCACGAACAACACCTCCACCAAAATCATTACACGCATTACCCAAAACTGAAGCATTACAATTAAGCTTATGAAAACCTATCGGTGGGAAACTCGAGACCGCATGCTCAAGTTGCCTAGCTTGATAGAGGATACTATGAACCAAGCTATCAACATATTGTATCTCGCTATTAAAGACAAAATTATTCCGTCGCTTCCATAAAAGCTAAATACCAACACCAAAAAGGACAGTCCAACGAGTATCGAAACATTGTTTAAGCTCACGAAGGTTACCAAAAAACTATTCATTAAGATGAACTAACCCGTTAAAGAAGAAGTGATGAAACTCAGTCGGGAGAACCTTGTTCCAAAACTCCGAAGCTGCAACACAGTCACGTAAGAGGTAGAAGACAGATTCCTTATTTGCGCGGAAAAGGGGGCAGCTACTATCTTGGGCAACTTGTTGTCGACACCACTCAGCATTAGGGAGTACACCGTTGTTCAAAGCAAGCCAGATAAATGTTTTGATGCGCTGAGGACCTATCCATTTCCACAAAACAGCCCATGGAAGCCGAAAATTAGGAATATTTGTTGCAGTCAAAAGAGTGTATGCAGACTTGAGTGTAAAATTTCCCGATGCCGACAAGTTCCAATAAGCTTCATCATTCTTGGCAGACGGAGAGGGTGGGAGGACTGTCGCAATGGACTGAGTCACAAGCGGTGGGAGGAATTGTTCAAATGCAGGCCGCGACCATGCCCCATGCGAGTCAATGAAATCTGCAACCGGCTTGAAACGTGAGTTACCAGGTGGGTCGGCTGTAGTAAGATCAATAAGTGGAGATGGCAATCCCGGAATCCATGCTTGTTCCCAAAATAAAGTCGACTTTTCGTTGCCAATAATCCACGCAACATTAGATAGCATCTCCTCCCAATTTGAACACACCAATCGTCAGAGGGATGAGCAAGAGTTGGGCGCCATTGTACTTCGTCTGAAGAACTTGAACCCACAATTTGTTAGAGTTCGTGAAAATTTCCTAACAGAGCTTTAGACCAAAAGCATTATTCACGGCATGAAAATTTCGAAGACCGAGTCTGCCTTCAGTTTTTGGTTTAGTGACATTAGGCCACGCAACCAAACTCATGCGACGGTGGTCAACAGACCCACCCCAGAGAAACTGGCGCTGAAGTTTTTCCATATCATCGCAAGTGCCAATAGGAATCCGAGAAATCTGCATAGCATAAATCATCATAATTCCCAAGATGGATTGAGCCAAAACATTAATGAAACGATTATCTTCAAGCAAAGCATTGGCATTCTTTAATTGTTACTTTTCATATTGTATTTGCATATCTCGACTGTAAAAGATGATCAGACAGTGACAGTCCGATGGATGGCAATTGTATTATGCACTTGAAAGACCCGACCCAATCTTATTCGCGGTACACAATTATTTTGTCGTATTTAGAATTTGAAATTTTAGACGAGTTTGATTCTAATGAGTTTTAACGCATTTTGTCGCATTTAGGTTATTAGTAAAGCTCAATCTAAAAAAATTTATTCAACTTTTCCAATGAATTGAGAAAATAAATATAATTATATTCAAGAAAAGTCATCTCTAGTACTCACTTTAACATATCTATAAGTCAAATACGATTTCATATTTATATTAGACAAAATTTAGTAATTAATATGCCTCAAAATTTAATTTAAAAAGTCAAACTTAGAATTTATTTAATTATTTCAATATATTCTAATTGGCTATTCAGTTATCTTATTTAATGTAATAGTTATTTACAAACTTTTGAATTTCTAAACAATTATATATAAATTTATTAGACTTTAAAAAATTTAACACACTTATTATTTATTGTTGTTATAACCGTTTGCTTTCCTTTCATTACTCTTATAAATTAAGTCTTATTTTCCCTGTTTATGCTTCAAACTTAATTTGCCTTTGTTTTAAATATTCATTTTATAAAAGGCATTTGACGTTAGTTAGCTATTTGAAAATTTTATGAATTTTAACTTTATTTTTCCTTACATTTCATAATTCTACTTTTATTTTTAACTAAGAACCAAAATAAGATAAATATTTGTTTAAAGTATGCTATAAATAATACTAGTTTGGAATAATGAAAAATTTCTCTTGTGTCTTTTTAAAGTTAGTATCTATACTCTTTTTTAATTGATTTATTTTTTCTAATTTTAGCAATCGAGTCCATTTTATTATCTTTGTTAACATAAGTGCCAATAGAGAGTGTTAACTCATTTGACCTAATAAGTCGACACCCACATCGCAAGGTATATCATTACTCTATGTATGATATACAAGCGTATGGTGTGGTATGTATGGGTCTCACTATACACGTGTGAGGTGTATACCAATTTGTCCCACTTATGTTGCATGTTATAATCGTGAGAGTTTTTTAAAGGAAGCTTCTCTACCATTCTTGTAAAATTGTTACTATTTCAAATTTGGTGTTATCATCTACAATGCAAATTATGAGCAACTGCAGTGTTGATGATATGAACAAAAATTTCTAAAACGTATTTAAATTAGAAATATATTTGCAATATATGGAATCTTTAATAGAAACGATAAGATAAAGGGTATTTTTTTTCAATAGTTAGATTTCCAACATATTTATGTGTAATAAAACATATAAAGAATTCTAACCAAGTTCTAGTAATGTGAGACTAAAAAAAAACTAAATTAAGGAAGCATGTGATATGATTATCATATGTTTTGATTATCAGTTAGATGTTCTTCATATTCATGTTGTCCAAATAGAAACCAACATCATTATTATTGAGTTGAAGAATGTTTGATCAAAAGAGAATGAAGAATATGAACTAAAAGTGGGAGCTCTCTTTATAATGCTTAATAGTCCTTATACTCTATACATATAGCAAAGGTATATACTAAGTTCAAAAATTTTAACACAAAGGAAAAATACACAAGCTACATTTCTAAAGTATATAACTTGCAATCAACAATTTTAATTCTACACATGTGCTACCGTATGAAAATAGTTAGTATAAAATATAACCAAGATATAATGAAAGTAAAAGCTAATACAAATTATCTCAATAATAATATTTAAGATTAAAGTCATCATACGTTCCAAAATCAAATCAAATTGGACAATGAATTTTTAGCATAAACCTCTTGAATCCCAAGCTTTCTTTTGTGAGAAACTAATTTCTTAATGGTTGTTTCCTTTATATTATTGTTTTTAGTTGGTGGAGTTGTATAAGGCTAATGATAACAATTAATATTAATTACGATGAATTTGAGTAGAGTTGTCTCCTATGTTATTGTTCTTCCATCTAATGGAATTAATTTTGTAACAAGTCTAAAAGTTGTATTGCTTAATTAAGGAAAGTGCACTGGCATCTTCCTTAAGCTAACTTGAGACTAAATAATTCTTGACTTCTTATATTGCTCTCTTTTCAACATTAGCTTTTTTTTTCTTAGTCTCTTAGACAATTTAAATTAAGGATTTGAAACCTACGCACAATTTAATTAATATATTAAAAGAACATACACGATATAGAGAAGTTGATATAAAAATGTAAAATATAGAAAAGTTGATGTCTACAAACATATGTAAGAGTTGCTATATTTTGATGCTGCAATCCTTGATTTGATTGTTGGTGTAATCCTAGAATTAGCTATTGCTTCTACTCCAGTATTGATGTTGGTATGAACTGAGTATCAAAAATTGAAAATGAAAAGTCCAATGCATATACATATTACCTATGCATATGAAAACATGAAATAGCATTAATTTAAATCATAAGTGGCTAAGTAACTAACCTATCTAAGATATAGTGGTTAAATAGATTGCCTAGTACTTTAAATTACTTGTAACAACATTTTGCCCTATTATGACCTTTTCATAAACATGATTTTTTAAGACATAGCTCTATCTTTTCTTGAAATTGGATTAGTCCTTAGATATGGGCATTTGGCTTTATCACTCTCTTCTTCTTTATTATCCCAAACAAACTCATCATAGGTGCTCTATTGGTGTTTTACTAGTTTTATGCTAAAACAACTCACCTTGTACATGATTTATTATATTTTTATAAATGGTCAAGTATATATACTTTGGATATCACTTACATTATCTTCATTCCTGCCTCTATTATAAATAACTACACTATATGTATGGCAATAAAAGATCCCCAAAACATCATACGATCTACAAGTACAACTTTTGTCATAGAAATCTCCAAACACATAACCCTAATCCTCTTATATTTGTACACCTTGCAAGTTATGTTCATCATTTAGGTGAACCACAAAACAAAATTTCCTATGCAAACTTGTACTAGTTCTTCATAGATAAAAATTGTTGCACATCTTGCAATAACTACTATTTTCTAATTCTTATCAAGCAAAATTGAATACCTTTTATTGATTAAACACCTTGTCACTACCTCTTTGAATTGTTTTCCATTTACAAATTTCATTCCAAGTGGTAATTTGAGAAAAATTATATGTGGAATCATAAATAAGAACTTTATATTTAAATCTTAATGCATCCTCTTTGCTACTGCTGCCCTTCTCACTTTTAGTGTAATATCTTTTTCATCAGTTGAGTAGTACTTTATTTCATTCCTTGAGTCAAGAGCATTTTTCAACTTCAATTATTGATGACTTTTCATTATCCTTATTAATTTCATTATGCTCACCCACCTCTTTATTGTTGACATTTTTCCTCCTACTTTCTTCTTGTATAACCCTTGCATAAGTGTTTACACCTTATTCAATTCATCATTATCAATATCATCATCATCATTGGAGTCTTCTTAAACCACAACTTTTAACAGAAAACACTTTTCTTTGACTTCATATTTACTACTTTTCTCTCTTAGTTTTTTGGATTAAATAAGGTTCTTACATATGCTTTTTATTATAGAAAATATATTATTTCTAATATTTTTATATTTGGTGATGATAGTAAAATAATTTAAGAAAGGCCTAACTAATATATGAAAGATCATGTTTCATGGAAGGGTAAAATGAGAAAAGAAACCAATCTAATCAACTGAGCAATCCAAAAATGAAAGAAAATGAGTAATGTGGAGCATATATGCAATTCATGAGAGATTTAAGGCAATTTAAGTTAAGTGGACCAAGAACAAGAAAGAATGAAATCATTCCATAGGTAACAATCATTGTAATTTTTCTTGTAACTTTATATTAGTCATTTTAATGAATTAGGAGCTCAATTATTATATAATGATTTATATGTAAGGTTTAAAGTATAAATCCTTTCATAATCAAGAGGAAGTTTGTTTTGAACTAAAAGCCCCTTTGATTTCCCAATAGACTTTGAGAAACTTTTGAAATATTTTTGAATCAATTTTTTTTTGTCAAATAAAAGAGTTTGTAGTCTTTAAAGAATTTGAAATGTTAGAAATTAGTTTTGGATGACTTATTTTGTGAATATGTAATGTCTAGAATTGTACATAGAATGGACTTTTTATTGATAAACACCGTACATTAGTTATATTGTTCACTAATAATATGCACTATTCATTCGACTACCGAAAGGGTTATGACTGACCAGCTGATGCTTCTTTTAGAAGATTACTAAGAGGAAATTTTTTTATCTAGATAAGGGTTTAACTAGCTGATTTTCCAGCTGAAAGATTTTCAACTTGTTGGGCCCTAAACCTGATTTAATTATGTTATGAGGCATGATTTTTAATTTTGTGGATTTGTTAGACTTGTTAATTGGAATTTAATT
>JANKOE010000005.1:55929504-55947416 GCA_026284465.1 Erythroxylum citrifolium | reverse complement strand
TTCTTTATTCCATGTTCCACACACTTCCCTCCTTGCTTTTTGCTAATACTTGAGATCTCAGCACAAATGGAACTTATTTGAACTGGAAGAAGTTGGGAAAAAGCAGCCCGGAAATCAAAATTCGTCATGGCGACATTATATCCTTTGCTGCTCCCCCTCAGCACGGTACTACACTTCAAATCTTCCATCCGAAGCGTATGCATTTTCTGCTTTATACTACTAATCACTCTAATTTTTTCTCTACGATCACAGAGCTTGCATTTGCGTTTGTTTATCGGGAAGTTCCAAGATCTACTCCCTCTACAAATGATGTGGTTGGTAAAAGAAAACCAGGTATTGTACTTTATGTAGGTGACAAGTCACTTTTCACTTTGGATCATTTTTTGGGTAAGCTTTAGATAAATTCCTTTTAAACATTGATAATTATTAAAAAGAAATATGGTTATTTGGCCATGAAAGATGCAGTTCTCTTGGTGTTGGCTATTGAGAGGATATGTAAGTATCTGATGAGGGCTTAATTATGGTTATTTGGTCATCCATTTGCACTATACTCGAACTGGCATGCTCGTGAAACGACAGAGTTTTGTAAATTGCTTTTCTTTTATGTAGAGGAGATTCTTACTGAAAACAAGAGACTGAAAGGAATTGGCATTGGCTCTGCTGAGGGTCCCATCTCTCTCGATGATTTTCGAAGCCTTCAACGGTCAAACAAGGTGGCACTATTTTTCATTATCTTGTCTGGTTGATTGGGAAGATGATCCTTCATGAATTTAGTTATTAATGTTGACCGCAGTAGTATACCCCATATATCGCTACATGCAGGAATTAAGGAAGCAATTAGAAAGTCAAGTGGTTACTATTGATAAATTGCGCAGTGAGCATCGAGCAACTATTGACTATCATAAAAAGGTTGTGTGCTTCTGAAGATTCATCTCTGCTCTTGTTTTGTTTCTTGAATATGGTGAAAATTAGGTGTTATTGAAACAAGTAGGTTGTTTTTGAGAAGGAATTAATTATTATTACATTAGGCAGCACTTGAGGTGTTATAGTAAGGGGACACATGATTTTGTGTGTTTGTTTTTATTTGGTACCAACAGGTTGTTGCTTGAGATCTGAAAATAAACATTTGATGCTGAATTCTGAATGATTAGATTATTTCAAAACTTCTTATGCTGTGAACCAACTATAGATGGATTGACAATGGGCTATAGCTCATGGGCTTAAATTCAGGTGTTTTCAATAGGCCGGCTCATGGGCCAAATCAGGTCCAGACCAGTCGAGGCTCAATTTTTCTAAACAAAACAATGTCGTTTTGCTTAGAAGAGTTAGGCTTTGGCCTGGGCAACTTAGACTCGGACTTAAGTAAAAAAAACTGTTGTTTTACACTTTTAATTTTAAAAAAATTAGTGAGACTAGCTAATGAGTTGGCCCATTGTCGTCCCTAATTGTAACTATGTCAGTTTATTCCTTGTATTTTTGTAAAGTTTATTGCAGTAGTAGCATAAGATATCTGAGGCAGCTTCTATCTTTGGGCAATCATATAGGGGGGTGCTTGTTATGTGATCAAACTGTGCCTGTCTTTTACCGTTTTCATTCTGCAGGAAACTGAGGATATTAAGGAATCAATGGCAAAATCATATACTGATCAGGTCAAGGAGTTGGAGCATAGATTGGACATCAAACAAGAGGAGCTGGATGAGGCTAATAGTATATTATCTGATCAAAAACATGCCCTGGAAGACCTTAATGAGAGACTCTCTGCTTCCAGACAGTCATGCATGGAAGGGAATCAAGTTGTAAAGAGGTAAAGCTGTCATTTGGGGGTTCCTGAGAAGAAGTAGTTTTGAGTATACAGCGTCTGAAGTATAGAAATAAAACCCACCATTGCTTCATCACGTGGATTCTGTTAGTTGTTCCACATTTCTTGGTCCCTCGTCTCTCTCTCTTTCTCTCTGTCCGTGGGTTCCTAATGATCTGTTGTTATTTTAGTTTTGAGTATACAGCATCTGATTATAGAAGTAAAATCCATGGTTGCTTCATTGTGTGGGTTTTATTAGTCTTTCTAAATATCTTGGTCTCTCTCCCTCTCTTAAATAGTTGGAAATGCCTTTCACATAAGTGCCAGGTGACGTTTTGTAAGATACAAAATAGGTGGAATGGGTATTACACTTTATTTCTTACCCAAGCAAGAAAGAAAAGAAAGAGACTTTATACCCAATGTTTATTAATGGTGTGAGTTCCTGTGTTCAATATACCATCTGTTCTGGAGAAAAATAGGGTAGGTCTGTCATTGATGCTTGAGCTATTTGATAATATCTGATAGTTTAAAACATTGTAATAAATGGATTCATATTTTCAGTCAGAAAGCAGCTATAGCTGAACTTGAAGCACAGTTAGAGGAAGAGCGAGATCAGAGAAGAGACGAGCGGCATAAGGCTGCTACTGACTTAAAGGCAGCAGTGCAACGAGTTCAGGAAGAGTTTCAAGAGGAACTTAAAAGAGTGTCTCATGCTGCATTACAACGAGAAACGGAGCTGCAAGAAGAAATTAATAAGCTTCAGGTTTCTTTTTAAAAATTTAACATCTTTGCTTCGATACTTGGTTTAAAAGAGCTTCAAAATATAAATACATCATGCATTTTGATTCAGGAAAGAGAGAAGAAATGGTGTTCACAAGTAGAAACATTGAGGCCCAAATTGGTAAATATCATACTCTTTTTGCCTAATTTGATACATTTCCTGTTCAAAAGTTTAATCCTATTTCTGGATCTCTTTCATCTATTCTCTTCAGGAAGAAACCAGGCAAAAGTTGGTTATCTCTGATAATAAGGTTCGCCAACTGGAAGCTCAAATTTGTGAAGGGCAACGGTCCTCTGCAAATGGAAAAAAGGTAATTTCTAACTCTGCTTAGATACTCCCGTAAAAGATAGGTTGACTTCCCAGGTCTATTTTGTTTGCTTGTTTGAATAGAGATGGGAAAATATGCAGTTTTCCTAATGTATATTTTGGGGCAGAGAGTGGAAGAACTTGAACAAGAACTCAAAAGGCTAAGGAAAGATCTTCATGAGGAAAAGGTATATGTGGGGATTTTCCTTTCCTTTTCTTAAATTGACATATGGAGCAACATGGACCTGAGTATTATCTCTGATTGTTGTCCCATATTTGATCTGTTAATTTTGCTTGCCTTATTCTAATAATGTTGGTGCTTGACGCTTGATATGATTGTTAATACCTTAATATGATCTAAATTAAGAATGTGCCAGAATTGGTGACTTCTGATGATATGCTCTCTTATGTAATATTTAAAGTTTTAGGGTTAAAATTAGGAAACTAGTTGACAAAGTGACCTTAACATTACTGTGATGAGTATTTTTGTTGAGTGTTGGGAAGCAAGTAGAAGATTAATAGGTTATGTTGATCTGTGGCTATTAGAAAGATGTTCACAATCTTCTTTTCCTGTAAATCTTCTTGAATTATTTCTCATTCTCTGTTAAATCGCTAAAGTCTCAATATTACTGTAATTGGGGCAGATTTGTTTTTCACATTTTATTTTACTAGTGGGAAATCCTTTATTTGTTATCAAATTGTGTAAGAACTGAAATTAAATACTTCTTCAAGACTGCTTTGGTATTAAAACTCACTTGGAGTGGTTTTTCAAAAGCATATCAGTACAACCATTTGTTTCATCTTTCCAGAACTAGTCCATTTTTAAGCTGAGGTTTTATATGCTGTTGGTAGCAGGCAGCTCGAGAAGAAGCTTGGGCCAAAGTTTCTGCTCTTGAACTCGAGATAAATGCGGCAATGCGTGATCTTGAATTTGAGAGACGGAGGTTAAAAGGTGCTCGTGAAAGAATAATGCTTAGGTAATACCTTAAAGTTATGTTCTTTTTGCATAGTTCATGTTTTTTACTCTCTAGGGATTTATTTCATCAGAATCATCGCTGTTCTGGATTCTTATAATTCTGACTGCATGCTGTTCTTGTACTCAAGGCTATGCTGTTGGCTAAATTTTGAGACGGGTATTGTGAATATTCTTTGGTGGTGATGATTTATGGCTTATCTCATTGTGAGATGAATGTGATGCAGGGAGACTCAGCTTAGGGCCTTTTACTCCACAACTGAGGAGATATCCGTATTGTTTGCCAAGCAGCAGGATCAACTGAAGTCAATGCGAAGGACCTTGGAAGATGAAGAAAACTATGAAAACACATCAGCGGATATTGATCTTGATGAGCCGAATGGGAATGTAAATGGCTCCAGAGCTAAGGACAGAGAAATAACTAGGTACATGGGCAACAATGGTCCAAAGGCTGATTGTAATCAAGCTCTAAATTCTAGTGATGAAGTAAGTGTTACTGAAAAGCATGAATGTGACGATATCAAGAGTCAAGGCGATCAAAACATTCAAGGTGAAGAATGTACAAGCAATGTCAAGGGAGGCTTCAGTTCTAAAATTGATGCAGTTGGCACAGCACCTGTTCTGGAAGCAGATGCTATAGGAACAGAACGAGTTCTTGAGACTGAGAGTCCTGGAATTGATGGTGAGAGGAACGTTAATCTGAACAGATGTTGTTTCGCTGGGGACACGATGCAACTTGACGAGGAAACTGATGTTCATGAAAGTGGAGAACACATTCCTAGGGATGCTTCATGTCATTCCCAGTCAAATAATGCCGTGGAAAATCAAAAGGTTGGAGAAGATACAGAACCTGGAAGCACGATAAGAACAGCTGATCTTTTAGCCTCTGAAGTTGTTGGTAGTTGGGCTTACAGTACTGCTCCTTCTGTCCATGGTGACAATGGATCTCCTAGAAGTCGAGACAACGATGGAAGAGGCATTGTTGTTGTTCATGATTCCGATCAGGTGGCTGAGAGCCAAAGTGCACCATTTTCTGCCGTTGCAGCCACCAGAAGGAATCGTGAATATCAAGCTTTGAGTGAGATGATTGGAATTGTTGCTCCTGATTTGAAGGAAAAGTTTGGTAGTAGTGCTGTGGATGATGGCTACCAAGGGAGAGAAAAACAAGGTTCTACTTCGAACTCAGATACAGAAAGCTGCACGGGGAGTGATGATCGTTTGAGAGAGAGCGGCAATGTTGTGTTAGTTTCAGATGCAGAAACTGGAGACAGCGATGAACATGGAGAGCAGAATAGAGATGATGATGATGAAGCTACGGAAGCAGGTTCTCTTGGATAACACCAGGATTATTATTTCATTTTTGGTTTGGCTTGGGAGCTGTAAATATTTGACACCATCCCCATAATCCTTACATCAATTTCTCACTTAATATCCCAACCCCATGTTCCGTAGTTTTAATAATTAATTAAGGGTTAATTATGAAAATAAAAGATATGAAAGAGTGTATAATTATTTTAAGGCGTAAAATTTATATGTGATATAAATACAATATGCAGAATTCACGTAGGAAAAATATTAATTTGATGTAATTTGTCATGTCATTTACGTTAAAAATATTAATTTGATGTGCTTTGTCACTTTTTATAAAATTGATTAAAATTTAAGATTTTTTATAATTAACCTAAAAAAATACAGCCTAATATTTCTTTTTCTCCAATCTTTTTCTCTCTCTTTTTTTTTTTTTTTTGTCGTGCATCTGCTCAAACCATTTCATCTTTATTTCTCTGTCAATTTTAATCAAAATCAACATAACCATGTGTGAAACAAAGCTTCCTTACACGATCACTAATTCTAGTTCTTCAAATCTTTAACATCAGAAAACAAGCTCTTAAAGCTTCTTTATACAATCACTAATTCTAGTTCTTCGAAACTTTTAACACTAAAAAGGTAAACTTGCTTTAGAACTGAAAACAAATGTTCCTTCAAAAAAAAAAAAAACTGAAAACAAATGTTCTATTGTTTATATATTAATCTCAATCCATCGCAAGTAAATTTATGAATCTCACCCTCTAAAATGCTCTAACAACGTATACCACAATCGCGCTCGGCTGGAACTCTTTTAAGGTATTAAATCCTCAAAGAGCTTTTCCATTTTCATGTCTATCAACTTAACACGCTAGTTGCAATTTGTCCACTCTGCTCCCCTTTCTATCAAACAAGAAACTAGGATTACTAAACGTTGATGCAACCAAACCTGAAATTATATATACTTATTCAATAGAACCAACTAAACCTACATAGTTCAACATTATTTTCTTTTTCACGTAACATAGTCCAAAATTTTCAGCAACAAGAAATATTAAGTTTAAGAAACACGTTAAAAAATGAAGTTGGTCAATATTAATGTGTAGTTACCGAAAGAATATTTAGTAGAAGAGTGCTACAACTTAAACCTCTTTACTGCCTTTTACCATAAGGTGAAAGATCTATACTCAGTGAAACATATTCATAATTTATTGAAACTCCAAAGCAAGATGATAAGCTTAGGAGGTCTTCAAAGGTGCTGAGGAAGAACCTAAAATATTTTACCTCAGCCATGTAAGAGTTATGCATGTATTTTTTCAAGCCATGCACATATGGAATTATTTAGCTATTATTTTGCTGAACTGGTTTTCATTAGTTAGAGATGCTTGCGGTAGAAATGCTAATGAATATGTTCATTAGTTGTTATGTTGTTTTCTTTATTTTACTTCTACTTTGATGTGACTACACACTATGGCTCCTCCTTTTTTGATAAAATTGTTACTTCTTTTGTATTCAAATTCTTGAAACAGAATAAAGAAGCAAGTTTTTTCTCAATTAAAAGAAAAAATTTTTTGGCTGAGATTTGATCGGGACCTATCATTGGTATCAAAGCTAACCACAGTGACATCTAATAAAAAGCACGTATTGAAAATCTAGAAGTCAGTTTTGGGAGTCTATAGGACAACTTCTCTCGCATGAAACTAGGCACGGTTGATGAGTTTAGCTATTTGGAGGATCTCATTGGTAAGCTAACCGAAGCAAGCAACATCCTCTTATGCTTTTAATGAGCACCAAGGAAACTCATCCACTAGGCACTTTCACAACATGAGTGAGGCTCTCATGTAAACAACGATGGGAGGAGATAGATGCTCTCATCAAAATTGGCTAAATTGGAATTCCCTCGATTATCTGGCAATGACCTTATGAAATGGTTCACTAAGGGGGGACAATTCTTTCAGTATCAAAGCACCCTTGATAATCTATTTAACACAAAAAGGTGTATTTAGCTTCTTTCCACCTCCAAGGCGAGGTCAACTAGGGGTGATAATGATTTTGTCACACTCTTAGTGTAAAATCTCATTCTCATACTAAGGGTTAGAATCCTAAAATACGGTACATGTGAGACTAATGAGAGATTAAAAAAAAAGCATTTCATGCTCGTGCATAATGTTAGCATACACGCACGTGAATTTGAATTTTTGCACACATTAAAATGACTGTACGTACATTCATTGACATTTCGGGCATAATTGTTTATAAATGTGATTATATTGAGAATTGTGGTTTTTATATGTTGAAAACTAATTTGAAGAGTATATTTAGTGATTTAGAATTTTTGGTAAATTTTAAGAAAATTTCTAAAAAATGTTTTTGGACTAGAAAAATACCAAGTGGTAAAACAATTGATGAACAGTGGTAGAAATTTTAATATGTGACATTAAGATTTACTGACTTATGTCATGGAAAATTGGGGTTGAAAATTGGAGACAAATGGACTATTAAATTAAAAGACCAAAGGTGGGACCATAGGAAAGTGACAAATGCCACTACCCTCATCACTTACTATTCTTTTTTTTTTGGGTTAAACCATCTGGTATCCGACACCACATGGGCAATCGACTAATCCGAATTCAAGCCGGGTAGGACCATATAGGCGGCAAAGCTCTCCCTCACAAGTGCACTTACTATTCTTTTACCCAATTAAAGACCATTCTACGGTCTTTTACTTGCCATTCAGGACATATGCTTCATTTCTCCATCTTCTTCTTGTTTTTCTTCATCTTTCTCTTCTTCACTCACGAAACTCACTCTCACACCCACCATGCTGATTTTTGGTCCAGCTCTTTCACCTTATTTCTCCAAGATTTGTTCTCTTCTCTATGTTGCCACTAAATACCTAACCCTACAGCCTTTTATTGACAAAACTGAAGCTGCTGGTCATTTTTACGTGGAAAAATTAATAAATTAACAAACAAGAAATCAAGTACTTCTTATATGTAGCAAAACAGGTTGGTATGTTATAAGGATCGGGTAGTTATCCCTCTTAATTCATTTGATTCGACAAATTCCCAAAGAAATGACTTTCCACTTAGAGGTCACTTTGGTGTTTAAGGAATATACAAAAGGCTAGCTTAGCAATTTTATTGGCCATCAATGCATAAAGTGATTCAAGATTATGTAGCATTCTATAATGTGTTTCAGTGAAATAAAAATGAGACTTTATCACCAACTATTCTGCTCCAATCTTTGCCAATTCCTTGTTAAGTGTAGGATGACATCATAATATGTTTTATCAATGGACTACCTTCATCTATTGGAAATAATTCTATCCTTGTTGGTGATAACACAAATTATTATTCATCTACAGGCATGACACAATTCCAAGTATTTTATAACAGATTACCACCTGTTATTCCATATTACCACATTAGTACCTCTCCAGTTAATAATGTAGGCCAATTTCCAGTTTCTTTAAACTTTAAGCTAACTTGCATGCTATAGATAATAGAATGAAGCAAATGGATGATTCTAGAAGATGAGAGTTGTATTTAGAAGCATGAGATTTGGTCTTCCTTAAGCTCCAACCATATTATCGTTCATTTTATTTTTAAAAGAGCCTTTCAGAAGTTGGTGAGTTGTATTTATCGCCTATATAAAATTGAATGAAAGATTGGGCAAGTAGCCTATAAGCTTAGTCTTTTAGTAGACTCTCAAATTCATCTTATATCCCTTTTTTCAATGCTTAAGAGAAAATAAGAAGCTTTGATGAAATAAGTAACGAGCTACCCCTTTTTGTTGATGATGGGTTATTCTTATAGAATCTAAAGCAATTTTGGATACACGGTGGCTAAAGAAAGGTTCAATTTTTTATTGAAGAAAGCCTTATCAAATGGAAAACTTTCTCAGCAAACGATGCTACCTGGGAAAATACGTAAGAACTTTATTACATATTCCTTCAATTAAACTTTGAGGACAAGGTTTATAGAAATAAAGGGGGTAATGATAAGCTCAGGACGTCTTCAAGGGTGCTAAGGAAGAACCCAAACTATTTTACTTAAACTATGCATGGATGTAGTTATGTAGCTTTTATTTTGTTGAACTAGTCTTTAATAGTTAGAAATTCTTGCATTATAATAGGTCTATTAATTGTTATATCATTTTCTTTATTTTACTACTACTTTGATATGACTATATGTTATGGATCCTTGTTTTAGGGAAGTTGTTACTTCTTTTATATTTAAGTTCTTGAAATAAAATAAGGAATAAAGCCTTTTCTTAATTAAAAAAATTTAGTTGAACTTTGATTGGGACATATCATTAAAGAAGTACTCATCACTTCCTCCAAACTTAGAATTCCCAAGAAAATTAGCAGGAGAGTTGTTTTGCCTATGAAAACTAGAGGGCTCAAACAAACCCTATTCAATAATAGAGTTTCTACTTAAAAGTGTGGTGATGGTGGAAGCAAGTAGGTGTGTCAAGTTTTGATTTTGTTTCAATTGGTCATTTTCTTCTTCTTCAAGTAATGTTTCTAACCATGATGGAGCTAAATGAAAACTTGTGATTTTTTTTCCTGTTTTAAATTTTATTTTAATATTAACTAAATAATTTTATGTGGAAATTATATTCCACATGTCATCCACGTGAAATTGTTAACATGGATTCTAACTTCCAGCTATTTTGGCAAAAGTTAAAAATTCAAGCATTTTATTGCTACATTTTAAAGTTCAGATTATATTTGCAAAATTTAATAAATTTTGAGATTTTTTCTTAATTAACCCATTAATTAATAATGATGCATATAGATATCATTGGATAATTATTTATTTGAAATTTAATATTTTCTATTAGCAAAAGGGTTACAAAAGACCCAAAGTTTTGCCTAAAATTTAAGTAGGATCCAAACATTTCTAAACATTTCAATAAAATCCAAACATTTGATAAACATTTAAAAAGGCCTTTAAGTTAATAGAAAATTAACCCTTATGTTAAATATCACTGACAAGAAATTTCTTTTTTTAAAAAATATTTAGGAACCTCATTTTTACATAGAAAATTTATCTAATATGGCATGGGTCTATAATTTTAGTAACCCTCACCATATTCTCTCTCAAATGACAACTTTCCATTTTTGCGTCTTTGTGTTGCCTTGTTGAGTATATTATGAGGTCTATCTTAGGTTTATGTTATTTGTTGTGGCTTCACGTGGTGGGGTTTATATTGTCTACTCTCCTCTTGTCTCCTTAGTATTTGGTGTTTACAAAATTTACAAGTAATTTATGGTCCTAACTTGTTGGTGGTCTCAACATGTTGGTGTGTGATCGATTGTTTCTACTCCCAGCTTTTGTTGTCTGCATTTAAAGAGATAAAAATAATATTATACTTATTGGTATGTTATTCCTACTCCCAACATATTGGTGTTATTGTCCGTAGATAACATCTTGTTAGTGGTCCCAACTAGACTAAATTAATGAACTGGATTGGAAGTAGGAATTATAAGAAGACAAAATAGGATTGAAAATTTTAGTAGAGGAGAATTTGGGTGTCAAAGAAGATTTTGATGTAATTTCTTTGTTTTATCTGTGTAGAGAATCTATTTAAAGGACTATCAAGGAAGCCACACAGTTAGTACCCATGTTAAGATAAAGGGAAATTGATTGAGGATAGTGTGGAATGACAATGAAAAATATAGTATAATTGCAATTGAGAGATATAAGTCATCAGATTAGCCTTTGATGAGATTACTGGTGGTGGTAATGACCAAAGCAAGTGTCGAACTAATCAAAGGTGGTATGTAATTGGGATTTAGATATAGAATTATTAGAGGGAAGAAAAGAGTCTTAGAAAATGAAATAAAGAAATATGGAAAATATAATAAAAAACTATAAACGGTAGTCATAAGCAAAAGGAAATATTTTCTAAAAGAAGGAGAAATTATAATAAGACTCGTGAAACAGAGGAATTATATTAAGACTGTAAAAAATCTAAATTTGTTTTGTCCATGAGCAATAGTCTTGGCAATCGTATATAACCAAAGCATGCAAAGTTTTATACATCTTGCATTTAATTTTCAAAATAATCACACCTACATTTATTTTTCAAAATCATCTTATATTAATTTAATTTTCAAAATGTTTGTTCCATTCATATACACATTATTGAACACTAACCTTTTTAATGCTTATGTACTTAACATTATAGGAATGACTCAATATGGAAGCTTTCAATTATATTATGGTGGGCAATTCAAATCAAATTTTGAATTGACTTATGAGGGAGGGACATCATGCTATTATGCCAAAGTTGTCCTTAATTTTGTTAGCTATAAATAAATTTGCAATATAGGAAACAAACTTGGATCCTAACAAATTGATAAGGCCTATTTTAGAGAACCAAGGTTTAGATTCAATTAGTCTTTAAGACATATTGAATCTAATAAGAGTTGTACTAGGTTAATAAACCTTTTAAAAATACATAGTATAATTGATAGGTTACATATAAGTTTGATATTTCAATTTTGACATCATAAGTTTTAGTTATAACAGAAGATATGGGGCTTAATAGAGATGTTCAGCCTGATGAAGATAATGTGGCTAATAAGGAGGGCTTTGATGGGAATGTTCAACTTGATGAAGATTTTGTGCTTGATGAAGATGTCCTCGTCATCAACTATTACATCATATTGATTATTCTCATCATCACTACATCATGCTGATTATCCTCATCATTTGATTAAAAATATAAAGTAAAATTTAACTAATACAAGTAAACCAAATTAAGCAGTACCAAAGTGATGAAGTTGATAATTGCATTATATACTAGGAAAACATGTAATCTTGGAAACAATCATTAGTTTACCACAAATGAATCAGAGTTACAACAATTATGTATTGTATTCTAGATTTTGGCAATGGGTTCATATACAAATAATCTATTGAAAGTGTTTAAAATCATTCATATATGAATCCTAAAACATTATGCAAAGAATAACACAAACAATTCCAAAAGAGAGGGAACAACATTACAAGATAAAGAGATGCCTCAAAAGTGTTCTTCAGCTTTAATGGCCTCGTTTGGTAGACAACCAATCAACTATTTTTTTAGTTGATTGGTTGTCTTCGGCTGTTTGACTCTTCAAATAGTTACGAAAGCTGTTTGGAGAGTAGCAGAAAATGCTGGCTGATTTAAGATAAACGGTTGAAGATGAAAATGTTACTATCAGCTAGCGTTTTCATCCGTCAGCCAAAATTCTAACTATTAAAAGTCAATTGTACCCTTTAAATTCTATTGCTAAGTTGTGTAACATTTTGATATTTAAATTGTATTCTTAATTAAGTTACAATTAAGTATCACACGCGTTATATTTTTGTTAGTTCTAATATACAACAATTTTTAGTAAGTAGGACAGCCTAATTGAAATTCCTAAATACCTACATTTTAGGAACAGTGTTTGTTCTTCTAATTGTTTTATGTAGTTATAGGTTAGAAATAAAATGTTGACCTTAAACGAAAATGAAAATGGAAAGAGTTGCATAAATTTTTTATAGATGATGAAACAATATAGGTAAACATGACTTCTCTAAAATCTAAATTCTTCTAAGAATATTCAACGAAATACTAAGATATATAATATTCATACCCTTATAATTTTTTTTAAAGTCATGTCCTTATAAGTCATTTTACATATAAACAACTAATACTAAACAGCTGATTTTACCGACCATCTCTAACAAACAGCTAATACAATCCGCTGGTCAAATCAACTATAACCTAATAGCTAATGCGATCAGTTGACTGCCAAACATAACCAATATCTCCTTCAAACTGGTAAGAAGGTTAGTTCCTCATAGATCTTAAAAAAGTAGGAACACTGCCTCCTTTTGTGTTTTAAAAACTTTTCTTTCTTTGTTTGGTCACTTAAATGTCCTTTTATAGTAAATATTGGGGTTCTAGGATATACGGTAAACTAAATGATCATGTCATTTTTCCGTAATTTGCAAACATACACGGTCCTGATGAGCTACAAAGGGATGTAGCTAACTATGTAAGTTACAAGAGAGGTTGAAATTGTGTCTTCGCGATCCTACATGCTTCTAGAGAGTTACACAGTGATATGTGCTTAATTTTTGATATATTTAATCTATAGCACTTACAGCTTGTTTGGTTCACTGGAAACATTATTGTGACCAAGTGCCAAACTGTCCCATATTTATTGTAGATATCGGGCTCATTCATACTGTCCTTTATCTGTTGGAGATACAAGGCTCATTTTACATAGTGAGCCTTCGGCTCTTAATCACATTTGGAGCTTTAAGCTTGTTTTCGGTGGCTACTCAACTCACAACTCTCATTATCTGATCCAGCATTCATGTATGGAATGCATCTCTCATGATTAAATCATGTCATGAAACATTTAGTTCGTCATATTCACATTCAAGTAACACTTCAATATCTCATTCATATATCACAATCATCAGACCTTCATTGTCCGGAATCAACGCAATTAGTCACATTCATCTACCATTCAAAACACAATTTAAGCAAACAGTAATTAAGAGAAACCGTCTAGGTTACTCATAAGTCGCTCCCGAAGCTAATGCCTAGAAGTTCCAGCAATGTCTGGAGGTTAACGTTCCAGTTGCTCCTCTATAACAAGCAATATATACATATCATAATTTGCACAATTATAAGTGTTTAATAATGCACATGTATGCAATGAAATATGTATAATACATGTTCATGAAAATCTCAAGAATTTTTCCATTATTCTCATCACAAAAACAATCAAATATTAAAACTCACTTAAGTAGCATTCGCTCGTAGGGTTTATACCTTAATAAACCATTAGAATCTAATTTCATAACCCAATGAATCATTTCAGATTTTTCTCCAAACACTGATTTTCGGGTATTCTGTTCATGATCAGTCATACAACAAAAATGAAGAAATTTATCCATATTTCCTTCTAGAAGATTGTTCTCCTATCTCTTAACTTTCTAATGACACCAAGATCAATCAATTTGATTTGGTATTTCGGGAGTTATACTCCAAATAATTTCGGACTATTCTTATACTGAGACGGTGCCCTGCGTTCAACTTCCATCTAGAAATTGAAATTCTTAAAGACCGATTTAGAATTAGATATCTCATACTATTTGTATCCCTATGTCTCTAGTTTACGCCAAATCAAAAATCATTCCATTTGTATAACTACAGGACAAGATATGGTCAAAATACTGAAGCATGATTAAGTTATGCAGGAAGTTCGTCGTGACGAAGCCAGAAGTTAGCCACGGCGAACTTCTCCCGAGAGGAATTTTCACAAATGTTTCACAAGTTCACTGTGAAGAAGCCAAAAGTTGGCCACGACAAACTTCTCTCGAGAGGAAAACTAGTCAAAACCTGCATGATAAATACCATCTTTATTTATCAATTCAATGCCAAATAAGCCTGCACATTTAGCCCATTAAAAACTGAAATTCCTTCTCCTTTCTTTAAAAAATTTGTTTTAATATAATTAATCTAATTAATTAAATTAAACCAAAGTTTAGCCCATTTCTAAATGTACATTTGGGCTTCTAATTAACCATTAATTAGTCCAAGCCCAACATTCAATCATGGGCTTTAAAACCTCCATTTATATTTCTTACTTTGCTTGATAACCTTCTATGAAGCCAAGTGGGGAATCTTATTGGACTTAGATAATTCAAGCTCTAATAAGCCCAGAATTAATTTAATATCATTAGAATTAATTGTAGCTGATTAACTAAATGTCATTCCACTAAAGACAATTAGTTAAACTCTCGAATTACTAAGTATTATGAGAACAAATATTTCAAATAATATGTCCAAATGTAAACCCTATTATGAACCTTATTATAGCCATCCACACAACAAACGGTAAAATTACCATTTTGCTCTTATGTTGCTTTTTCCTTCTAGATCTCCCGTTTTATTCTATATGGTGATTAACACACAAAATCTCATCTTGGTGTTAAGACTTGATGGGCAGCTAGTCTATTAAACCCCTGGCGCTAGTTTAATCACCAATCTCTATAAAACATCTAGAAGTGATGATATCACTGTAAACTTTTTATTTGAGTGAATGTTCCCTAATACATGTTTCAATTAATAGTTCCAACATGCAGACACTGGATTAATACTCTATAAAAATCCATTCCATTCATATCAAGAATTATAATGAAACACATATGAGTTCACCACTCATCAAGATTGTGGTCCATAATAAGCAAATTCTAAAATGCATGTTTTAAGACTAAAGTAACGGCCTACTTTATTCTTGAAAACATACTTAATTTCAGATTCATTTAATAGTGCCATTATTGATAATCGACTACTATCATGATATGAAACTCATCAGTCCCTTGAAGTAAACTCCTTTACTTACATGGAGATAAATCGCAACACTACAATCTAAACCATAATCAATCGACCAACTTCATTATTCAATTATGAATCTATTATTTTAGATTCTTAAAATATACATGTTTTTCATACATCTCTATGTATATGTATATTATTTACAAAAGAATCTCGGTACCTTATGACTAGATATATAATGCTCATAAAAACCAAACTTTTTTGTTTTATTAATAATAAATATTTTCATTACAAAATTGTAACTGAAGAAGATAAAGTTACATGTAAATACACTTACTTTCCAGGACACTATGTTTACATAACTCCAATAATCTACCACATGCCCTACAACAAATTTGACATATCTCTCATTCTCATCCCTGCTAAGTGACCCTTAAAACTCTTTTGAGATAGTGTCTTCGTAAACGGATCAGCAAGGTTTTGCTCTATGGAAATTTTTACCACCTTCACATCTCCACATTGTATTATCTCCCTTATGGGATGATACTTTCGCTCAATATGTTTGGCAGCTTTGTGGTTCCGAGGTTCTTTAGAATTAGCCATTGCTGACCGCGCATCGTTACGCTAGTCAAAATAAAATAACTAGACCTACTAATATAGTAGTGGTGAGTCTAGGTCAATCCCACAGAGTGTGTGTGTAAAGTTTACAAAATGAGATCAACTGACGTTTAGGTTTGATGGGGGGTTTTGGATTTTTGGAATAAGAAAATAAAATAAAACTAACTAATAAAAATAAATTAAAAAACATGCAAAAAAGATAAAAGTGGAGAATTCGGTAGGGACCCGGTTCTTTGGTTTAATCTTAGCCTACACCTTAATTAAGTATATTTCATGAATTTGTTGTTCTCGAACCTCTCCTAGCAACTATTAATCGTGAGTTAATAATTAACCCGAGTTTTTCCTTAGGTTTTGTTTAATTAAGATACGATCATTAATTAAACCTAACTACCAAATAACCTAGGATACGATCTCTAGATTTACTTAGACAGTAGCATTACAAATTAGGAAAACCGATTAATCAAGGGAACAATCACATACGATACGTCATTTAACCTAGGTCATGTTATCCTTAACGATTACGAATCATTAGCCGCTACACATGAATTTCAACATAACAATTACAGATTATATCAAAATTCTAGTAATGTGTTTGTTGGATCCCGTTTTTGAAACCCAACTACTCATACCGATTCCCTCATACGTACACATGATTCCTTATAAACTCTTACGAATCCGCATTGTAAACCTGGACTAATCCGAAAATCCCGATAATTTTTTTTCATCTTATTCATCTTAAATCCATTTTCATACTATCTGGTCTCATGCTCCTTATTCAAACTCAGACACATTCGAATTTCTGGTAAATCGGAGGTCAATTGTAAAAGTTATAAGCGAAATTGCAAAATGACCAAATGAATAGTAACTTTTTTACCAAATGAATAGTAATTTTACCAACTTTCGACCCTCATAAATTTTTACTCCTAACTCCGATTAGAACAAATCATACCTCATTTTAAAGATAACAATACCCTCTACATTTCTCATGAAGGATGGAAATTCCGATTCCCGCTCTAAAGGGGCGAAAAATCCATCCGAAGGTTCAGCCCAAAATTACCTATGAATAGTAATTCGGGAAAACCTAAATGCATATGGGCAGCAAACTTTAAACGCTCATAACTTTTTCATCTTAAGTCGAAATATGACCCATTTTATCTCATTTTAAAGATCTTAACGCACTCTACAACTTTCCAGAAGACCTCTTAATCTAATTCAATCGTTTCGGAGGTCTAAAACCTAAGCGAAGTTGCTGTCCAAATTTAGGAAAATTTGGACAGCATCTCCCCTAAAAATGCATCTAGCCAAACTTGATTTTTCATTCCCAAACTACAAACCTGCATAAGAACACTTCAATCTTCCAATTCTCACAAGCATCCCAAACTCCAAACAACTCAATTGGCAAAGTCACAATCTTAGTCATCTATCATTTTCCTTACTTTTGTTCATACAATTATACACTCTTAGAAACATATACAAAATACTTTACATTTGAATCCTCAAATCCTTACTAATTACATAAACATAAACAAATTCAATGCTTAGAGGCATTAAGCCCAAATACATAAAGTCTCAAATACAATATACATAAATCAGCAAAATGCATCGGCATTGTCTCCAACCCGATGCGGGGACTCAGATTCTTGCTCAAAACCTGTGGAGGGGAAAAGGGGGGTGAGCTCGACGGCTCCGTGGATAATACATTTATAAACTGAACATTAAGCGAAAAATATTTTCTTTTCAAACTTTTCAAACATTTCCCAAAATTTTCTCAAAATCTTCATTTATCTCAAAAC
>JANKOE010000005.1:55892829-55918945 GCA_026284465.1 Erythroxylum citrifolium | reverse complement strand
ATTTTCAATCTTTATTTTTAATTTCCTTCGACGTGATTTCGTGTTCTAAAATCAATCATTCCTAAATCAATTATTTTCATTATTATTTTTATTTTTATTATTTTCATCTGTTTTTATTTTATTGTTTCCACACAAATAAACAATTGCTACATTGGTCTCTATAGCTCGACCCTATTCACCACTTTACTTGTTAAGTGTTCTAGAGTAAGAATTTATTTTTGTCGGTTTGACACGTCATCACGAGGCTTAGGTGGTTTGTACATTTTAGAGGGCAGCACCCTAATACTCTAATAAGAAGATGTGAAAAAAATAGTACTTGGAGACTGTAAGAGGAAAAATGAAGGCCTAAGGAGAACTAGGGAAAAGAGATCAATAATGATATGACTCTATTGTAATGACTTGTTTGATTATTTTTGTACTTTTCTTTTTTTGATTTTTGTATTTATTTATTTTATCTTTATTATTAGTGTTTTTTATGTTATATATTTACTATATTATGTATTGCATTATATATTTTATTTTTATGTATTTATTATATTTTGTATTATCATTATTTTGTGTTAAATGTGGGTTTACCGAAACAACTTCTCTATTAGGTAGAGGTAAGACGAAGTACTATTAAATCTCTCTAGATCTCACGTTTTAGTGGAATTTTCAATGAGTGTTGTTTTTGTTGTAAACATGGTACTATCACTGCACTATGTTTCTCTAACTGAAACCAATATTCCCTCGTAGTCCATATTAACCAACATAGCGATTACACAGATTTGTGTTCAACTCCGAGTTTATGGTGATCAATTACACAAAAATTCAAGGAAGACACAAGTAACATAACGCCCAACATGGTCTTGTGTGTTACAAAGGTTTTTCTTTAAGCACGAATTTGTCACACAAGATGCGCTAACCCCTTTACATGACAATCTCACTTAGCTTCGTTAAAGCAAGATTCAACCTTGTCCTATGATCATCGACTAACTTACTTGTTCTCAAACGCCTCATGATCCTCGCAGTATTTCACTCTCACACCCTTGCAAGAAAAACTATAAAAGAACTTAATATTCATGGCAACAAGATAACACGATAAAGAGATACTGCTAAGGCGCCAAGGTGCCAATGAATAGACCAAATGCAGCATAGATTTCCAATTACTACGGAAGCTCCAATGCAGTCGTGTTCTTCCTTACACTATCTCCTGCTAATATGACAGGATAGGCTTTCTTGTTTTTGTAGTTTCGATTTTCTTATCCTGGAACCCTCTTGTTTTTTTAATTTTTACTTTTTCATTCAATCATTTTTATTAAAAAAAACACGATAAAGAGATACAGCTAAAAGTCATCCTTCATTACTTCCCTCAAAGTATACAAATGAATACTCTCTCAATCTCTAAGTATCTCTCACTTAACTTCTTGAGAAAAGCAAGGCTCAAATAAACTATTTATAGACACCTTTAGATGGTTAAGTTAAAATTCTAATAGAACTCTATTAAGATTACCATCTTATCCTATCTTACCTATATCAAATTACATCATACTAACCAATAAATGACATCCCCTTCCAATTAAGACTCTATCTAATAGAATTAAGACACATCACAATAACAAGATAAAAGATTACATCTATCTAGCAATGATCTATCCATATCCACGAAGATCTCCTCTATCTTTCTATACAATCTATCTTTTAGAGTTGATGTTCATCCACTGTGATTTTATTCACCACATCATCCAAGATCTTCTCATCTCTATCTGCTTATGATGAGTCATCCAAACCAATAGCACACTGGTTCGTCTAATACTTACCTATGTCAACTTCATTAGCTATGGTCTGTCTACTTAAGCACACATTAAGTCCTTAGTTTATCAAAAACTTAGTCTTAGCCAAGTCAACTCGTATAAGATATGAATTCAAGTTTGAGCTCAAGCTTGAATTTAATCTCAACCAAACTTATTTTAATTGGTTTATTACACTCTAATTCAATTTCTTATAATTGGTCAAATTGAAAAAATATCTACCATCAGGTAAATATGGGGTTTTGATGGTTGTTATCAATCTAAGACATTTTATATCCTCTGATGATGTCCTGCACAAAACAGAATCTCATTTCATAAGTACCACAAAGATAATGAGATCATTTACATCTTCGCGTACTATGTTGAAATGGGCATAACACATACAGCACCCATTTTACTTCGTATTAGAGATGTGAATTGCAGTGTCAACTTAACGCACCATCTAGAAAAGGAATAAATAAATGTTGGACCTTACCTATTTTTAACTTCAAAACTACGCATTGGGAGATGCAAATTAGGTATTAAGGCAGCTTGCGGGCATCTCCATTTTGCACTCCTCCTGTTTCACAAAAACAGAACAAACCAAACAGCAAAACACGGTAGTCATTAACTTAAACAGCAAACCATTTTTTGATTTTCTAAATGGGAAGGGAGGGAAGGAAAAAGGGTAGAGAGTAAAAATGGATAACTTGAAAAGTTCATTCCTTTAAAATGATAGTAAGTATCAATTTCACATTTTTTAAAAAAAGTGAACAAAAAAATAAAAAGACAAAATTCTTAAGCAGCATAATATAAACTAAACTAATTCTAAAACGAGGTGATGACAAAGAATACCTATTGGAGGAAAAGTGGAGAGCAGAGTCACCCAAGCGCGCACTATGACCCGTCAAAGTAGCCATCTAGCAGACCACGCCTGACCCAACACCTTTTTTACTCTGATCTCACAGTTACTAGAGTGAATGAGGATTTCAGAGACTAAATGGCAATAATGGTGGTAATGATAAGTGTGATGACAATAGTGCGGAGAAGGAGGTCTGAGTAGGAGGCGGACATGAACATTAGTTAAGAAGATGGAAAATGGTTGTGTAGTCGTTAAATTGTGTGTCTGTGTGAGAGAGATCTAAAACGGAGGGAGGCGAGGATTATGCTGTGGGCATATTGAAAGAAAAGAGCCTTAGGGTTGCATTCATCCAAAGGGGAAAGGCACTTGTGTTCTGTTCTGTCGTTCTCTGCTCTTATTGGGTCACAACCGGGCTCTTCTTTACATTTCAACATGTTCATTTTATTTAATAAAATAAAACCCTTATTAAACAATTAAATAGGCCTTTAGTTTACAAATCAAAACTAAAGACGATGAAAGATAATAACGTCAGAGGCTAGTCAATTTTGGCTAAGCATCTTTTATGTGGAAAACAAACTTTCTCATAGATTATCATAATTTCAGACTCCAATCCCTTTCTTGTAACTTGACTGACGACTCTACTCTATGGTAATGGTCTTTATGGAAAATAAGAGATACGAAGATTCCAAGTCACCTAAACACAGGTCATTGGATTTTTTTTCCCCTCAAAACAAGGCACGCTTGTTCTCTGCACTTTATATCTCTTGGTCAATATTAGTTTTGGGAACCAAACGAAATAAGGATTTTGGATGAACCTGAAATTAAAAAAAAATTGAAATTCACTCCCACGTGCTTAATGCCTGTAATTAAGGTTAAATCTTATTGCACCTATTATTTGAAGCAAATGATTCGACTCAAATTGAACTTATAATACATCCTTCACATGCATTCTGATATTATAAGGTTGAGAGTACTATATTTTGTTATCAATTACAGTTTTGATAACTCTTATTGCGGGTCAAAACAAGTAACTTTTCTTCTCGCTGTTATATATCTTTTTTGTTGTTGCAAATAATACATAATTTCTTATGTTAGTTTTTCATCAAAGGATTCAGTTCTTTCCTATCCATTATTTCAATTCATGCAACACACTATCATTGCTGGAGTCATCCTCCCCCTGTTATAAGAGCAAATACAACTTGGCTGACCTTAGAACTACATCAGAAGATAATAGTTAATAATAGCAACAACAAAAAACACTTGCCAATGTACTTTTAGAAGTCCTTGCAACCAATGTAATAAATTTTGATAAACCAAGAGACACCAAATGGGAGGAAAAAAGAGCAACATGATTGAGAACCTAAGTAAATAAATATTACAGGGGACTTACTCCTTTCGAAAAATATTACACCGAGATTAGTGTAGCTGTGTAGCCAATGCAATATGCGCACCGGTGTTAAGAAATAAATGTGTATCAACGACTTGATTCTCAACTGCCTCTAAACATCACTAGTAATAATGCCCACTGATACGGAAAATGCACCAAAAGTTTACTACTTTTGTCATTCAACATTAATCACCTTGTAGGCAGTAAAGCTGACGGATATTTCCTGAAGCTGCATTTGCAATCAATAGAATGAGCTAATTAACAATTAGCAAATTCATAGGTATACTTGGTCACGTAAGTTCAGCATAGACTTTTCTCATTCTATAAGTGTGAAATCACAAACATGTCAGGAATAAACCCTCCACTCACCTGATTCCTATTTAAGCAACCCCCACAGCCACCATCCCACCCACCCCATGAAAAAGAATATCACCAGATAGCAGAAAGTTCAATTTCACTATGCCCATAAAGTACACGACACTGAACGTTAAGATATAATGTTTCTAACAGAGGTAAGCTTGGTACAAGAAGGCCTATCAAAATTCAACACATTACATAGGAGTTATAGGACAAATATTTCAGCACTTTTCTTTTTTAAGGCAACCTATGACAAATGAAATCATACTTTCTACCAAAATATACCAAAAGGACTATTTTGATTACAAGGACTATGCTCCAACAATTTAATAAGTCTTGCTGAGCTTAATTAGAAAGTTAAATGCAGGTTGAAAAACTGCACCACAAAGACAGTATTAACATGGAGCAGGTCATCAAGAATGGCGGTATCATCTCATGCAAAACACGTGCCTTTTTTTCATTTGTTGTTTTTTGACATAGAAAAGGTCAACCAGGATTTGGTAGATGGACAACTTTTGTCCCTAAATGGTCAAGCTGACTGAATATAAGCAACACCTCCCAAAAGTATTTTATTTCTCCCATACTATGCAAATAATTAAATAGTCAGGGCTTGACGAGAAAATTACCATATAACCAATCCTTGAATAAAAGATGAAGTGCACATGACAACTCCCGCTTCTTATTTTCCTCAAGAGGTGCTTCCCTTAATAATTGCTTTATCTCGCCCAAATTCTTTTGCTGGAAAAATAAAAAACATTTCACCAATTCAAACATCAGGTGCATGTAAACTTGAGTGCTACACAGGGCAACTATTAGAAACAAATGTATAGCTTTCATTATAATCAACAACAGTTACATTTCTCTGCTGTGATGCCATGTAGATGCCTGGCAAAATAAATGGGTTATATTTTGTAGATCCACACGATTCACCTCCAAGCCAGTTAGGAATCTATGAAAATAAATAACTAAATGTCAGTTGTTTTCAAAACCATTAGAAGTAGCAAGAGTCCAAGACATCATCGAGTGAAATGAACAAGTGACACTAATCCAAAAAAAAAATTCATTTCCTATAAATAAAAAGTTATCTGTATGAACATACCAAAAAGTTAGTGAATTGGTCAGGGTCCAGGTGTGTTGCTGTCTCTGCTTGAACTTCAGATACGCCTGCAGGATGAGACAATGAATCATGTGGATCGACCACCCCCAATGTCACAGGTTCATCCCACCTGTTGATAGTTGCCCCAATGCCAACTTCAGCCATGTGTTCCTCCAGCTCTGAGTAATAAGTATTGTATGGTGCAACCTGATTTTAAAAGCCACATATTTACCAAAACTTTATCCATCAAGGTGGTAGCTTGGGCCTTATCTTCAAGTAAGTAAAACTGCTGAACTTAAACTTGGAGATGTATATACCCATGAACTTTTGAAGGCTAGTTACTGATCTGTCAAGTGTACACTCCTTTCGGCAACTAAAACAGAGCACACCATCCCAACCAACCACTTTCTAAATTTTCGCTTTTTCCAACAAAAATCAAGTAAATAAAAATACTAAAGCAGAAATTTTTGTAGCATTAGGATGTCCCAGTAATAAAACAAAATTTTCCATGGAAAAAGAAGTCAATCAGCAGAATGTTAATCCCAACTCAACTGTCAACTAAAATAGATCTTATTTCTCAGAAAAAAGACTAAATCTTATAAAATTCAACCATGACCACCATCATTCCCCATATGCCCTAGTGTTCAGATTTAAGAATCTCAATCAGATGTTTTGGGAATGACAAGGAGGTATATCATCTGTCAGCTAAGTACTAGATAACAGTTTAAGGGCATAGTCACAGATCAAATAGTCAGAAAAGAATAAATTCAATATTTTGAAATAGCAAACTTTTTATCAAAAGAAAACTAAATCTTCTGGAACTAAATTTGACAATAACATGAAGCATAATATGTCACCCACTGTAAAAAACTTGATAACCCATGAATTCCCACCCAAAATATGCAGAGTCTATCCTGTTAAGGTGGCTAAGAATGTCCAGAAAGAAGTCCAATATGAAAGATCATTATGTTAGAAGTCAGATGTGTAGTACAAAAAATGCATTTCACAACAACTTCCCTCAAACATTAATTTATTTTTCTCCGATCCGGTCAATGGAAATGGCAACCGATATAGTATTACATAACATGTATCACATGAAAAGGCACAAACTAACCTGCAACTTATGGTTGTCACCAACAATGAGTGGCTGCTGATTTACCCCAAGAAAGAACACACATTCTCGACAATTGGCAATGCAGACTCGTTTTGCTGCTGTAATCACATGAATTCGCTCACAATGTTCAATTCTTACAGCCTGTAAAGACATCAACAGCATCTAAGAAAAATAAATTTGGGTCATATTTAATCAGGGCATACTACATTTCCAAAATCTAAGATAAATAAAATCATCTATAAAAGGCAAGGACTTCTGTTACAAACAAATGAACAGAGATTTGTTCGCAGCAAAATATACAATGCAGATGTTCCTTCTTAAAGTAGTTCCGTGATTGGATTACTCAGCCAATATATGAAACCAAAAATGAATTTTAGCAGTCAGTATGACAGAAATATGTATGTAAATATCATACAAAGAAAAAAGCACAAAATGCAAGAATGAAGAGCGGTTATCAGAACTATCCATTGTTGCAAGACACTATTTTGGCAAGTAATCCAAACATCAGAAAGAATCCAGCAATCATATTCACTCTTAGCGACAATCATTACTAGATAACTAAACTGACTTTCATTTGATGTTGAAACACAATAGACAATCAATTGGTCTAGCCATAACAGAAAAATCACTAATCAAACATAGGCAACCATACACACTTATCATACACTTTTAAGTGGGAGTCTCCTTGCAGGAACACATACAACATACTTCTTTAATGTGTTTCAAGGAGCAAACTAATCTTTTAGATCAGGTGCAAGCAAGTTTTTAACATGTATACCAACATTTCTCTGATCTCATGACTATTCATGAAATCAAATCTCCTTTTATAGACATGTTCAATGGTTTTTTGTATATTACTGTTCTTGGATCAGCTACAGCTCTTGTAATCTACTTTTAGAATTCAAGAGAAACATTTTCAAAAAATATGTACATTAAATATCTATTTACATAGATAATAGGGAATAAAATGAATGAAATCATCTAAAATACATGAACATAAGTAAATACTAACAATCAAAATAGTAATTACCTTGCCGACAGCTCCGAGGACTATAGTAGCTTCAGAGCATCCATATACAGTAGCATATCTCAAAGGTGCTAAGACGTAAATTACTGAATCGTGACAATTGAGAACCTGGATTTGCACAGAAATGTATTACCTTAAAAAGCAAACAAAAAAATTCATAAAAATTTGCCTTAAATGTTTAATTGTATGAAAAACAACCAAAACATGAATTAAATGAAACACAATAGGTAATGAGTCTCCTTTTATACTTAATGGTGAAGACATAACATTGAGCATTTAAAAGTCAGACTCATAGAAATCAACTCAAGTTTATAAAAGGAACAAGTAGGGTAAATATCTCAGTCCAAAGCCTTGATTTAGTGGCAAGGATTATGTCAGGGTTTATTGTACAAGTGCTACTGCTATTCTTTCACTGTGGTAGTACTCCAAAAACAAAAAAAGGGCAATCCCTAGTGCACAAGGCTCCCTCCTTTGCAAGGGTCAAGAGACGGTTATCAATTGTACGCAGACTTTCCTTTGCAGTTTACAAAGAGACTATTTTTGTTACTTGAACCCATGATCTTCTGGTCACATAGGCGTAACCTTATCAGTTACTCCAAGGATTGCCCTTAATACTCTAGAAACAATACTCACAAATCTCCACAAGCCTTGTTTATTTTGCTTTTTATGATCCAATTAGTAGTTAAGTAACTCGTTCTTCTAATTATGCCTAATTTGTTAGGAGATTTCCGTTGTTCAATAAATTTTTAAAGATGAAGCTCAAGGTCCATTCTAGAATCATAAGAATATGTATTACTATCTAAATTATGCATCCAGCCATTACAAAATAATGAATTCTTTTTTTTACACACGTCTTAATCAACAAAATTGAGGGCAAGATGTGGAGCAACTGGTAAGGTTACTCCTTTGTGACCAGAAGGTCACAGGTTCGAGTCACGAAAACAGCTTCTTTGTAAAAATACAAAAGGAAGGCTGCGAACAATTGACACCTCTCTCTCATACACTGGCAAAGCGGGGTGCCTTGTGTATTGGGGTTCGTTGACTTTCTTTTCTTAATCAACAAAACTGAAGTTGGAAATTACTACTTTATGGAAAATCAATCACAAGAAAACGTGAATATTTGCATTACAACAAACCTTCACAGAAGAACCTCTAAGCTCTGATGCTTGCTTAAAAAAAGACGCTTTAGAGATCCCCTCAATAAAACTGGAGCCTCTAGCAGTTGGTGATGCCTTGATTGAACTTCCACAAGCATCAGTCATGGCAACATCCTGATCAGATGCACTTGGTGGTCCATTTTCTTTTGCAGAAATTCTTTCAGTAACATGTTCCAATGCAGAGGTTATCTTCTGTGAAATCCAATCATGGACTTGTGTTGCAGTAACAGGAACAGCAGGCATATCAGGATCAGAATTGGCAAAAAAGGGCGCAGACTGGCTTAAGGGAATTCCTTCAGATCCCTTCTCGCCAACTTGAATTAGAAACCCAAGGTGCTCAAAGCCTTCTACAGTCAAGACCTAAAACAGTATTGTATAAGCTAGCAATTTAAACAAAGCTTAGGAAAATACAAATGAGCATAATGAATATTGGTGATGCAGTAGGAAATTAAAAAGTGATTAATTTGTTAACCAAGTCAAAGAGGGGAAAACTATATATAAATTCCTCTAAACAATGACCCCTTTTAAGAAAAAAACATTATTCAAATAGATTAGATACATATAATAGTTGGAGAACTCTAAAGAAATTGAGAAATAATAAACAAGTCACTATTCACAAATAACAAGAAGATAGTGCAGGAAGGGGCATATCATTATATCAAGGCTCAATGGTTGAATTCCTTTTTTAACTAAGCAGAAAAGGGATCAATTAATTAACTAAGACACAAATGACCTACAATGTTGGGTCCTAGATTTTTCAATTTGCCACAAGTTTTGTACAAAAATATATCACTACAAAATCATCATCATCATCATCACCCAGTCTGAAGTCCCGTAATGAGGCATGGTCTGGGGAGGTCTAATAGTACACAACCTTACCCCAACATAATAAAAAGGTTATTTCCGGTAGACCCATAATGCAAACGAGAATATAAGAATGATGCAGGTTAAAGAGAGAAAAGGCCAAACTAGTACGAAATAAATATGTAAAAGATACCTTAAAAATAAAAATAATAAGAAAATAATAATAACAATAATATAAGGGACTAATAATAATCAGAAAAGTAATAAATAATAAAATAGCAATAAAATAAAACTACGATAAATAATATATAATTTGCCAACTAAAAGAGCCTCAGTCATGCACAAAAAGTACCAGTATGAAAACAAATGACATGACTGAATTGGGCAGAAAAAACGGTTGCAACCCCACACACTAAACACACCCGTTCTCGTCAAAGTTGGAAGCTCTCGCTAAGAGGTTTTGAAGGTGGCAGTCTAGATAGTATGTGTCTGGTGAGAAGAGATTCTAAATATCACTACAAAATCAGAATGATAAATGTTGCCCACATTTGAAAGCAAACAGTAAAGATACTTATTTGCCAAAAATAAAATAAAAAGAGCATTTACCATCTACTATCATCCTATATCGGTAAAGTTTTTCTAGTTTAAAAGATGCTAAAGAAAACTTAAATGTTTTCATATCTTTACCTAACTAAAAGAAAATTATTTAACAATCAACCAGAAAGGAAGCAAAGCTTTTTCATACCTTTACACAACTAAAAGAAAACCACCACTTAACGTTCAACCTTAATATGAGCCCAGCTAGAATTCTATCACCAGAAAATTAGGCAACAATAATAACAATAATTGAAATAGAGCTGTTAGAAACTCTAAGCTCAGAATACTGAGTTTCGCTATATTATTGATATATATCTGTAATGTGCTAAGCACTACAGTATACCCAGAGCAGGTTTGCTCCTAACCAGAGCTGAATGAGCTCCTCAGAGAGGATGATCGCTCTCTGTCAATAATATTCTTTCTTCTAATTTTCCGAATGCCCTCTCTCCTCACTCCCCCTTCTCTTATGCTACCCCACGTACATTCTGCCGTACATTCTGTTATGCCTTGTGCCACCTCAACCCATGTGCTAACTAACTCTGACATCACCCTCCTTCTGTCTACGTGAATACACCCTCCCTATCCTAGGCTTAATATTATTGCTAATTGCTATCATGGGTCCTAACAAGAGCCCACAAACACATTAAAAAATCTAAAAGACCAATCTCTTTCATTTTATGATTCACTATTTGAGCAAGATACTCATACAATGACAACAAGCCAGAGTTGCATTTTAGCATTTTAGATAGTACATGAAATAGTTTCCTTATCATTTAGAAGACCAAGTAAATTACCAACCTTTAAAAAATTAGCAAGTTCTCATCAGATCAGTGTTACAAACTACTTTCTAAAATCCAACAACATATTAGAAATACTAAGTACTTTCCAAACTAAATAATTCATCGCTAGTACTCCTCAAACAGTGCTTTGTCACACTATAATTGCCAAAATGATGGAGAAGAAAAAACACAAACAAATACTATAACAAGACCTGTTATCCTCTTGCTCCACTTCTCATACTGTCATACATTAGTTAAGGACCTATAATGAATGAGAGCCAAAGGACAATAACAAGCTAGTTTACAAACCAGGGACTCTTCTCCTTCCCCTTCCACTGACTCCGCCAAAAGCGACAAAATATTAGCAATGTGCTTCTGTAGATAAGACAATTGATGAGCCTCTTCATCAGCCTGTGATGGCACAAACCGACGGCTATTGCTCCGCACAAGCTGCAACACAATTAGTAAACTTAAGCAAGACTAGAAACAGCATTTCAAGAAATAACTATGAAACAAGTCAGAAGATATATGCCAAATCATCCAATACATCATGCAACATATGTCTAAGCTGGGAAAAAAAAAATTAAAGTAAAGCAAGTACTGAGTAAAAATATGTAATACCACCAGAGAGTAACAAAAATTTTTGCACCCCTCAATGCAGATTAGTAAGTTCCCAACCCCTCATACAATCAACATTCAGTACAGGAAGCTCAACAAGTAATGATAGGGAATATCTCAAAATTCACACTGCTCACCTTATAGTAGCAAAGAACTATATACAAAATTAACAGCATTTCAGAACAAATGAAAAATACAGAAGCAATCCAAGTAAAACTTTCCACTAGAGAGCACACCCAGATTATTCCACTACATTACACACACAAACATAATTAACAGGGATAAAAATCTAAACATCCAAAGAGAAAATAATCCCATATATCACGTAATTAACAAACTACACCAACATTTCCACAATAAACTATAAAGGGCGCTCCAACAAAACCGAGAAAAGATCACAAGGCCACCTGAAGCGGGGATAATGCAGACAAGTAACCGTCAAAAGCTGACGTGGACGGCCAAACATCGGCCACGGCAGCAGAGTCCTTGTGAGACCTTGGCAATAGCTTCTTATACGACTGTATGTACAGAAACAGTATCAGATCACGCAAATCTACTCCGACCGAGTCAATATCTCCCGGCAAAGCTTTCACGAGAGGATCGGTCTCGGAGTGGAGAACCGAAGCGAGAGTGTCGAGGACGAGCCTGGCGTGGTCGACGGAGATCTGGAGCGCCTCGGAGAGGGCAGTGGAGTCCACTCGGGTTCGGTCCGCGAGCTTTTGCTTGAGTTGGATGAGAGTCTGGGTGGGGTCGGGGAATATGAGTTTCGGAATTGGGAGGAGGCCGTACTCGAAAGGTTCACGCCGCGGGTGGATTAGAGAGCTAGGAATGGGGTCGCTAGCCGACGTCGACGGAGGCTCGACGGAGTCCGTCATGGATTTATAGAGAGAAAGTTAATTAGAGAGAGAAATGGAGATTTGTTGGGCTTTTCTTTTTCTTCTGCAGATCTCTGAGAAGAGCAACGAATGGCGCTTTTGTGCGAGAAAGCGAGAGAAGCGGGGAGGGAGAGGAGGGAGGAGAGCGGGAGCTAAGTTTGGGTGCGGGCAGCTGCATAGACTTTGATTTGTGATGAATTTTATGAAGGAAGGCTGTGGGAACACGTGGATCATGATTCATGGTTTATCATCGTGATAATGGTGACGAATCTCAAATTAGAAATAGAATCGCTTCGTATGTAAGAAAAAGTGAGCAAGGTAACGGAATTAAAGCAAATTACGATTTATTATTTTCTAGCAATAAAAAAATGACAATTTTGACGTCTTATTATTGCTCCAAACTTTTATTTATTTATTTAACAGTCAACCAGCATTTAATTATATTTTTTTAATTTCTACCATTTTGTCATCATCTAGTTTTGGTTTTAATTTCTAATGATTCATCATTATTATTCTTACGGTCAATCAATTACTATCATATAATTTTAGTTCTCGTTAGACTTTATCTTTTTTTTTAATTACGTTAGAAATCCCGGTTTCGCCGGACTAATCCTAAACCTCTACGACCCCACTCCAAGAGCCTAGAAGATGTAAATCTGGAACTTCAAGATCCCTCAGGTTCCTACGTAGCCTGTACACTTCTGCGCACAAGGAGTCTTCATATACTTGATTGTTCAGCTGATGATTGATCACTGGCTCCCCCTTGCTCAGCATCAGGTTCCCATCAGCCCTCAGGTTCCCGAGTAGCTCCAACTCCCACACTGCCGTTGGAAGCGAGACGTCCGTAATTGATCCGATCAGAGAGTTATGCCCAGGGAGCTAGAGGGTCATCAATAGGAAATGCCTATTTCTCCTCCTTGTAGTGACTCGAACTCAAGACCTCCCCTAGGGGAGAGTCTTAAGGGAGAGATCTGGACCACTTGATCCACCTCTGGTTAGACTTTATCTTTGTTCGATTATCTGTTGTCCCACCCACTTTCAGTTTAGTAGCTACTGAGTCACTGATCAATTTAAATTTTACCATTCTTGTCGTCATTTTTCCAAGTCTATTCACTTTTCATATTAAATGTTTTATAAATCATTACTATCTAAAACCGTTATTATTCATCCTTTACTTATCCTTTAGAATCTTTAAAATTTTATTTTACCGATTTAACCTCAAACTTTTTAAAATATTCTCTTAAAACCTTCAATTTATCATCATAATTTGTTGTTAGATTGAGTACAAGTAAGAAAACTAAAGGTAATTTCATATTTTTGCTATTGAAAAAGCCCAAATTGGTTTGAGGTTTAAGTGCGTATAGGTTGTTGAATTTTCATTTTTGCCAATTTAACCGCTACTTTTTAAAATATTCTTTTAACACATTTATTTTATTTACATTTATAAACATTTTAAAAATCAAAAGAAAGAATGATTAGCACCAAATGTGAAGTTAGTGAGCCATCAATAATAGGGCTGAGCATTATTCGGGCCGGCCCGATTACTCGGCCCGACTCGAATTAATTCGGATAATAAAATGCTAAAATATGGGTAAATCAGGTCGGGCCGGGTATTACTCGAATTGTTTTCGATTTGGGACGGGTAACTTCAAAAAAAATTCGGGTTACTCGATTACCCGAATTAGGTTTAAAAGAATTATGAAAATACATTTCGTTATTTTTCTTATAGAATTAACAGATTAATTATGCCAGTTAATTAAAATATTTGGTTATATTATTAGTGAATTCAACTATTTGTTTTGTTTATGTCTTTCAAATGAGATATGAGAATGTAATTCAAGTATTTAGTTATTTTGTGTAATTTTTGAAAGAGAACCAAATAAAATTTCGGGTAACCCAAAATTACCCGAATTACCTGATCAGGCCGGGTAAGTTCGGGTAATGAAATTTTGGGTTCGGGCCGGGTAAAATGGAAAAATTTTTGGGTAATTCGAGCTTTACCCAAACAGTAAAAATTTGGCTCGATTAGTCCGAATGCTCACCGGTAATGAAATTTTGGGTTCGGGCCGGGTAAAATGGAAAATTTTTTGGGTAATTCGAGCTTTACTCAAACAGTAAAAATTTGGCTCGATTAGTCCGAATGCTCACCCCTAATCAATAACAAGGATACGGCTGATACCAATCAAAATGCGGTACGAAATTAAGTAAGTAAATACTGGTCATCAATACTAGTTGATACCAATTATTTTAAGTAGTTCTGACCGATATTTAAAAGGTGCCTTAAATAAATTCTTGGTTAAGAAACGAAGGAAAATCTTCACTCTCAGATTAAGAAAAGAAAATACTAGAGCTTTGATGTAGAAGAAAAAGGGCAAGCTAGTTATAATACTTAAAAAATTTAAACGCAGAAAATATGAAAATGTGGAAAAGAAGGACCCATAAAGGTTGGTTGATATTTGATTTCTTAATTAACATTTTAATTTAACAATTTATGATAAATTTAATATGTAGTTTATATGGCATTAAAAATACGTAAACCATGTAATTAGTAATTTTCTAGTGTTTAAACGGATTAAATATAAAAGAAAATAATTCCAAAAGTTGTTTTATATTTAATTTTTAAACCAATATTTTAATTTAGTAATTTAATAGAAATTTATATGGTATTAAAATAATTTACGAAATATTAAGCTTGAATAATCTTGTACAAACAATATAATTAATAAATTTGTAGAGTTGTCACACGTATATATATAATATAGATAAATGAACAAGTATACTTTTGATGACAATGAACAAAAATATATTTTATTTGTAATTTGTTATCTTTTTCGGTATTTAATATCAACGTATTTATGGTTTATAATTTATTTGATATTTTCTGATGGTTATTTATTTAAAATATTTATTTATAAGTAAATAATTATAAAGTTATAAATATAATGAAAATATTTATAAACATGATACTAAACTTTAAAATTACTATAAAGTTTTATTTACTTAAATAAACATATAATGAAAATATTATAATATTGTCTAAATAACAAAATAAAGAATGAAAGAGTTAAAAATGAATGAATGAATGAAAAAAAAGGTTAAAAGAGGGGGGAAAAGTAAAAAGTAAAAAAAGCTGAAAAATTGAAAAAAAAAAGAAAATTATTGGAGAGATGCCACAGTATCATACTAAATTTGGTATCTTACTATAGCATCTCTCTAAAATGGTTATTGGCAATTTTTCCTCTGTTATGGTGTTTTTCCTTCATTTTAGAGATGCGTCAGAGTTGGTCTTAGTTGACTGTAGGTTTATTTCCCAGCCAAATTTCTCAGGTACACCACTAGATAATGTCCTATTCAAGCAACCTACGAGATGAAACTTGACCTTTCGCTTAAGATGCTATGGCAGTCGTCGTCATGCTTTTGACTAATACAAGTTAGTTTAAGGGAAATAAACATCGTTTTCAAGGGACTTTTAACCAGCAAAGTAGAGAGGGAGAGGCAGGGGAAAATGGGTTTCTTCCATCTTTGTGCTGTTGCTTTTATCATCTTCTTGTGTACGTAGATGGGGTCTGGAACTGGGAAGCAGCCTCCAAGACTAAGTTAAATAATAAAAGCTGAGGAATCTCTTCTGGCTCCACACTTCCCTCTGAATCGTAGTCCTTCTCATCTATTGTTTTCTCTCCAGATTACTGCTTTCTTTCACCATCTTGGACTGTGTTTCTGGATTACAAAGTTTGCAAGCATGTACTATGATGCGGCAAGATCCATAAATAATGTCATTTGCTACTCATTTAGATACTAATTGGAATGGAATTTTGATTAGCTTCCGGTTGTTTCTAATTTCAGTTTCTATGCCCTTTTTCACTTCATTTTTCCACAACTGAGTTGGTGAACTCCTCATCTAATGATCATACACCAACAGCTTCATCAGCAACTTAGTGTCCGATACCACAATAGGCTTCAAAATCTTGAACCTGTAATACTCTGTGACTAGTCACTTGAATAGATAGATATGTAGAATACTTCTCATTTTGTCTAACAAACAGCCAAAATTGGAGAAAAGTGAAGATTAAAAGCTCCAATAACACCTGTATCAATATCTTAAAGATCAAATAATTTGCAGTTCCAAATGGCCGGCAAACTGATAAAGCACATACTTCAGATTTTTTAACAAAAATGTTAAGAAGCATCCTTATTTGAACTTATCCATTCCGCCCTAAAAGAACAAGGAAAAGCATCAAGAGAGTACGCGCATATGGACAACTTAACAAACGACCATAACTTTTCTGCCATGTGAGAGCTTCTTCTTTTCCAACCAATGATTCAGAGATTTTAACCTTCAAATGTGGATCTTTTCTTGGTTGTGTAGGGATAATACTCCTTGCCTGTGTCTACCCTCGTGGTCTGACCACCACCATCAATGACGGCAGAAGTGATAGCTAATGCTGTTCCAGCAGATATTGCCGTTGACATGCTCCTTCCTGCACAATGAGCAGTGCATTATTAACTGTTTGAATCGGCAATAGTAACAGATACATACAACAAGTAGACTGAGTTAACATGATTAAAAAGCACTAGCGAATGCCACTTCAGATCACATGTAAATCACATAGAAACTCTTCATAAGCAATATCTAAGCTACTTATCAATATCCGAAAACAAAATTAAATTATGTGAGTTTAGCCTAAAGCCTCTTCACAAAGAGTTTAAACAATGTAATAGTCACTTAACACATAATAAAACGGCTTAATTGCCATCCACATGGTCTAGATGCAAGCATGAATAACATATCTACCCATTAGATTATGTAGTTAGGCTCACTGTGGGTGGCATAAGAAAAAGGTTTTTCAAATTAATCATTGTGCTCTGTTAAGTCTTAAGGTTGATTAGTACTCTGCTACTTCACCAAACAAAAGAAATTAATCTTCATTCTACCTCAGAATGAAAATCAAAGTAAAAATACATAATGCCAACGAAAAAAAAAAAAATAATAGAACTTCATAGTACCACAATAGTTTGTGCTACTGAAGTAAAGGCCCATTTTCAACGTCCCAATTGAAAAATGAAACTTGTAAATTCAGTTCACTCGAATCCTATATATAAATGTTTCCTTTTTTTTTTTTGAGACTAACACCTCATACATGTTGTATGAGCATGTGATGTGTACATTCAAGGCTATGAAAAGCAATGATAAAATGCAAGAAGATAACGTTTCTGCATGATAATGCAGGTCATTTTAGTTTCAAGAAGGTTCCAAGAGGAGCACCCATATTTTAAGTTCTCCCTATACTTCAGAAATTGTCCAAAACTTTGGAGCTTTTTGATCTGTATATATGGTGATGTAACAATTATTCACCAAGTTTCTCTGTATCACAGTTTCTGTTTCTGGAGTATCCTTGGTTCGACTTGATAGCATTAGCTTTTTCCCATGGTACAATCATCATGAAAAGAAAGCAGACCAAAAGATTGACCAGTAATACTTTTCTCTCGCAGATGAGATTCCTTGTTTGCCAACATGTAAAACCAAACCACAAGGGAGAACAAGGCACAACAACCTATGTTTTTTGGGCATCTGATAATAGCATGTCATATGTGTTTTCTGATAAATCCAATAACTTACATGATTTTGGTTCGAGCCAAAATGGAAATACATGATGGGAATAACAACAACACAAGAATTGTTATGCTTTCGATAAACATAGGTCAAAGCATTTAAAATTTTGTAACTAACAAGGTTGAAGTACTTTATCTGGAAACATTTAAAGACCAGCATTTTTCATCTACTCAATGAACTTTTACGTAGAGTTCAGAAAATAATTTCTACGTTTATCAGTTAAATCGATAAATCAGCTTTTAAACAAGATAGCATCTTCACAGTTTGATATTTACTTCTGCTATAGGAAGCTCCAGTGTGACTATTAATTTCTCCAAGTCTTATCACCTTCAAAGCTCAATATATGCATGATAAATATAGCAAAGAATAAAAACTCAAAGAAGAGGTAAAACTAGGAGGGTCTAGAGGAATTCTTTACCTTTGAAGCCTAGAACGGACGCCCCAGCCACAAAACCACCAACAGCTCCATTAATAAAGTCTCTTTTCATCCTTTGATGCTGTACCAGCTGTTCAATCCCAATGTAAATTCCTCCAATTGCAGCAAAAGTCAGACCATAATTACCCATCATTTTCAGGGTCCTGATTAGCCCAGGAAGTGCAACATGTTTCTCTACACGAGGCACATCATACCAAGTGGCAACAACAGTCCCCCAAATAGTTCCAGCAGCTAAACCCATAGTTGCTCCCTTTACTGTTTTCATAGTTGGGGAGTCATCATCCTCGAAGTACCTAAGTTCCGATGGATCCATTGCTGTCTCCTTACTGCAAACAATTAAGCAAACAAATCACACATGTTAGCCTTTCCAGAAATCTATCATAAACTAAAAAGATATCTTAGAAAAAAAATATACAATAAGCCCAGGATTTCCTAGTTTATCTGGTAATATGCACGTTTATTTTGGCAAGAAAATTGACTGCACAGTTGAAGATCACAGGGTTTAAAGCATAGAACAGTTTCTAAGCATATTTGAGGTTGTTTCACATAGATAGAGACATTAATCCGTAGTTTGATTATCCCTTACATCATGAGTAAAAATCAAGCTTTTAACAGCAAACCCCGTCTCCAATTTACCAAAATACCAACCACAGTTCCTAGCCCTCCCTAGATTCAACACTTTTAAAAAGATAAGTAATTGGGACTTGAAATGAACAGACTCGGAACATATTTTTATAGACCCAAGAAAGGCCAGAGGGAAGCAGGAGGTCCAATGAAGGTCTCCAAATGCCGAATATAAGCCTAACACGAACAACATTGAAATATCAAAAGCGCGTCTAAGGCAAAAGTATCACTTGACAATGAAATCACTTGGGTGACAACTGAAGACCACAAGACTCCATCCAAAACCAAACTAAAACACTTAACAGTTCCTGATAAAAGGAAAAGCAGAAAACTCAAAAGCAGAAGCCGCAAATGAATTAAGGGAAGCTACAAGCTTCTCGCCTTTCTTCCCTACAAACTAACCAAATTTCACTCTGATTGTCGCAAACACATCGCGGATATTAGACTCGACGAGACTGGATTCAATCATTTCAAAGAAGAATATATTAAAAAGAAAAAGAATAGAAGATTGATATACAAATGAAATGCCTAATCAAACAAAGGGAAAAACTTTTACCTGATGATTGATTTGAGGTGGGAGAAGGGAGATCAGAAAACAGTGCCCACTTAGAATTGGGAATTTGTATTTCTTACACTTCCGCTTTCTCCAAATTTCTCTCACTGACTATACAGCCCCTGCCTCGTACCTTTTCAATTTTCTCTTCTTTTGTTCTTCTTTTTCCTTGTAAAACCTTTCCAATAATTCAATGTTTCTTTTGTATTTAATTTTTCATAATATAACATATTATTCCTGACCAAGTTTAAAATTTTTGAAAAAGTTTTTATTGGAAACAATATATATTTAAAATCTATTCTTATTATTGAATTTGTAAAATAATAATATTTATGATAAATCTTAAATTATGTATTACAAAATTAGAAGATAGGCTATGTACTTTTTATTTTATTATGATTATATTTAAAATTTTGAAATATATATATTATAGTTTGGTTGACAGTTTTGATTTGTCTTTAACTTTTAATAAAGAACATCAATAAATATTTTAGCAATTTTATTTTTTTGTGCCTTTTCTTTATTTAATGATTATCATGCCTCTAATTTTTCTTTTTAATAATTGTTTCTCCTTTTCAAGATTTTTTATCCTCATTTATTATTGTTATTTCTTGCAATTGTTAATCAATCACAAATTTTAAAGACTCGATTTCTACTTTTAAACTTTTAACATTATCTTTTTGTTAAGACTTTGTTTAGTAATCTTTTTTTTTTTTTTGGCCTTGCGTTACTCACTAATAATTTCACTTGAATTAAAATTAGGGATTTCAAGACCCATTTACATGCTTCAAAATCCTAAGGAGGAACCTAAAGACGGGATAACAATAGAAAATATTTCTCTAACTACATTAAATCTTGTAATTTATTGATCTTGGGTTCATATGAGCTCTTCATACTTGTTCTAATAAGTAACAAAGCATTGCTTTCATTAGGAGGAAATTCGACATGCATTAGTAAATGGAAGCTAGACTGCCACTCATTAAATTCATTAGTGAATTTAAAAATGTCCAACATCACTAACCACTCTCCAAGCATATTCATAATAAGAGCAAAACCACTTTGAAGGATAACCCCTTTTAAATTTAACAATTACATAGTAGATAAACCTTGCTTTCTAAATAAGGTAAGGCAAAGCATGAAAATCGAAATTAATGGCTTTCCTTTGAGTTAAATCATTGAGAAATCAAATTTTATGAAAGAAAATTTCAAAGCTCTTACTAAACTCCCTCACCAATATAGTCAAACCAGAGTTTAAACATATCCAATAACTCCAAGTCCCCTAGCAATGACTATATCCTTATAGCTTAAGAAAATTAAAAAACCAAATTTATTAATTTTTACTTATTTATACTATAAAAAAATCCCTCATGAGCCAAAATCTATAATTAAATGCTTACATAAGGGGATAATAATATTACATTCTTGTACAGATCTCAAAAAATTAGAAGAAATTATAATAGTATTACCTTCCTTAAAGATTAGGGGGTAATGAAATATCAATTATTGACAAGATCATAAATTTTTTTAGGATTTACTTTCAAAACTCTATATGGAAAGCTAGACATAATTTTGTTTTACACTTTGACATTCAAGCATTTCATCCTAAAACCGTCTCTGTTTAAGCTCAATCTAGCCTTTTTAACCTTTGACTACTAATAAATTAAAGATATTTTTATTTTCAGTAGGGATTATCTTTGAATTTTTTTGCATCTTAAATAGGAGTAGTAGCAAATATTAAAAATACATTATATTGAACCAAGAGAGGTTCCAATCGATATGTTGATGATGACAAAACATAAGTACTACTAATAAGTTTATTGTTTTGATGAGAACTAATATAAGAACAATATGTAACCATAAACTTACGAAGATAGTTTATTGAAGTTAAAAGTTTGCAACCATTAAAGAGAAAATTTAGTCAAGAATAAAACAAGATCAAGGCACATTGAGATCATTATATTTTATTGACGTTAAAGTTTGCAACCATTAAAGAGAATATTTAGTCCAGAACAAAACAAGATCAAGGCATATTAAGATCATTCTACATTTGGTAATCTCATTTAGTCACTTTAATATCTTAAAGACTCATCATGCATAAACATTTTATGCCACTTTATTACATAAGTCTTTTCACTCATTAAGAGGCATGAAACTTTTGGTTTTAAAGGAAAAGCCTCTTGGACTTTTAAACGCTCTTTGGGGGACATTTTTTAAGCTCTTTTAATTATAATTTTATTAACAAATCAATTTTAAGAATTTAAAGTTGTTAAAATCATGTTTTTAGGAGAATTAGTTAACCAATATAGGTTACTAGTAGACCCATATAAGTTAAATGTGTAATAGGTGAGTTTGTTAACACATTGGTCAACCAATATAGTGATGCAGCCAACCAATGTCCCTTTAAGCTACACATTGGTCGATTAATATGGTTGAGTGGTTGAAACTATGAAATGGCTTGTAGATTTTCTACATTGAATGCATATTGGTTGACCAATATAACTTAGTGGTCTATCAAAGTAGGTTAAAATTGGAACAAAATAGCTTGTTGATACATTGTTCGATCAATATAGCAATGTGGTTGACCAACGTCACTTTAAGGGACATATTGGTTACTATTGTACATTAAATACACACATTCAATAGTCGCTGAGATATTAGTCGACTAATATCTCAGCGACTATTGAATGTTTGTATTTAATGTACAATAGTTGATAAATGAGTTGCATTAGTCGATCAATGCTCTGCAACTAGTATTGCAATGGCTAGCTTTTGGCTCAAACAACTAACAGGGGTCCTAAGCCTATAAAAACATGTTTTCTTATTAGTTCTTAAATGAAAAAGATTTGAAGTACTTTATACATATATTTCTAGGTATTTATCAAGCATTTGAGCATCATTCTCTCATATATATATAAGTGAGCCTCATTAGAATTATCAAAGTGATAAAGTTAGATATTTTGCGTTGTACAATTTTTTATGGTGTTTGATATTGTATTTAGGAATGTTTCAAGTAGCATTAAGGTTCCTCTTCACCGTGAGGAAAGATTGTAAAATGGTTCCTCTTTATCGAGAAAAGATTATCCAAAAGTCGCCTTGAAAGAAAAGTTATAGTGGAATTCCAATAGAAGTCTTGGGAGTTAGTGTAATCAAGGGTTATTTGCCAAACCAGTATAACTTGGTTTGCATTTCTTTTCCTTTAACCTTTTTATATTATTAATTATGTGTGATATTTAAATTCATCATTTTATATCATATTTTCATCTTTTATAAATTGTCTTCATTATCACACAAAGTTAGTAATACTTTGTTTAAAATTTATCAACTCCCCCCTTTTGGGTGCCATTAGGGACTAATAAATGGTATTAGAGCATATCTATTAGGATAGCATTTCAAACACAATCCTATAGCAAAGATCATAATAGCATACTTAGGAAAATCTTTGTTAAATCAAGAGGGACAAAATATTAGTAGAGCACATTTCTTCGATGAAAATAATTAACTCTATTAAAAACTAGGATGAGATTTTTATTAGTGGCCAAAAGTATAAACCTATAAGAAATGATTTCAAATGGCCCTTTTATACCTATAAAAAGTGTGGATAGTAAAGAAAATCCCTAAACTAAAGGAAGAATCATTAATTTCCTTGAATACTAAGGTCGTACACATCTTATCTTGTGCAATAGGAAGGACTAAATTTAATAAGGTCTCTACATGTGAAATGACTTATGACATTTGGCATGATCAGGGTACAAATTAAGTTAAGGAGAGCAAAGTGTGCATGTTAACCCACTAATATGCAATTTTTTTAGATGAAATATGATGAAAGCATTTCTAGCATGTTCACAAGATTCATTGATATTATTAATGCTCTCAAAGGTCTTGAAAGACCTATACTAATGTTGAAATGGTAAGAAAGTTGCTTAGGTTACTTCCTAGGACATGGAAATCTAAAGTAAAGACTATTCAAGAACCCACAGATCTCACAACACTACCATTAGAGGAGCTCTCTAAATCTCTCTTTACATACATAATGAGACTTCAAGAGACACAAAATGAAATAATGCTTACAAATAGAAAGAATTTAGTTTTTAAAGTATTAATGGAGGAATCTTGTAACATCCCGTTCTCATACTAAGGATTAGAACCCAAAAATTCGGTACATGTGAACTCAAAGAGAGATTAGAGAAATGCATTTTCTTGCTCATGCATAATGTTAGCACATATGCACATAAATATTGAATCTTTGCACATAAAAATAATTGTACACGCATTCATTGACAATTTCTGGGTATGATTGATTTTAAATTTGATTTTATTGAAAATTAGAAGTAAAGGGAGTAGAAAGAGGGATATTGGTATGAGTTGAGATAAGGAAAGATTCGGAAACAAAATTGGTAGTAGATCTGGAAAATGTTCACTGAGTGTGCTTCGGTCTGTTAGCCATAACTTTTTCTCTAGCTATCCAAATGAGATGATTCTTCATTTGGATTAAACTAGAGACATATGGCTACATTTCTTATGAAGGCATTGAATTTAAATTCTATCTTTAAGAGTCTCAAAATTTTCATGAAGTTGAGAACTGGGTGCAGTAATTGGTGGATGAATGTAAAATTTGTGTTCAAACTTTAGGCGAAATTCGGGTTTGATCTATATAGATTTTGACAAAGTTACCTTCTTGAGAGTTGTAGATCTTTCTTTTATCTTTCCAACGGTATATAGTTTGAGAATTTTAGACATTGGAATCAAAAGTTATGATCCTTATAAGTGGAGATGCTTAGAAGTATAGTTGTATCGTCTGGTGATGACGTCATATCGTCTGGTGAAGACGTATCGTCTAGTGAAGATGTATCTTCTATGGTTGACCTTTTGTATCTTCTATGGTTGACCTTCTGTATCTTTTATGGTTGACCTTCTGTATCTTCTGCGGTTAACCTTTGGTTTCTTCTACGTTTGACCTTTTGTATCTTCTACGGTTGACCTTCTGTATCTTCTATGGTTGACCATCTATATCTTCTGGGTACTGTTCATCTTACATTTTCTAGTCAAATTTTTACCCTCTAGATGACAGAATTTGTCTTCAAGATCTTCATGAAAGTTGTAAATATTGAAGTCCTCTTTTAAACACTTCAAGAATGACCTTGATCCGATATCTCTAAAGAAAGTTATGCCAATTGTAAAACATCTTCTGTGCACTGTTCATAAATTTCTTTTGGGTACTGTTCATCTTGTATCGTCTGGTCCAATTTTGACCCTCTAGATGACATAATCTTTCTTCAAGGTCTTATAAAATTGTAGATCTATAAGCCATCTTTGAAACTGTCCAAAAATGACCTTTATTTGATACCTATAGAAAAAGTTATGCCATTTGTCCTGGGACAGGTTTAACATGATTTAGGACAAAAATTTGTTTGATTCTTTCGGCCATAACTTTGTTATCTGACCTCCAAATAAAGTGATTCTTAAACCAATAGATTCCTAACACATTGTTCTACCTCTCCACAAATATTGATAGCATTCCAAATTGATTTGTAAAAGATTGATTGAACAAAAGTGAGGGAATCAGTGGGAACAGTGAACTGATGTTGTTTTACTAAACATGCTTCGGTATTTTAATTATATATGGATCTGTAGGATTCCAAATGAGTTGATTTTAATTTGGAGTAAACTAGAGACATAGAGCTACAAATCATCTGAAGAAGTCGAATTTTGAACAAGTCTCTAAGATGTTTAAATTCTAGTTGGGAGTTATGCACAGTATACTATTTGGGACAAAAGCAGTCTGAAAATATTTAAAGTATATCTTTCAAATCACTGAACTAAATTGAATGATTTTAGTGTCAATGGAAACATAAGACATAAGGGAACATGTTTCTAGAAGAAAGTTTTGCTAAATAAGTTCAATATCGGGGTCAGAAAGAACATGCAAAGTTGACCCGAAATGATGTTTTATGAAAAATCTAGAACTGATTTAATGGGTTATAACTTATGTTTCAGTGGTTTTATTAAGTCATAAACTTAAGTACAAATCATAATTAAGTGAGTTTTAATAAAGGGAAGTGGATAAGTGGCTAAGAAATGGATAGGTGTCTTAGCTTTAAAGTTGAGTTTAATAACCTTGAAAGACAAGTTACTGTACTTGCCTTCATTTCTTTCTCTTGAAGTTTCTTTCTCTAGCGTTTCTGTTAAGACAAAACTGACTTAACGTATCGATTTAAGTTTTGATGATAAACAAAGACAAAGATAAAATGAAAAGCAGCTGAATGAACATCTGAAATATCGAAACTTACAAAGAACAGACGAAGCAACGTCGATGAAGATTTCAGATGATTTCTTATGAAAGCAAGAAGATAGCGTTGATTGTTGATTGGAAAGAAAAGCAGACGGAAGCTAAAGATAAAAAGCAGACGATGAGAAAAGCAGACGGAAGCTAAAGATAAAAAGCAGACGATG
>JANKOE010000005.1:55815799-55854598 GCA_026284465.1 Erythroxylum citrifolium | reverse complement strand
ATAGCGTTGGAGAATTTGAAGCTTTTGACGATGATGAGACACAACCTCTTATAGAAATACAATTTTGATTTGTATTGTTATTTTAATATTTATATTAGACTCATATTTATTTATTATTAATTCAATATATAATAATAGGCATTGGTGTATTTTTATTTCAATAAAATATTTTATTTTTTACTTATTTTATAAGTTTTATTTCTTATTTATTATATATCGGTTTTATAGCAGTTCACTACCGATTGAATCTCTAAACCTTAAACCTTTACTTCGACCGGTTCAATGTCCGATCTAATTTTTAAAACATTGGCATTTATACATGTGTTTTGGTATCTAATAATAATAACAAATAAAATATTGAGGATCAAATGAGATATACAAGATAAATAAGATATACAAGATAAAATCAAATGAGATATATATTAAAGAGAAAATACATATCTGATATGAAGATATATGTTTATCACTTATTTTTAGGCACCTTTTTTAAAATAAACTTTTATATTTTAATCTATCCTTTAGAGGTATTAAATTATGGCATCATATTCGTTAACCTTATTATCTTTATATAAGTCAAAAAATTTAATTATTTGAAAGCATATTATGAAGATAAATCTGTAAAAGTGAAAAAGTCATTATTTATTTACTTTGGTCTGTGCGTTTCGTGTACGAGTCACGCAGCTAAACTGATCTTCCGCTCTCTCCTGTAGCATTCACTCCAAATTTACCAGCAGAACAGTCTCGTTGCAAATATGCAAACTCCGGACGATGTTCGTAATCTCCCTATTGACATCACTTTTTCTCGTCTCGGAGGTAACCCTTTGATATTTGTTTCATTTCTTATTTGCGTGTGTAGTAGTTTGATGTTTATTTGGATTTTGGTTGAAGAATGGCTTGTTGATCGGAAGAGAATTCCGGCGGATTGGAGAAAGCGGATTGCCGCTATTAGGGCACGAATTTCTAAGGAATTTCCGTCTCTCCCCAAGGATATTGATCCCTACTTCCATACCCTCGACCCCGAAGGTTCTTATTTTGTCATTTTACATGCTTTCAGCAATACCATATTGTTTAATGTCCAAAATCCAGATTCATTAGAAAGAGAGAATTCTTTTGGTTAATTATAATTTGTGATTGGTCATTATGTAGTATGTATCACTTTCATCAAACTATTCAAACATCGCATACAACCGTGTGTTTCTGTATTTTTACTTCTGTATTTGTTAAGAGAGTATTTCATGAATTTAGTTGGCTTAAGCTCTGGGGACTATGACATTGTGTCAAACAAGTATTTCATTTGAGCTTCGTTATCGTTTACCAGGAATTGGGTACTTAGAGGCCAAAAAGATTTATGATATTCTCGTGAGGTCAACTCCTGAAAGCCGGAATATATTTGGCCGGCTATCAGGCTCCGCTGTATGATGCTCATCTCTCTTTTGTCTTTATACGCAATTATGTTATTAGATTGTAAATGTTTTTTTTGCTACTCGTTTTTCCTTTTTAGGGTGCTTGGGAGGCCATTATCCGTTCTTTTGAGAAAGATCATATCTTCCTTGGTGAGGCCTCACAAATAATAATCCAAAATGTTAACTATGAAATGTAAGCATGTGCTTTTACTGTTTCCTATTTAACTTTGGTGAAAATTTCTGAACTTATTATGTCGGGTGTCATTCTTATTTTTTTGTTGACATTGTTTGATCAAGCCCATATCAGAAGAAACAGGTGCAAAAGATCCAGCAACAACTAGCAGAGCTGGATCGCAAGGAAGCAGATATTAAAAGAAGTGCAGCTTTGTCAGCTGCTAGGTATGCTGAAGCTTGTCAAGAGCTTGGGTTGCAGGTTAGCTTGGTGCACCTGGATGGTGGCTCGGAAGTTTGAGAGATCTGTCTTGTGATTATACTTATTTTTATAGTGTTTAACTTTCCTTGTAGGGAAACAATGTGAGGTTTGAGCTTCTGGAAACTGCAAAGTCACTTCCAAGTGCATTTGCTGGGATTCTTCGAGTAATAAATGGTGATTCTATGTCAAGTGCAATAGAATATTACTCCGACTTTGTCAAAGATGTTCATACGGATAAAGATGTAGGATACTCATTCTTTCTTCCTTTTATCATGACCGGATTCCAGGTCATATGGTCATTCATTGTTTAAAATTGATTTAGTTTATAAACTTGTGTGCAGCAATCGTCTTGGACAGTCTTGTTGAGCTTGAAGGATGTTCGTGAAAATCCCCCATCTCTCAGTGTTTCCGCCGAGCAAGGGAGCTTTGATTCTGTGGATGTTCTGTCTGAAATTGATGGGGCAAAAGATATGAAGGGAGATATGGATGTCTCTGCAGATGCTATCGACTGGGATATCTCTGTAGATAATGCTCAAATTGATTGGGATATTGGTACTGTGGAAGAAACCGATGATAATGGGAATGGTTTTGGTCCTTATGAAATAGTGAATGCCAGTGACATCTTACAATGTTCCTCACCAAATGAAGCTGTGAAGTCTGATAAAACATTGTTAAATAAAAATGAGACAACCATGCGTTCAGAGGTTTCTCCATCAGAAATATCTTGGGATATAAGTGTTGAAACTCCACAGGTTGATATGACTGATGATGTCAATTTACCACCTGTGGGGTTGGAAAAACAAAATCAGGCATGCCCTTCACATTGGCTCAATGATACTTCAGGAGCAAGGGGAGACAAGAGCCAGCTTTTGGATACAGAATACAGAAACAAAATTCTTGATGATCTATATGAGGTATGTGTTCACTTATTTCATTTGAACTCCTCATGGAGGATCTTATTGCAGCTATTATTTTTCAAATATGTTTTTGGTTTTTACTCTGATGAAAGCATAAATGAACTGCTTTTAGACAAACCTGAAGTTTGTTGTCTCTGTTCTGATATGAGGTCTTGAATTTTCTATATCAAAACATTGATTTAAGTTGCCTGATGTCCATATCAAACATTGATGTTTGGTTCTGATAATTGTATAGATCAAATCATTTTTGACTCAAAGAATGGTGGAATTGAGGAGTGAAGAGACTTTGTCCTTGCAACATCAAGTCCAGTCAGTTGCTTCCTTGGTACTACAGCAGTATTCGCCTGATGCCATTGAGACAATGTTAGCTGACGTTTCTTCTGCTATTTCATTGTTGACAAATAGGAAAACACGAGATTTGATCATGCTTCTCAACTCAAAAAGGTGGTTCTGGATATATCTGATTCATTTTGGACTTTCAATTTTAATATGCTTTCTATTATATTTTAAATTTCCAACAATTTTCTGACATGTTTCTCTTGTATTAGTGAAAATTAATTACAAATTGGGTTGGCTGGGATTTTCACTCCTAGATTAGGGAAAACCATGGGTTAGCATCTGATGCAGACACTAATTGGTTTTTCTCATAGAGTCAATATAAATTTAATGGTAAGGTCATGTTACTTTCTGCTGATGGAGACATCTGTATAAATTAACTAAGTCAAGTAACCAGCAAGCTATCTTTCTGACTGTTGACTACAGTAAAGATTGTCCTTAGCTATTGCCATGCAGGATGTCCTGGTTACTGGATTTCATGGTTCTTAGAGTCTGGATTGGTTTTCCATATTAGTCAGAAAATTGGCAAGTTGTATTTGTTACGGAAGTATTTTAATTCCTTCATGCTTAATTTTGGACTTAGTTTTTCTATTTTAGTTGGGGGTTAGAATCTTAGTGCCTCAACATCTTAACTGGAATGTGCTTGATATCTCTTGTCAACTTTTAACTCTTGCTTATTGTGTACTGGTTAGGAATTTCAAGTAGCCTTGTAACGTGAAGAATTGCCATATAATGTGTCTGTTTGTATTTCAGATTTCTGGACAGACTTGTGAAAACATTGGAGGAGAAGAAGCATCATGAATCAAAACTAAAGGACGGATTAAAGGACGTGTTTTCAAAGCGTATGGAGCTTCACAATTCTTTATGTTCTTTATGGCCAAAACAGGTAAGTTGTTTCACAAGTAACGGTCATTGTGCTTATTATTTTTGCACCATGAAATACCAAGTAAACTGCTATTCTAGCATTTTGTAATTTACCTCACTCTTATCTGCTTAAACTTTTTAAGCTGTTGGAGAAGATAGTATATTTGATAATGACATGTGGATGTAATATAAGACTCATATTCACACGTAAATTTTTCTTACATATGGATTCTGCTGTCTTATTCTTAGACTGTACAAAGTGGTACTAATTTTGCTAAAGCGATTCCCATTTCAGTATGTTTAGCTGTTTTAGTATCTTGTAATCAATAAAGTAAATGTGAATGCTAGAGGATGTTTTCACAGCATCAATCTTGAGTTTGAAATTGTAACTCAACCAATGATTCATTTCCAAGTAAAAAATTTTATGTTTCTAAAGATGTGTTGTTACTTTCAAATTTCCCAAACAATAATAAGAGGGAACTAACAAAGTATAATACTTTAGCAAATAGGTGGTACCATGCTGATGTGTGCATCACTATTAATTTTAGGACCTATAAACAATTTCTTCATCAGAAAGAACTTGCGTTTATGCTGTATGTGATGCATGCTGGGTGAACATTCTAACTATCCATGTTTCATTTCTTCAAAGCTGTAATTTTGTAGGTATAGAGTTATATTCTGTAGAGAAATGAACATCATAATGAAATACTCCTGGTAAAGTAATCCTGTAAATGTGGTTATTCATGCTGTTGATAAGTGGCTTGTTTCAGGAAATAGCATTTATTTGTGCTGGTCGTGCTATAACTTACAGTTGTTATACGGATACATTATGGAGTTCTTGCAATATTTGACATGTTCAATATGATTAATGACTTGTTATTTACTTTCAATTTGGAGAAGCAAGCTTGGTGGTTGCAGGAAAATTAAAGATAATTTGTTGAAATATATTAATGTTCGTATTGTCAATCAAAAAGAGAACAATGAGCAAATATACTTTCAATTTCAGGATGCAGCACTTGCGAAAACCAGAGAGCTGAAGAAGCTTTGTGAAAGTACGCTATCATCCATGTATGATGGAAGGCCTGTTAATATAATTGGGGAGATCAACACCTTATTGAGTAGTGGAGTTACTGCTTAGACTCTTGACATATTTTAGAATATGTTATTTGGTTATCAGTAGGAAATGGTGAAAGGTGGATAGATTGGAAAAGCTGTAGTTTGTCACAACAAAAAATGTTCTTTTTATGACTGATACTATAGAAACAAGCTCGACAATCTGGAAGTCATTCTTTCCTCACATTTTCGTTATGACAGTCAACTTGAGATTTGAGATTCAATACAGGTATGTAGGCGTGCGCCTTTTCGTTCTCTCATCATCTTATAAGTGTAATTTGAATATTTGTGTGGAGACACCGTTGTCAAACTCTTTTAAGTTTCTCTGGCGAGTCTTAAAAGAAGCCATCTTCTATTTTGAATTACTAAAAAAATATTTAAAAAGAGAGTTTGTTTTATCTATAAATGCTGTTAAGTGTACAACAATTAGACGTTTGTATTAAAAAAATTAACAGATTTAATAAAAAAGTTACTTTCATAATTTTTGATGGCACAAGACTTTAAATAATTTAAGTGTTAAAAGAGTAGTTTTTGAAATACTTCTAATCACGTAGATAAACAGAATTCTTTCTTCAGTACTTAAGGCTTTCCCCCAAAATCAAGATGCACAAGTAGGCTAAACTATATCCAGAGACCCTTGAAATATAATTTATGTCATTTTGATTAAATTAGTCTCCAATATGTTTGGACACTTCATTTACCCCTTAAAAGGAAAAAAGGAGGAGCGGGGTTCAGTTCATTCCAATGGATGATGGCAGAACTCAACGGAGAACTCTTGATCTTGTGTAGATGCTTAGTTGATGAGAATAGATGAGATGAGATGTTCAGAATTAGGGTTGAGTTAAACAAAAAGTTAGTACCACTAATTTTTGGAATCACAAGTTGTGCAAAGTGTTCCATCACTATTTACCAGGTACCAAGGGAAGTTCCATCAAGTACTATTGTTTAGGATTTGTATCTTACAATCCAAAAGTTGCCAAAAGAAGACTAGGCAGGGCAAGGGATCACATACCAAGTTCCTTTGCACTTATTAATCCATTCCCAGCGACTCACCCATTAAAAGGTTCCTCACAGTGACCAGTGCATGTGCAGAGTCGAAGAGTCAGAAGCCCTTGAGTGCTCAAGCTCCATGTATTGCCTCCTATTCTGTTGAGACAACTCTAGTTCACTGGAGAATTGGCTGCTTAGAGGCTGTGAAATATGACCCAATCCTAAGTCGGGGCACATCTCGTGTGCATTGCTACTAGCCTCAACCTTGAAACCCCAAGAGGAGTTTGGATACTGATTGACTGCAGAAACATGTGGGGCTGTTGATTGAGTAGCAGGCGCCACTTTGGTATTAACCAAGTTGTTCATCTCAAGTCCTGACGCTCGGTTACAAGAGCCCCATGGCTGATTTGACAGAAGAGAGAGAGCACAGCTCGAGTCAGTAACACCAACTCCTGTGAAGCGTTCTCCTGAAGGAATGCCAGAAGCAGAGAACCCAATCCCACCTGCCGAACCTTGCAGGTAAATATTAGTTGGAGGATTGTGTGGGCTACTCTGCCATGGATGGGTGGTGGACCTTCCTCTACCAATTGCTTGACCCTCATGTAACCGTTCAGAAGATCCTCCAGTTGACCATCCATCCCTCGAGTCAGGCCTTGGATATGCACTGAAGTCCAGAAGAAAGCTTCCAACCCTGTTACCTGTTATCGACAAAAACAGAGCATAACACAAGTACGAAATCAGATAACGAAGATTGCTTCAGAAGATGGTTTTTCATTTTTAACATCTTTACCAAAACTTGTAGAAGAGATTCGACCAAAGCGGGGTGAAAACACTGATCCAGGTGGGGGCTTCCTTCGTCGTTCGTTGTGGCCAGCAAGGCGCCTGCGGCAACTTCTTTTACCTTGGTCAAATTCTGAAAGTTGATGAAATCTGTGTATAAAATGAACAAGTTAACTTAAAAACCTTCTAGAAAAGAATAGCATCATCGATCTCTATAAGCATAAAAATAGAAATAGTTGAGAAAGAAAAAAAGAGAAAACAAAGCTCTAACTGCACTCAGTAGGTTTCTGCCAATGCATTTAAAGTGTGATTAGAAAGTCAGGACTTTGGAGTCCTTACTGTGACCATCCTCCTATATTGTCGCATGGCTCAGTTTGCAAGCAATACCAAGTAAACCTCTTATTTTTCACAGTACCAAAGCATTATGGAAGCTACCTTCTAAATTCAGTTTCCCAAAGAGTAGAAAAGTTTGACTAATAACTATTGTTCGATCAACAACCTCTGAAACATCAAGAGAAATCACAAGGGTTGAGAATTCCATTATTTAGTACACCCAACTTGCTTATAATCTGTCAGTCAATTTATTTTAAGGCATCAGGTCATCCATATACCACATCATAGATGCGCTTGGGCAACATGAAAGAAATCTTCCATTATTTGCTTGAACAAGTTGTGATCATTATAGTCTAGAATGAATTCAGCTAAGGAAAATTATTTATGCACTATAAAGACTTCCAGAGTACCTTAAACTAAGGATGAGAGGTTAGCCTGAATAGGCACAATCTCTCTATGATCAACAGATCATGAGTTCAATACTCGCATGGAATAGGGTGGATTGGTAGCTTACCAGAGATTTATCCCCTATTGTATAATTCAATAGGACCAATGGAAATGGGGGACCTCCTTCAAAAAGAAAAATGAAAATGTAAAAAAAAAAAAAGAAGTAACTATTTAAGTGATTTTGGCTTGTCTCTATTTGATCATGGTAACCGAGTTTATAAGGTACACCATGAGGAGCAAAACCATCAAACTAGCACGAATCAATTACTTGAAACTAGACTTTTGTTTATAGCCACTAATTATACCTTGGAATGAATACATAATTAGCTAACAGTCATTTTTGAGGTAGTTCTTTTTCTTATATGGACAACTAATAGAAAGACTTTCCTGTCAGGTGGTCCAAGAGCATTCAGTGACAAATGTAGTGAAAAGAATCTGAACATTGAGATCTGATACCTCAGTAGGTTCGGAACAAAAGCAAAAGTATAGCAAGCAAATCACTTTCAGAAAAAAAGTGCTTTGCTTCCAGTTAAGGACATGAGTCTTGCATAACCCATAAATTGACAGTAGTCCTTCACAATTTATCAATGCTACAGGGGGTCCGTTCAAGTTTGCCGCTGGCTTCTAACCATGAATTTTTAAAGTACTTTTTCTATTTTGGAAAATGAAAGTATATTAAAACTCAACTCTAAGTGCAGTACAACAGAGGGTTCAGACCTGACCTAGGATCAACTCAAGCCAAGTTCATGAGTGTGTGATTAAAAACCAAAAACTTTTAAGAGACAAAACCAAAGAAATATATCATATCAACCCCAAGAAATAAACATTTCAACCCAAAAAAAAAAAAGGGCACAAGCGACATACAAAGAATAGACTGATGTAACTATAAACAAACAAAACAAAACTTAATGTATGCTGAACTTGAAAGCTACCTAATAACCCACACACTCACACACACAAACATATATTGCTTCAACATTAATCCACGACGCTCAAGAAGCTGAAAGTGACAACAGCACCTGCAAGGTACTTAAAATCAAACAATTGAAAAATATTTAGTTCACCCGCATACTTCTTTCCATTCTCTGGCAAAAAGACTTGAACTTGCAAATGATTGCCAACAAACGAACAGTCATCAATTTCCAATAGAAGAGGATAAAATAAAAGCAATCTACGCACAGCAGCGTCAAAGCCTAAAACGCAATACTCATAAATGAAGTAAAGATATAATACAAAGAACTCACCGGCTACACTGCTGACAAAATCTTTGTTCCAAGCCAGCAACGATGACCTTAGGAGATTTGGAATGCATACCACAAACTTTGTGTCTTGAATAGTAAGCCTTAGCATCAGTTAGATCCACCTTGCACCCTTCAACCTGACACCTGGGTGGTTGCTGCTGGCCACCCTGAGCCTTCCTGGTCGGAGCTCCGGATGACGACGACGAGGAGCCGTTTGCAGACTCTGCCGGAGACCCGGCACCCAGATGATCCTCAAAATAAATTTTTTTACCAAATTTGAGGCCATTCACAGACTCATTAGTTGGTGGAGAGGAAGCGTTGGAGCTGCCAGAATCAGTCAAAGAGCCAGAACCCATTTCCATAAATGGTGCCTACAGTTCATTCATGGTTGTATTTGTGGGACACTGAAAGGACTGTGCAAAAGCTTGGATTTTGCGAATGTGGAGGAGAAGAAAAGCACAGATTTTGGTGAGGAGATGTGGGTTGAGAGAGAGAGAGAGAGAGAGAGAGAGGTTAGTTTAAAGAGAATAATTCAATTAAAAGTAATTAAAAAAAGAAAAAAGCAGACACCTGACACTGGCCCATGCCAGCGAGAGGGGGTCTACAACACAGACTGACGGATTCACCAGTAACCATACCCTCTCTCTCAAAAGGTTAAAAGTAACAACAGAGAGAGAGAGAGAGAGGAGGGGTGATGTCGGCATTTCATGTCTCTAGAGGGACTTTACGACATTGGCGAATAGCTAAGAATAAGAAGATAACTCCATTGATGGATGTTATGGTATACTGTATAATATGATTGAATGCCTCCCTCATATTTCTTAATGACATAGAATGGTATGGTATGGTCTGGTATGGTATGGTCTGAGTAGATAATCTCAAAATAGAAAGAGGGGGAATGATGTGTCTGTCAGAGTCTTAGCTTGGTCCTTTAGGTCTCGGGAACCCAAATTCTTGTCTCGACTCATGGGGTTACCACTGCCATTGTGCCAGATATCCTGATTTGAGAGCCAAACAGTTGGTCAGTTAAAGTTCAATGACTTACTCATTACCACAGCTTGGGTTGCACTTGGGTGTGCACAAGGAAAGTTCTGTTCCCCTCACTGTGCCTGTGTGCCACCTCTTCAACTCTAAGCTCAAGCTTTAACCTTTTTTCTTTTCCACCAGCAAAATTACATCGTAAAGGATTTAATTATTAGCTGAAGATGCAGTGATAAATAAATAATAACGAAATTAACAGAAATTAAATCTACCAGTCAATTCCACAAACTGAATTTGCTGAGATGAATGGAATATGTTATTTAATGAATCATTTCTTGTAAAGACTCTGAAAGGAAACAAAACTGCGGTTAAATAAAACCTCTAATATTTTTATTTACAATAATTTGACTTCTATTTATTTAGAAGTCATAAATTATATCTTATTATAAAAATGTTCAAATTGTCATTTGGGTAATTAAAAATTATATGTAAAATATTTTCTACACATAAATTAACAATATTAATTATTTTGGTTTAAATTTTTAACTAGATTAAAAAAAAGGTTAAAATTTTGTTTCGAGCTCTCTTAAAAACACTTTCTTTTATTTTTGGTAGCCCACGAGGTGTTCTAAGCGGGTCTTAAATATGGGAAGACACCTTTAAGCCATCCATACCTAGACCAATTCTCGCTTGAGCCGAGTAGGTTCCGTGCGGAAGATAAAATTCTGACCCTAAATCTTAAAAGACTACATATATAAAAGGATCGAACCCACAACTTCGCTTAAATAAGGAGAACCCTTATCATCTCATCTCATCTGCGCAATGAAAACATCATTAAAGTGATGTGCTTGTGCCTTGTGCACACTCGGATTGTTGGTTGGTTAGTTTGGAAAAGACAAGCTTGTTCATCAATCCTGAATTGGGTGCCCGAATTCTGGCCTTCCCTAACCTCACCTAATCTATTGATGGAGAAAGGTCGTAGAGTGACTGACTCCTGTGATAAGTGGTTGTGATGTTGGCAAAATTTGATACGAAAAAATTAATTTTATTAGTTTGCACTTTTCCCAATTAAACACATCATTTTGTGTTTATTTTATTTTATGATAATTAATTAATTTAATAAATAAGATATACAGAAATTATATAAATAAATACTCATAAAATATGATAATTACAGGTTAGTTTGTTTCGGATACAAACGTACGTGTATCGGTTTTCTTTCCAAACTACGAGGAATTAAGCTGTTAAAGTCAGCATCATTCACTTTTCGGTTTATAAAAGGTAGCAACCTAAGACAGTAACCATAAAAATACTCCACTGACCAGAATCCAGGTTAGGCTTCAGTTATGGTAGTTAGATTTGGTAAACTTCAGTTGCCACCTTGGTTGGTTTCTAATGTTAAGAAACTGCTTTCTTACATACCCCACCTCAAATTTATACTTTGTTAGTTTACTTTTGTCTCTACTTCGACCTAATAAAAAAATACGAGAATTTGTTAAAATAAGAACATAATCAACTAAAAATAGAATAAAGGGAGCTAATGAATAACAGATTTATCCGTTTGTTATATAAAAATAAGAGTTCTTATTTAAGGATAAAGTTTTATACTAAATTAATAATTTCATATACAAAAAATAAATCAAAATTAAGATAAATGACAACATATGCGTAATTATTATTTAATACATTATTAGGATATTCCCTCAAGATGAGCAAGTGTACGAACATCCCCTCAAGATGATCAATTGTACAGATGGATTTATAGTGTAACAACGTGGTAATTATTGAAATATAAGAGTGAGAGTTTATCCCACATTAGAAAAAGAGAGAAATTAAAGAAGACTAATATATAAGTTTAGTGGGCTACTCCACCTATCACCAATTGATTTTAAAATGGAACCTCACTTAGACTTGTAAGTGGTACAATTTTTTTTCTCGTGTGGACCCGTAGGCTCATTGTAAATTCTAACATGGTATCAGAGCAGGTTGCTCTTATGTTAGTCGTTAACACCTCGAAATGATAGATTATGTCACGTGTTAAACCCCACACTGATGGGGGTATGTTAAAATATAAGAATAAAAGTTTGTCCTACATTGGAAAAAGAAAGTAAAGAAAACCAACATATAAGTCTAGTGGGCTACTCCACCTATCACCAATTAATTTTAGGATAGAACCTCACTTAGATTTATAAGTGGACTAACTTTCCTTCTCGTGTTGATCTGTAGGCTCATTGTAAATTCTAACAATAAACATATTTAATTTGAACGTCTTTTGATTAGATAATAAGTAATTTGAACTTATATAATTATTGACATGACAATTTTAAAATAATGTGATTGTTATGCATTTAGTTAAAACAAATTATATTTATGAACACACAAACATATCATTGATAACATGTTAAAATATGAATGAAATAATATGTTGAAAATAAAGTTAATAGATTTGACTTTAAGGGTCTACTTTATGAATACAATATAAAATTCAAATGATATTTTATTTTATTGAAACAATATAAAACTCACATCTTCTTTTATTTGATTTGTTACATTAAATTAAGAATTATATATGCATAAATCAAATCAAAATGATGCATAGATTAGAAGTTAAAAAATTACAATAAATTAAAGGATTTGATAAGTGTATTGTTATAAGAAGATATTCTTAGCAAAACCACCACTGTTCGTGTATTTTATACAAGAATGAATGAACTTATTTCACGACATCAAACTATTAGTCTAATTATCATTTTATAAAAAATCTTTAATGGATTTTATGACTTATTTTAATACCCTTCCCATCTTTACAATTTTTAAAATTTGGAATGTCTATAACATAACCTACATATTTCTTGTCATGTAAAAGTTAAATCTTTTCTTTTTGATATGCATGACAAATGCATATATTTTTTTAAACATTTTGCTATGTTTTCTTTCTAAATACTTTTGTTTAGTTAATTTTAGGTAATAATAGAAAAAGTTGCTTGAGAAAATTTATAGGTAAGAATGAAGGAGATTGTAAGGGGAAAAAAATGAAAAGAATACCACTTGTTAGCTAAATACGATCTTGTGCTAGCTCATGCCTCTCGCAAGAAACAAACATATACATGCTCTTATACACAGGTTGAAAGAAGGTAGAGTAGTAAAGAGAAGAAAAATAGAAAGTTACATGATTTGAGACATCTCATGTCCAATTCTAGAAAAGTTATGAAAGTTATAAACGATTTAAAAAAGAGCATGTCTAAACCCGTATCCCTCTCTAATATTTAACTAGAATTAGTAGGCGCCTACCAAAGGAGAGCTCAAGAACATACTTGAAGCTCACTTTCAATAGGGGTGTATTAAGTCATTTTGAGGAAGAGATCACTAAAGATGATATAAAATTTTATCAAATGATACCTTAGAATGAGTTTTTCCTCCCTTTCAATTATTGTCTTCGTATATGCAAAGAAATACTTCTATATATAGATTATAAGAAACATTAATATATTTTTATTCAATTTCAATTTTGAGAATTATATATGTTGTCTTAATACTGACCATATACGAGTAATAGTTTAGGTCTGATTTAATTTACACACAGACATAGTTGAGAACAAGTCGTCTTTAGGACATAGATTAAGAATTGATTGTGGACCTAAAGATGGACCTATATGATCTTTCTAATGTTAGAATGGCTTTTTATGGAGTTTCAACGAATACAAGGCATTTTGAGATAAATTAATCAGATAGAAATATCGACTTACCTATTTAGGTTATATATCAAGAGGTAGCAGGCCATTATCCTAAGAGATCTTACCGGTTCAAATAATAAAATTCTTATAATCTAATAAGCATATAAGATGAAGATAGGAGGAAATCTAGTATAAGTATTTCCTTATATTCATGTTTCATATCTTTCCTCACTTTACTCACTTTTATATAGTTCATCACTTGTTTTGTGCTTACTTTCTATCTATTAAGGTTAATATACAATTTAAGTGTGGGATAAGGATTACTTTGAACTACTTTGATTAACTTGTCTCTTAAGTAGATTAATCCAATCACAATTAACCTAATAATTAATGATTCCAAGAAAATAGATAATAAAGCAATGGTGATTGATAATATAATGAAAGTTAGTGGTGTTGGTGACATCATACATAACATCCATAAATGTAGTTTTCAATTTTTTGCAACCTTTATGGACATAAAATTTCTCATGTACTTTCTTAAGTATATGACACAAATATAATCTATGTCCTACCGTATGAAACAACAACCTAATGGTGTTACCTATACTTTTGAACTCATCTATAACTATAGTACCATATGCTTGACATTCATATACCTCAATTGTGTAAGGGAAAGATAACAAAAACTATCAACTATCTTATTACCTAATAATACACAACTAAGAAATATAGATCGCATGTGATGGTTTACATTGATAAATGGAGTATATTTTACACCGATAAATGGAGCAAATGACATTTGGTGTTTGTACAGCAACAAATGGTATTGGGTATATGTTCACAATATAAGTGACATTAAACATGATCATATTACCAAATTCAGTATAAGTTATTTGACTCCTTATATTTACCTAGGAAACAACACTCAACTTTCCTTCCTCATCATTGTCAATTTCATAGAAAAAATTTCAATTATTTTCTTTCATTCTAATAAACATATTATACATTATTTCAACATCTCCTTCTTCTAACCTCACTTATGTTAACATGTTTACATAGTTAAAACTACACTTTCTAAATATGTCATATTTTCATACCCATTTGCAACTAGTATAAGAAACCATACATTTATGCATAGCCTAATTTTGTAATAATCATTCTTTCCTAATTTATTTCTTACTTGGCTATTCATAACTTAATATTGCCTTGTAAATCTCACATTATATAAAATCAAATCATAGTTGTGCACACCTTCAAACGTGATTATGGTCAAAATACCTTCATCTAGCTAATACCACACTCAAACAGTAAACCCAATTCTTCTGCTTGATCTTACTTTCATTCTATTCAATCATCATAATCTATGCAATCAACTTTGATGTAAAAACAAATATTACGCTCTTAAATTATATATTCTCATCTTTCCTTCCTCCCCTTAAAGTAATAATAAACCTAAAAAACCTAGCATACTTTTGGAGTGAAATAAATATCAATTCAAAATTTTCAAACTTCATTCTTATTTCAAATACCACCTCTGTCTCAATGCCCTTTACTCCATCACATGAGGTCGTCACTTCTAAAGAATTTTTCTCATTTTCTATTTTATTACTCGTCTCTACTATACCATTATATTATACAAAAAATATTGCTTATTTAAAAAAATGTTACTGCTTTAGGAAAAGTATACAACATGATTGTATAATATATAATATCACACTATAAATAAAAATTAAAACAAATACCAAAAAATACATCATGCTAATTAGATGGATGTCACACTATGATATCAATTTTTACACAATAGATATTAGATCTTCTTCCTTTTTCTCCTTTCCAAACTCTTTTTTCTTCTCCCTACTATAACAACTTTCACTCTAAAAAACATTACAAGAAAAGTAGGAATTAGCGATGAAAAATTATTGACGAAAATGAAGTCGTTGCAAATTACCAACGAAAAATCAATTTCTGTCAGTAGCATTGACAAGAAAAATTTTGTTTAGCGACAATAGTAATATTCGTCGATAAATATGGAGGGAAATCATCCTAGTAAAATTTTCGATAGACTTTAGTGACGGTATAAAATGCCTGTCGATAAAGAAGGCGGGAATTATTGGCAGAAAAAGAAGTTTTCAGTTTACTAGACAGAAAAATTTTTGTCGATAAATTCCGTCGGTAAATTTTCAAAGTAAACTTTATCGTCTGCCTCAGCTTCAGCGTTTTAACGAAAACGCAAACGACATCAATTGATCAACAAATCATTGTAACAACATAGATTAAATAAAAATCTATACTTTTCGTCTGCAATGTCCGTCTCTAAACCATATTTTTCTTGCTGTGAAATAGTAACCAAGTTAGAACTCATATTAATCACCAAATTTGATTTCTAAATTACTAATACATTACCATAGAAGCCTCTAAAACTCTCTATCTCATATCTTATATTAACATTACAAATGGTGAGTCTCATAGATGTATATGCAGCTATCATAACTTTAAATATCAAAATAATTACAGCTAATGAAGACATTTAGATATTGGAATAATAGTTACAACAGTTGATTATGATATAAAAAATTGAAATCTCATTTAGGCCAAGTACAATACTCCAAGCATGAAAACAAAGATACCAATAACAAGTGGAAATGCTTCCTTGTTTCGACACTTACATTCTTAGTTAGTTGATAACAAAACTACAATAGCAAATCACAAATGACAATGGCAAACAACATAAAAATGCTTGCAAAGTTATGTTACAAATTGAAAGTGGGGTTCACAATAGCAAGCTTCAAGACAATAATTAATCAACTAATGTATGGCGAAATCTGGCAAGAAAAAACAAGCTTCCACTAAAAGAGATTGACATTTTCTTAGATTCTTTGACATATTTATTCTTAGCTATGTTAACTATAATTTTGACTACTAGCTAATGCTAAGTAGCTAAATATCTAAATATTGTTTAGTCTTACCTAGCAAATGATGACCATTGGTGGCCACCATTTGTTCTTAACATTATTGCTATAATGTAATACTAAGAAGACATTATCAACCAATAGATTCTAGTAAAAGAATATAATATTAGAATATAAACACAAGCACATTATAACTAACACATCTTTTACATATTCTTTTTATATCTCTCCTTATTTGTAGCCAGAAGAGATGCTCGCTCAAAATATTCTTTTTGACTTTAAAGTTTCCTATGCAATGATAAATTTTAGATTTAATTTTCGGTGTTAAATTACCATAATTTATTATTCTACACTTATTATTCGTATTAGAAGCACTATTTACATTCTATTTAAAATTAACCTACTTATTTTCATTTGTTTTCAGTTCTTTATTACTTCACTAAATTGTAGGATCATAGGAATTATATACTCACATTCATTCAATTAAAGGAAAGGAAATGGTATATTTTATTAGTTTTCATCATTCTCTTTCCAACTTATAGAAAAGGGATTTCTTTTGCTCAAGTAATATCATTAATTCACTCGTTTTAGACTGTTGACTTCGCTTCAGATTTCAAATAACCATTGTGGAATGTGGGTAGCTCTAACTATTTATAATTAAGTGATGATAACGATTAATTTGTGCTTGTAATATAATATTATATTCAATAAATCAATTATTGAATCAACAATATATTATTATATATTGAATTAAAATTGTTATATTTCAGAAATATTCAATAAAATATGAATTTTAAGTTAAAATATGCCATTAAAAAGAAAACATGATATGATGTGACCAAGGTTCAGACCATGATTTGAAGCCAGTTACTGTCTAGGTGAAGCATCACATTTTGCAGTTGCAACCAAATAAGATGTTGTATCTCCAGCTACTACACTTGCAGATGTGGTATCACCTTCTATACCTGCTACTACACCATCCACCACCCTTATATTGACAGAGATATCAGGGGTAAACGATGCAGATGAAGGCAGCCTTTAGCCTAGAGTTGAGGGAGTTGATGGAATAACTTACATCACAATTATCAACAATCTGTAAGTGAAAATACATGAAACACCATATATTTATAATTAAGTTATAGGTTTGAATTTCAAAATGATATAAAATTAATTGTTTTAATATTAGGTTGATTCTGTCTGGATCGTGCTTAAAAAACATGACATCTAAATTTAAGGAGAAGATTAATCTTGAGGGTTATATATGGAAGAATATCTCTCAGGCGACAAAGAATTATTATTATTAGGAGTTTGAGGTACAAAAAATATTGTTTGTAATTTTAATTGATTTTTATACATCAATTACATAAATATTGTAGATTATATGTACTTATCATTTTTTTTTCTTTAATTCAAAAATATTTTTTTTGGGATTCTAAATTTGACGCGATCATTTATAAAGTATGGGAGAGACGAGCACGTACACGTTATTCTAGACTTTGTTGGTGTGATACACAAGACTGGTGTACGACTACCTTATATTTCTGAACAAATATGGAATCGTTGGCAGTAGTATTGGACATCACCCGAGGCAATATCCATTTCAGAGCGTAATTCTACCAACAGATATGGAGGATCGGGGGGAGAGAGTCTTCCTGTACACACTAAAAGATCTATTACCCACCATGAGCATGTAAAGAGACTTGTAAGTGTCTACACTTTACATTTATATTCTGATTTTTTTACTTTGATGTATTTCAATTTAATTTGATGTGTTAATTTTGGAATGAAAATATGTGTATTATGGAGAATGATAATTTTATAAATGTATGATGCCATATATGGTTGTATTGTTGAGTTACTTTCTTTGTTCAACATGGGGTAAATATCACAAAAATATAGAAAATTCTACCGAAATTTTTGTAAATTGTAGTTCACTTATAACATTTTATTTTGATGGAGGAAAAGTCTATGGGCATGAAGCCTACACTCCGTCAGCTCTTTTTGTACACTCGTACTAAAAAGCATGATTGTGTGGCCTTTTTCAATACTCGATGTAGAGAACTAAATGTATGTGAAATTTATGCTTTAATATTAATGCTTAATAATTATCACTTATTAATATAAGCATTGCCTTCTGATATGACTAAATACAAGAAAACATTCAACGACAGTCTCAGCAGTCTGAAGATGTTGATAAGTGTCAAACCTATCTTCGTGCAGTAGGTGGTAGGGATCGTTGTGGAAGTATATTCGACTCAGGTTTATTGGCAAATACATGTTATTCGCAATCCTCCACATCCAGTACAATAATATCTAGCACCTAATGAAGTCCATGAGCTTCAGAGAATAGTACAGGCACTGGCAACTCAGTTGCAACAGTAAATAGAGTACATAGCTTAGCTCCGTAATGAGATGGATGAGTTGAAGGAGAAGGGTAGCACCTCATCGCAAAATTTAGAGCATCCATATTCACCAAATGAATAACGTAGTTATAATCACCAAATTAATAGTTGTTAAATACTTATTGTTGTACAATTAAGATGATTTTCTATTATCAATTAAGATAATTTGTACTTTATATCATCAATCAACTTTTAGTTTAACAAATTAAATGTAGAAATAAATCAAAATATTATCAACAGATAAATGATAACTGTATAAATTATGCATTAATCATAAGATTATCAAATAAAGTAGGGAAAATAAAAAAAGCCGTATTAGTTTATTTACTAACGAAAAACCAAAATCCGTCGATAAAATGTTATCAATTTATCGACGGACAACTAATCTCCGTCGGTGTAGTTAGTCGAGAATTTACCGACGGAGATGCCAAATCTATCGGTAAATATAATAACGGACAAATCCTTATCCGTTCGTCACTAAATTTACCGATTGAAACCAATGTTCCATCAGAAAATTTATCGACAACACAAAATTGTCATCGCTAGATATAGCGACGAAAATAATTATTCGTCAGTAAATTAGTGACGAATAATCTGTGTTCCGTCGACAATTATTACCTACGACCACTTCTCTAACGACTTGTTCCGTCGGCATTCCGTCGCCAAATTAGCTTACCGACGAAAAATCTACACTTTCCGTCTGTAATGTCCATCGCTAAACTATATTTTTCTTGTAATGAAATAGTAGCCAAGTTAGAACTCATATTAATCACCAAATTTGATTTATAAATTACTAATACATTACCACAAAAGCCTCCAAAACTCTCTATCTTATATCTTTTATTAACATTACAAATGGTGACTCTCATATATGTATATGCAACTCTCATAACTTTAAATATCAAAATAATTACAACTAATGAAGACATTTAGATATTGGAATAATAGTTACAATAGTGATTATGATATAACAACTGGAAATGGTTCCTTGTTTCGACACTTACATGCTTAGTTAGTTGATAACAAAACTACAATAGCAAATGACAAATGACAATGGCAAACAACATAAAAATGCTTGCAAAGTTATGTTACAAATTGAAAGTGGGGTTCACAATAGCAAGCTTCAAGACAATAATTAATCAACTAATGTATGGCGAAATCTGGCAAGAAAAAACAAGCTTCCACTAAAAGAGATTGACATTTTCTTAGATTCTTTGACATATTTATTCTTAGCTATGTTAACTATAATTTTGACTACTAGCTAATGCTAAGTGGCTAAGTGGCTAAATATCTAAATATTGTTTAGTCTCACCTAGCAAATGATGACCATTGATGGCCACCATTTGTTAGTTACAAATGGTATTTCTTGACGTTATTGCTTTAATGTAATATTGAGAAGACATTAACAACCAATAGATTCTATTAAAAGAATATAATATTAGAATATAAACACAAGCATGATGTCTTATGTAAATAATCATTACACAAGCATGATGTCTTATGTAAATAATCATTCTGCTAAATTTTTAACAATAACTTCTATTAAGATTTTTTAATTACCAATGTTATAATGAAAAATGTTGAATTCGGAACTATGGTAAAAATAAAGGTAAAAGACATTAGCATCTCCTTTAGTTGCATAAATTCCATTATAATCCCTTATATTTTAAAAATCTGGTGAGATGCTCTTTATATTTTGCAAAAAAGTCTAAAGTAAGTCCTTCTATTAATTTTCTAATGTCAACTTTTTTCCACGATAGTATTTTTGAGACATGCGACACTCTATATCTCAAGGGAATGATTTGAGATATTAAACTACAAGAGGGAGATATGTCAAATAGATAGATAGATAGATAGATAGATAGATAGATAGATAGACAGATTAATTTTATTTATTTATCATACTGAAGTATCATTACTTAATATAATAATAATGATATATAAATGTGATAAATTAAGTAACGTATTCTCCATAGACTTTACTATCTCAATTATGACGTAGTCGTCCACACCTAAAATGTTAGGTAATTTAAAAATAGCATGTCAATAAAAATTAAAGAAAAAGTTGAAAAAACTTATTCTAGACTTTTTAAATAAAATATCTGTGTTTTTTACAAAATTTTAAAATTCATAAAATCACGATAGGAAGGTTGATCTATTTTGTTCTGCAAATATTTCTATGCAGCAGATTGTTCTTCTCATGGGTCACATGTATCACTGGCATGAGTTTACACGGATTCAGCTAATTGGCGAGGCTGGAGTTGGGCGACGGGAGTCCGTTGTACTTGTATTTTACCTGATTACACAACATTCGGACACCACTTGTAGACCAAACGAGGGAAGACAATGGACTTTTTTATAGAGTTCAGATCTTCTGTCTAATATTATGATGCTTTATTGTGTCCAATATTATGATGCCTTATTGTGTCCAATAAATCTTAACTATTTATTTACGTGGGTCTCAGGAACGGAGCCATGTATTCAAATATTTTTTTAAAAAATTACTTATATAATTAAAAATTTTAAAATTACAAATATAAGTGCCCCTTTTAAAAAAAATTCATATCTTCTCTTCTCTTCAACTCTGCACGCACAGCCCTCCTTCCCCGGCTTCCCCTTAGAGTTGAGTCTGACTCCGTCCCTGGTGAGTCTCGCAAAATAAATGGCTAAGATTCTATGAAACAGAATAAGACAGAATAATATTGGACAAAAGACCTTAACTCTTTTTTTTAACCTTTTAGGTTTACGCTGAACACATCTAGATGATTTTTATATAATTTGGACGTAAATGAATCCGAGTGTGCAAATTAGTACAGAAATCACTTTATCACTAAAGGAATATAATTATAATATGGATAAAATAAAAGATCATCAACTGTAATTTAATAGATCGTCTGGTCAACAAGTAAATAAATAAATAGTTAGGCTTTACTCTTGATCTTATGTTTGAGAGCAACATCTCTCACTCTCCAAAAGATCCAAAGCTTCTCCAGGGGACCTCTTCACTGAAATTTGTTGAGATTATTCGCTTCTGTCTTCAGCGCATAGTCAATTCAAACACCTTTTTCAGTGGCGTGGGAGTGGGACCTTTTGCCGACAGCAACAATCCTTATCGGGGAATAGAGACACATATGAAGCAAATATGGTGGTAGATTAGTGGAGGGACGCCCCATGGTGCACTTCACATTTTGAAAGGATAAGGAAAGAACAAGGAATAGAAGTGACATGTTTTTAAAATTGGATAAAATGACATGTATGTATTTTCGTAGACACTATTGTTAAAAAGCTATGCACCTGGATGCTTCCTAGGATTGTTTTTTTTTCCTCTCAATTTTTTATTTATATTATTGGTCAAATAACAAGTAAAAACTAAATATTAAAAATTTTAAGAATATTTAACTGATTATTGGCATTTATATGATTGTCACAAAGTATTGTCAAATTTGATCAAATGCATTAAGTGGGTAGTAAAAACAACTTAACATGATATATTAGAAATATTGTTCGCATTTTATTTATAGTTTATTACATTGAATTTTCAATATAATAGTCATACATTTAATTTAAAAATACTTATTAATAAGAGTTAATATTAAGTAAGCTAATTTGTAAGCTTGGTTGTTTTCGTTTTCTTATTAATATTCTAATTGTCATATTAGTTAATGAGTAACTTTGAATATGCTTAAAAACATAAGGATATTGATTGTGAAAGCTTTTAAAAGTCACTTAGAAATAAAAACAAAAACTTTGTAAACATATTAGATTAAAAAAAAAGGTGAAGGTAAATTTTACCCTACAAAGTATGCACTAAAAGTTAGATGCATTCTAATATTTAGTTGTAGGGAATTTTGGGTTATAAGACCTAGCAAGAAGCATTTATGGACTTTATATCAGATGTTGAAGTTGAGGAATCTCCTCTGCCAAGAATTTAAATGCTTGATAGGAAATGGTTTATATACTTAGTTTTGGTTTGATAACTATGCAATCTAGGTCCTCTTCATATGAGATTTGAATGCAATGATGAGACTTGGGATACCTAGGAATGCGAAAGTGAATGAAATTGTTGAAGGAGGGAAATGGAGTAGCAAGAGAAGAAGATTGTCTTCGCTTGAAGCTAGCTTTCCAAATCACAGGCCTAATCCTTCATCCTTAAATTCCATAATCTGAAAAAAAAATCTAAGATATTTAAGAGACCTTTCCTCAGGATCAGTGAGTCTGAACTAGCTTGGTCTAAGTATGTCATTCCTAAAACCTCATTTCTTTTCTAGTTAATAACTAAGCACAAATAAAAAATAAGAGATAGAATAAAAAGGTGTTCATATTTCACATGTCAGCTTTGCAAATCTATATCAGTTGTTCTTTCAATGCTAGCTTTCCAACCTTTGTTATGCTCAATTAAACATAATTAGCTTGTGATTTGCAATAATAAAATTGCGATTGCATACTCAAACATTAAGCTACCAGCTGATCTTAGCAAGTAATTCAATCTAAGGAACTAACTTTAACGCATCAATCTTTATAAAATTGACATTAAAAATTTTCAAGAACAAGCATCATATTTGTCTTTGATCTCCAAAAGCTACTTTTTAGAAAATAATAGCATGTTTGGTTCAAGAAATGGAATAAATAAAGAATGGAATAGTTAATTTTAGGAATAGAAAAGATGAGAAATAGAATATAATGAGTATTATCTTGTTTGGTTCAAGGAATGGAATAGATAAACAATTTCTATGCCAATGTTTGGTTTGAAAATATAAACTTGGAATGACAAAGGAATAACTAACAAAAAGACCAAAATATCCTTATTATTATTGTTGTTATTGTTATTAATTTTATTTTTATTTATTTATTTATTATTATTAATTTTCTTCTTCTTCTTCTATTATTATTATTATTATACAAAATAATTTTCTTATTATTATTATTATTATCATCATCATTATTATTAATTTTCAACTTATTATTATTATTATCAATTAATTTTATTCTTATTTTTATTATTAAATTCCTTATTATTGTTAAATTTCTTCTTTTATTTTATTATTAACACGTCGAAGGATAAAGTTGTCTTAGATAAGAATATGTTTTCTTGGAATAGATAAAGATAGGTGGGGATTGGTATTAGCTATTCCTCAAACTTACATAATACATATCTTTAATTATTAGTTTTTTCGTGTTTGTTTCTAACCAATCACAGGTTTAAGGAATGAAATAAGAATATGCTAGGAATAGAATAGCTATTTCATTAAACCAAACAGGCAATAAGAACCCAACAACCCCATTCTCTTATGTTAACGTAGTATCCACAACAAAACAAAACAAAACAAAATCTAGCCATTTTGCCTGTGTTCATCTTATGACATGTTCTAGCTAGTGGTGGATGTTTATTCTTACAATTTCCTTTAAAATTTAGTAATGAAGCTTTTTGTCCCAGTGATAATGATAGCATTGATTTTCTATTCTTAGGAGGTGGAGGCATAGGTGACTTATTCAAGTATATAAATATAAAAGAGCCAATGGTATCTTAAACGGGTTTTAAAGGACAAAACCATTAGTGTTAAAGAGTGATATTACTATCTCCAATAACAAGGAAAAGATTAAGTAAGAAAGATATTGAAAAGATGGTATAATAGATAGAAAAGTACAAGGTAGAAGATGAACAAGTTAAGAAGAAAGTGGGAGCCAAAAATATTTTAGAAAAATACGCTTAAAATATGAGGAGCATGGTAAGAGGTGAGAAGATTGACGATAAATTGGATCCTTTTGACAAGCAAAAAAATTGAGAGGAGCAATGAGTAATTAGAGATCGACCATAGATTGAGGAGATTAATTAAGACTTGAAGACTAACTTTTAAAGATGTTTTGTATTGAGCTTTTTTTTTTTTCTCATTATCATTATCTATTTTGTTCTTGAAATCCTATTACAGTGTCACTGTAATACTTTGTTTAAAGAAATAAAAAGAAGTTTTCTTTTGTTTTTTAGGTTTTCAATCAGGTAGGATCCATATCAATTCACTTATGTGGCTAATGTGGGTTTTAACTTATAAAATTGTTAGTTCAGCATAATTGATAGAATCATCACAAAAATTTAAGGTTCTATCAGTCTGAGAGCCAAATTACATAGTTTTAAAATGTCAAGACCTATTTTAAAACAAATCTTGAACTCTAAAAAAAGGAAACCTAGAAAAGTGATACCTAATACTTTATAAAAAAAATATTAGACTTATAATAGTCTAACTCTAAGAATAATTGCTTCTTTTCTTTTGGTCTTAAACTAGGGTATCCACCGGCGGACTAAGTGACTAATCCCCTCGCTGGTTTGTAGGCACCTCACAGGGTGAGACAACTGGCCCAAGGATTTAAGGCTGCTCCATACCCAAAGTCAAGGATCGAACTCCTGACTTTTAGTTAAGGCAATGTAAGTTCATCATGAAATAACAATAAGTAAGGATAGATTGATTAATTAGTTTCCAAGTTTATAATCTTGCACACTTAGCCTAATTTTTGTATTTATGGAAATTATTTCTATAACTATATACCCTCAATTAATATTAACCAATTAAGACTTTTATGGACCAAAAATTATGACTGATTGACATAAACTTTAGATATATATATATTGCCTTGATTATTGGAAATAGTAATAACATAGGTTGATAGAGTAATTTCTTCAAAATCATTGATTGTGTGTCCAAATATTTATAAGGAGGGATAAATTTCTAGAAAAGGGAGATTTTGTCTTGTGCTCTCTTAACTATAATGAACTAAAAGAAAATGATAAAAAGAAGAGGATAAGAAAAACGTATCTCATTTATAATGAAGTTCCTTCCTCTTATAATAATAATCCAACTTTCTGATGACATAAATAAACAAACAACTATTTTTAAGGCTGTAATCCATTTATGTACTCTGGCAAAGTCACTCGCAAGTTGTAAACTATCAATGCTTAATTAGGACCCCTGCCACTACCATTGATAATGTTTAAGCAAATCGACTATCCTACCATGATCTAAACCAGACAAGCTAGTATTATGATTGTGATAAAGTGCCACTTAACATCTTTCACTTTCCTATATCTCAAACCAGAATGGCAAAGCTTATTTGGAAAAATCGAAATATCTCACAATTGATAATTGGCAAAATGCTTTTTATCTTATTTGCAACCCTGTTCAATGTGCATAATGTCAATATTCTCCTCAAGAATAGGCTTAACATAGAGAAATAATGAACTTGGAGGTCCTCTAAATGCTTTTGACTTTGAGGATTCAGACAAAAGAGAGAATCTAAACATACATGTTCTGAAAATGAATGCCATATATAAAGATCAAAACATCATATAAAACAATATAGTAAACAAATTCATAGAGTAAGTTTTTTGGCCAACCCAAAGCAAAGTGTAGTAAGCTTCATTGCGAGGAACATAACATCAGATTGCACAAGTTTATGCTAGTTATGTACGATCAGAAACTAAGAAAGGAAAGAAATGCTTCCCTTTTTCTTTTGACAGGAAATAAGAATCTTTTGTCCAACTGCGTAAAGAGTATCAAAGGATGAAACCATAATTGCACACTTAAACGATAACTTGAATATAGGGCGACATTTAAGCATGCATGTTAAGCAACCATATTAACTAATATGCTTATGCTTACATTAGAATCTTATTGAAGTTGGTATTAATTTTGGTTTGGGTGAGGTATCATGTTGATATTAATTGATATTGAATATTTTTGAATAAAATTTTAAAATTAAAAATAGTTTCTCAATTTTATATATTTAAAAATTTTCCATTTTTATTTTTGATTTTCTATTTTTGCTTTCAAATTCAATAAAAAATCTATTTATTTGAGGTTTTTGGTTTTTGGTTTCTGTTTTTTATTTTAGTTTCTTTGAGTTTTAAAAAGTTATGAAATCCCTAAAAATTTTGTTTTCTGTTGCTATTTTTTCCATAATCTGATTTACTATCAATTAAATATTTAATTATTTAATATATTAGTTCTTAATAAGAATTATGAATAATTTAATTAATATCATATTTAATTAATTACAATTAATTATTAATAAGAATTATGAATAATTTAATTTTAATTACTAATTTAATTTAATTTTTAACTAAATTAAATAATTAAATGAAATAATTATTAATAAATATAGTTAAATTTAAAATAAATTCAAAATACATAAATTTTAAATAAATTTATTTCAAAAATTAAAATATATTGAAAATAGATATTAAGTTACAAATAAAATTTTATTTTAAAATTATTTATTTTACTAAAAATCAGTTAATAAATATTATATAAGAGATTAAAATAAAATTATTTAATCAAAAAATTATCTAATATATAATTATTATAGTGATAAAAAAATATAACTACATTGACATAACAAATATCTTTTTGTTTCTATTTGAAAAAAAGATAGAAACTAAAAATAAAAAATAAAAACTGAAAATTACAACCAAAAAAACAGAAGCAAAACAAAACATTCCCTTGGTCCTCTATTATAAAATTTATTCTAAGCTCTTTTATACGCATTTTTTAAAATTTTCATTCCATCAATTTTTTAAAACACAATAATATGTAATTAAATTTGATAAATTTGAAAAGTGTTAAATTGCATTTTTATCATATTTAATTAATATAATTTTTAATTAATTAACATTTAATTTCTTTTTTACTATTTTAAGTCTCAATTAATTATAATTAATTTTTAACTACAAACATTTATCTATAATAGAGTTTAATTAGTAAATTATTTCTTTTAATAGGAGTTTTTACATACAATTTTTAAAACTCGATCATTCAGGTTTATTAGGAAACTTTTATTAATTTTGAGAAAATTAAAAATGTAAGGATTCATAAGGGTAATTGGGTATTTTTAAATATTTGAGAATCTTTTAGAATATTCTCTCTTAGAGGAAAAGAAAATTTTAAGGTTTTAAAAATTGAAAAAGAGCTGAAAATTAGTTGAAAAAGAAAACAAAATAAAAAATGCTTACAATGTAGTACATCATTGGATTAAATCAAGAGTTGAAGGTATTTTGGTCTTTTCCATTCTTAGAGAAATTATTTTTGGTAATTTGGTGTTCAACGTCTTCATCAAAATTTTAAAAAAAAATTGTGTTACTTGAGTTGAAGATTGGAACTTTTTTAATAATTTGAATTTGGGATCTTTGTAATCTATTACTATGTTTACATAATTGTTATTATATCCGAGAGAGTTGTAGTGCATTAGTGATCCCACATTAATGCTACAAGATCCATTACTTCAGCTCATACGTATTTATCTACCCTTAAAGGGGCGAAAGAGAACTGATGTTTAACCGTTAAGATTTAAAGAGTAAAAAGGTATAACCTCTTACCATTGCTTTTCCTGTCTTGGACTTGGGCTCAAAAATAGTAGGCAGCAGAGCAAACGCATTGACAAAAAGGGCAATGGGTCTCCATATGCTCTGACCAGGTTTGGTGTCCTAGAAACCCATCCTATCAGCACAAAAGGCATGCTTAAGCTGTTAAAGCTTCAAATCATTAACCTTCCTTGAACTTGTAACTACATTGTCGCATTGCTGACAGATACATATTTATCAAAGACATAAAGAGGAGAAATAATACTAACCTTGACGTTTCTCCAATATAAAACACCATCTCCCAACATAAAAATATAGTTTCACGTGAACATTTTGTCATTTAGGCATATCGAATCCATATAATTTATAAGAAAGGCTGTAAAACTTTCTTGCACATCAACATATAATCCTTTGATTTCTTTTAGATGTTTCACCACTCATTTAGTAGTTTAAATCCAAAAGTTTAATTATAAATGTAAAATCTGACTTAATGAATACTTATGCATCAAGTGCATATTTCACTTGACCATGAATATCTTTTATGATCTCTCACTTATTTTTTAGATATTCATGAGAAATAGGTATGGCCTACTTTTTTATCTATGCTTTTTGAGAAAGATTTAACAATTGTTAAATTTTGTCCTACTAAATTTGAATAAAATATAATTTACCAATGTCTTTGTAATTAAAATGACTAGTTAATAGTTTCTCAATCTTATACAAAGTGTTTGAGTTATATGATATAAATAATAAATTATCCATATATAAGGATGATTTTACTACCCTCAAATTTGTAATACAAGTATCTTTTAATTTTATTTTAATGAAATCGAGATACCACTAAGTGAAGTTATTACCTCATATCATTTTTCTTCAAGCTCTACTCTTGTGCTATTTGAAGTTCCCATCTGCCCCAACCTACAGGTGTACCAATGTCAACATTAGTATCTGCTCCAAGCTAAACTCCTTAGTTGGCAAAGCTCTTTTGATGTCAGGTGGTGAGAGATTGTACGCCTACAAGCAAGCTAAAATATTTTCCTTCATCTGATATATAAGAGCATAATATGGTAGTTGTAGTATTTGAAGGTGTTGAGAACAAAGCTTCCAAATGGACATCTTCATTAAGAGGTTTCTTTGTGAAACAGAGGCAGCTTCTCCATTTATAAATGATTAGGTATAAGTGAATTGGAAGAAGCTAGAATTGTGAGTTCTAATTAATAAGCAAATATTGTTTATCTTTAAATTTACATTAGAGTCAAGTGTTCAAAAGGTATCAGGGCCTTAGCACCTTAGTAACAAGTTGATCTTTTTATAAAAATGAAAATTAGGGTTGCAACTCAAGCAGATGAGGATAAAGCATGTTCCTATTTGGATAAACATGCATGATTTTTCTTTAGAGTATTAATCCACACTAGAGCTAAGCTCCCTGACCAACTTCATAGGTAAATCAATATGCTTGGATGAGGTTATTGCCTCAATGAAAAGAATAGGATATACAAGGCTATGTGTGGAAATTGAGATGGTTATGCAGCTTCCTAATTCAATCTTGATTATAAGGATGAATGAAAAGGATGAAATGGCAGAGGATGTGGTGTCAGTTTCTTACCAGTGTAAACTAATTGTGAAACATTTAGGGGAAAGAATGAAAGGCTTCGAGTAAACTATTCACTAAAAGAGACTATTATGAACTAATGGGGTTAGAGGATTCTAATGGTAATGATAATATGGATATAAGCTGCTATCCTAAAGAAAATCTATAAACGCACACAAAGAGTTTAGTACTTCAATGCTAATGTGACAAAGGAGATAAAAATTCCGAAGAATAACAAGGGGAAAATAGTAGACATATATAGAAACAAGATTTCGATCATAAGGATTGATGCAGCTAAAGCGGGGGAAGGCCTCATAACTCGATAGATCCAATTAGTTTGGAATCCACTTATCTAAGCAAGGAGTTTAAGGTGACTGTTATACCTCATAAAGAAAACAACAAGAATTTTGGTGATCCTGTTATCCTAAAGGAGAATTCACTCAAACTCCCACGAGATCAATTAAAAAAGAAAGGGACAAGGGTACAAATAAAACCCCTAAACAATCATAATATCAATACTTGCATGTAACATGAGAGGAATTAACAGTCCCAGAAAATAAAAAGTACTTTTTGATTATAGGCTATTAATAAATTCAATGTTAATTGGCCCTTTGGCGATAAAAATTAAAACAGATCGTTATAAAAAAGCTTTGGTTCATAAGTAATAACTACAACATCATCACAAATCACCAAGTTCACCATTGTGACTGAATTATAATAACTTATGATCATAACAAAATGGTAGTCACTTAGAAAAAATCAATCGATCAAGTAATCTACTTAGTTGGTGAGCTAACTCTAAGTTATTGCTAGATGTATTTCCTTTTTTTTATACCATAAACTTGGTATGATAGAGAAACATACTATGTAACAACCTAAATTATGCTTATACCACTATCAATATGTCATAAATTATTTTAAGAGACTCTAATAACATATTATTAGCATTTGAATCAAAAGGCAACACCAGTTTGGGGAGTACTTATGATGATTTTAGATCATGTATAAATCATTTAAGGGGTGACATATTTAAGGTTTGAAAGAAACCTATTCAACTTAAGCAATAAGTAAGAAGGAGATGGTTCATCAGGAAAAAAACTTGATAGAGCCATAGTTAACCAAAAGTCCAAATTCCAAAACAATAAGGCAATATTCAATAATAACCTCACATTAGATCACTCCCTTATATAGATTTATATAACTTGATAGAAGCCTTTATAAGGATCAACGCTTTCAGGTTCAATAACTACTTGACCAAGATAGAGGATACCAGGAAATAGTAGCCTTGGGGATAGTTGTTGATATTTAAGGGTTTGAATTATTCAAATGGTAAAAAGAGCTCAAAGTTCTAAACTAGTTGTAAAACAAAAACATGGTTTTGTTATTAAAGAAACTAGAGCTATGCTACACAAAAAATAAAGAGAGTTGTACCTAAATCTAAAAAGCATTACAAAGATGAATTAGGAAAAAGATGCCCTCTCAAGTTGCACTAAAACTCTAAAATCTCATTACTCCCTTTTAAATTAGGAATCTAGAGTGCAATCGTTGCAAGAGAGTGATAGAATCACTTCATACTTCTATAAAGTTATTTTTATCAAGGAGAAATACCAATCAGATAACTAAACTAACAAGAGGAAAAGATTTGGAAGTAGCAAGAGCTAAAATAGGAAGTTCAACCCTACTTTTGTAGCACTGTAAGATTTTTGACTGATTATTGCTCATCTAGATAGGTACTTAATTTCTTCATACTAAACTAATCACTAAAGAACAATTTCATACTCTTATTAGGCCATTCACTTAACAAAATATTAAGGAGGCTCCAAGTAGCCTTAATCTTAATAAGGCTCATAGATCTAAGGGAATAAATGCATTCTTTTTTAAGAAGACTTAGAGTCTGATAATGGATTAGGAAAATAAGGCAATCTATGAGCTCTTTTAAAGAGGAAAAAATGGTGAAGAAGCTTAATAAAGCTCACGTATTCCTAACACCTAAAACCCATAACGCTAAAGCTTTAAGTGATTATAGGCCAATATAATATTGCAACATCTTATACAAGATCATACCCATGCTACTAGCGTCTACACTGAAGTAAGTGTTAATCCCCATTGTCAAATCATCTGAGGGTTCCTTCATTAAAGGGAGGAGCATAGGTGATAGCATTATTCGTAGCGTAGATGATAACATTATTCTTACTTATGAACTGTTCAAAGATTACTATAGGAATAATTCAACCAAAAGGTACACATTTAAAATTGGTCTTCTTAAAGCTTTTAACTCTATTAATTAAAGCTTCATCATTCACTCTTTGGAAGCTTTTGGATTCCCACTTCATTTTATCAAATGGATTAAGCAATACATCAACATTACCTCTTTTAATATGTTAGTTAATGAAGAATGAACTCATAGTTAAGGAGAAAAATGGGTGAGATAAATTTAGCCTTTTTCCTCATACCTCTTTACCTTGTGCACTGAGGTGTTTACTAGTTTAACATACCATAAGATTAGGCTTGAACATGAATTCAAGTTTCGTTGTAAATGCAAGAAGTTAAGGATTTTCAATTTATACTTTAATGATGACTTGCTATTGGTATGTGTAGTCGATATAAATTTTGTTAAAACAGTGATAAACTTCTGTCTCTATTTAACAAGCTATCAGGTCTCTCCATTTATAAGGATAAGAATCACATAATTTGTTAGCTGGAATAGATCATTATCCTCAACGACTTTCATAGTATTAAGGTTACAAATCAAAGTCCCTCCTTTATCCTCTTTAAGAGGTCTAATCATTAAAAAAGACCAACATTTAGGGGCTATCATCAATTGTTTGATGCTATCTAAAGAAGAATTGCATATTGGTGCAATATAAGTCTCTCATATGCTAGTAGGTTGTAGATCATTCTCTTAATTCTAAATAATAAACATGTATACTGGTTCTTCCTTCTAGTTTTATTAGTTTTATTAAGGTATCTAACTAAAACATTTGAAAGAGCTTCTTATAAATAGGAGATGCAATTAAGAAGACTTACGATAAACTTAAATAGGTAGAGATAAGGCTCCCAAAAGATGAGAAGGGTTTTATTATCACACTAGTTTAAAATATAAACAAAGTCCTCTTAGAAAAAAGAGCATGGAGAATCCTTATAGATAAGGAGGTCTTATGGGTGAGATGAATACATGCTCATTATTTAGAAAGCAGGAGCTTATAGGAAATTAGAACTAGAATAGACTCCTCATAAACTTTAACTTAAATCTTAAAGCTAAGTGATAAACTATATGGAGAATGAAAATATAAAATTGGAAATGGGAAGACTACTTATATTTGGTTTGACAATTAGAGTGAGCTAGAGTCCCTTTGTCCTTCTCTTGAAGCTTACAATTTGAGATATATACTTCAACTTAAAGTTAAGGTAGAAGAATTAATAAGGGGAAGTGAATTGAATTGTAGCTTTAGAGGTTTCTCTATTATTAAAAATAACCTCCCAAGGTATAACCCAAATACCAAGATACAAATATCTTATGCAGGAGCCACTCATTGGGGGGGATTCGTAAATAAATCCTATTATTAGCTTTTGAAAACAATTATTCCTAAAGCAATTTGGTACATATTGGTTTAGTTTAATCTTATCCCTTTTAAGTTCTCATTTTTCTTTGGATAGCCATTATGAATTGGCTGATTGAAATGGATAGAATCAAGAAATTCATAACTATAATCCATCATGTAGGCTATGTAACATGTAGCTTGAGTTTGTAGATTACTTGTTCTTAAATGCAACTTCACCAAGATCATTTGGGGAAAAATCTAGCACCTTTGCTATCACCATTTTCAAGAGAATTATTAAGGACACATCGTGAATTGGGATTACAACCGCATTAGTTAAATAAGGGGGGATCAGAACATCTTTAAAATAACATTTGGATATAGTGTCTATGTGATACAAAGGAAAAGGAATGTTAGGAAATTTATTAACATGAATTTACCAAAAAAACAAAATATTAACATGAACATGGATATGCATAAATTATGTCAAAGTATATTTTTATGGATAAGGAACATTATGGAAGCAAACCAAGCACACATCAATTGCATAGAGAATATGGCAAGGAGATAGAATATATGATACATTACCTTAGAGAAGGCTAGTTGAGTCTAAAGGATACCATATGCTAAGCTGATGCAAATAGATTAAGACAAGAACTTAAAGTACTAGCTAACAAAACACCTCCTTAAACTAGAAAAGGATTAAGGACTACATTGTGCGTACTTCAGTGTAAATAATTGTCTAGTATGTTAACTAACATAGGCACAGGTTTGTAACTCTTAGAGGAGATTTTATTCAATTCAATATAATCTTTAACTTCTAAAAAACAAATAAAGCAAAATCAAATGTTAACAATTTCCCTTGTTAATTATATATTTTATATAAAATTTGAGAATAAAAACTTAATAAAAACTTGTACTCTAATATCACATGTACAAATTTTTATTATGAGTTCATAAACAAACCCTAATATTACTTATGATCTTTGTTATAGAATTGGATAATTCATAAGTATTCATAATAAAGGGAAATTTATGTATACGTATTTTACATTACAAATTTTTGATTTGATTTTTTTGAAAAATGGAAAATTGTATTGATTATCCACTGAGGGATACAACATGAGTACAAGAGGATTTGAACCAATTATGAGTGACTGGCTTTTCTATGATTCACTAGGTGAAGTTACATAGGAGGTTTCAATTAATGATCCATCCCATTTTGCTTAGAAAGGTTAGTGGAATTTTGTCCTTGAGTATACATTGGTGTAGTCTGATTCTTTCCAGCAGGTCTTTGATGAAGTTGCTTTCTTTAATGTCTTGAATTCAAAAGAATCTTTAATTTCTGTCATCCTAATTACCTATGACAAGGTAAGACAAGGATACAACATACATCTATAAGTTGTCAGCTTCCTTTAATTTAAGATTACAACTTTATTTAACAATTTTTACTTAGATCATACTGTTGTAATGCTAATTCCCATGCCTTGATAGAGTATGAGAATTGAAACACTAAGTGATTTATAAATTTAAAGGCTGACTTGTATAGGGGACATCTATTTGCGATATACATTAATTTACTGAGCTTGTCTTAAGAAGACATTCTGCCTTTGACTACTAACCATAGAGTGAAGGTAGCATTTGATAGTGAGTGCTTTATCCACACAATTTGTACCATTTGATACTAGGGTATCTAGTATTTAATTGAGGTTGTGGTGATGTTTTTTGTTGGGTTATTGTTCCATAGGACTTCATCTTCCTTGTGGGGATTAAATGTGAAGTTCATTAGATAATTGAATATATTAGGGTTAGTTAGTATGCTATGGAGCATGTCTTAATTAGCTAGAACTTGTGATACTGATGCATGTTGATTGAAAAATTCTTTCAGAGGGAGTAACTCACTTTTGTTTTCTAGTATCCGAAAAGATGAACACATGTCTTTCCATAAGAGGACAATTTTACCATTACCAATATTGTAAAAGAAAGAGCCTTTGATATTGTTCCTCATCCTTAAGAGAAAAGTCATTAAAGTGGATGCATTTGATGATACATTGAGTTCCCAGAAGTGATTTTGATGTAATAATTGTGTACCCATTGCACCTATAGGGAAAGTTTGTCCTTAAATAGTCTCCAAATCCTCTTGACCAGCATTGGTTTATTCATTGTTTTGAGAGGTATGAAGCCAAACACTTCTTGTCTCTTTAGTATACAAATGTCACATTATTTGAATTTTTCTTTATAGTAAGATTCCTTGTTGCCTAACTATAAAATCTTCCTTAGCATTTTATTAATAAATTTAATCATTGCAGTTGGTAAAACCAAGTGTGATGCTAAGTAGATGTTTAGATATGATAAAATTGAAATTATCAATTGGGCTCTTCTTGCCATTGAAAGGGATTTTGAACTCTAGCTGTTGATTATGCGGCAAATCTTCTCTAAAAAAGGCATTTAATCTAAATAGGAGGGTTCTAAAGAATATATTGGAATGCCCAAATACTTCATAGGCAGAGATTGTACCTTGAAACTAGATAATATAGAAAGCCAGGAAGCATTGTTGATTAAACTGGCAGATAAATATTTGGTACTTTTGTTTAAGTTCATCTGGAGGCCAAAAACATTGTTAAATATCTTTAATGTAGTAGTGAGTGATAAAACCATTTTTTTTAAAAATTGGAATGACAATTAACCCAGTAAGACAAGAAGTTTAAGGTTTAAAAGATTCAACCGGTATTAGAACGTTATAAAACTGGCTAAAGATTAAATAAAATTAAAGAATTTGAAATGTGATTAAAAGAGATTGTTCTCATCTATCGAAGAATTTAAAGTTTAATTGAAAAAAGAGATTGTTAAATAAAAATTAATTGATTTATTTTAGTTTCTAGGAATTTATTAATTTACTAAAATTGATATATTAATTAATAAATTGATCAATTTTTAACAAAAGAAGTTATTAAAGTAAATCAAATCGAAAAGTTAAAACCCAAATTACAAAGTTGGATGGTTAAAGTTTTTTATGGTTGAGTGAGTTAAACCAGTTAAGTTTTTTAATCATTGGATAAAACTGAGTTAACTTCAACTATAACAAAAAGAAGTAGTTCATCTACAAAATTGAGACCCAGAATTCCTAGCTTCCTACATTTAGAGTGATGATTGAAGTTTTTATTAGTTAGCACGACTCTATGAATTAGCTTATTGAGCACTTCCATAACTAGAGAGAACGTGTAAGGGGATAAAGGATCCCCTTGCCTTAGCCCTCTTACTACTTTGACTATTGTAGAGGGCTTTCAATTAATGAGGATGTTGTAGGTCATTATGGTTTTGCATTGCTCCAACAGTTGTATCAGTGAACTAGGCAATGAATTTTCTGTTCAGACTTTCCAAAAGTTTCTTCTCGTTGAAGAACTTCATGATGGAATCAATGACCACTGTTTCAGTGATTAACCATGTTTGTTTGAAAAAGTTGATGTTAAAACCATTAGGCCCAGGGGCCTTATGTAGGTTCAAGGTTCTAAAAGCTTGATCTATTTATGTTCTAGTGAAAGGTTTTGTTAAACTTTCCACTTCCATAAACGTCAGTTGATCTTACAATATTTCTTTGTTTAAGGAAACTAATGCTATAGCTTGGGAGCTAGATCCCATAATTGGGGAAAAGTGCTTCATTTCCTCCTTTTAGATGTCGTCTTGTGAAAGGAGGTAGGAACCGCAAATTTGAATAGAGACAATTATGTCAGAGACACTTCTAGATGCTACACTTCTGTTGAAAAACTAGAGTTCCTATCACCCTTTAAGAGCCATAAGACCCTAAACCTTTACCTCATAATGGAATTTTCAAGCCTAGAGCTTTGGAACAGCTGATTAAGGCATGTTTTTTTCCAACTCCTGCAAAAGTGGATTAGAAGGGTTTTGGTATAGATTTGCTTGAGTTTTAGCCAATTGATTTTTTACAGTATCAAGGAAATGGTGTGTATTACCAATTCTTTCTCTATTGAGAAGTTTTAAAGCTGCTCATATATGGTGCAGCTTCTTTTGACATATGAAATGTTTGGTACCTTAAATTGAGACATTCAACCCTCTTTAAACTGTATCAATTAAATCATCTAAGTCAGGTATAAAATTATTAAATTTGAATGGATAATTGGATGGTTTGGAAGCACTGTTGTATGTTAATAAATGAACAATAGTTGGAGTATGATCAGAGCATAAAGGATTAGCAAATATGGAGTAGCAATAAGGGAAGATTTGGAACCAATCTAGATTTTCCATACATTTGTTTGATTTCTTTCTTATATGCCACTACTTCTTTTGCTTGTGACTCCATGTGAAAAAGTTTCCATCATGTGGAAGATCAATCATCTGTATGTCATGTACACAAAGTAGTAGATCATCACTATAATTCCTCAAGTTGTAAGTTTCTTTAGCCTTATTGGGATAGAGCATATAGTTGAAGTCCCCTATTATCAAACATGGGTAGTTTATGGTAGTGTGTAACTCTCTTAGTTTCTTCCAAAGAGGGATTCTTTGGAAAGTGAAGTTAAAGCCATAAACAATGGTGATGGAAGCTGAGATGTTCTTTTATACTAACTTGATATTCAAATGGATGAATTGTTTAGTAATTATGGAGTTGGAAACCTTTAGTTCGTCTGTATCATGCAGTATTATAATCCTGCCATTATAGTGCTTGGAAGTCAATATTTTCGTTATTTTGGAAGGGAGTTAAGAAACTCACATTTTTGCTTTATGAGTTTGGACTCTATAATACCAAAAATGTTTAGTTTATTCTCATATAGAAAGTCCCTAATGGCTAACTGTTTTATGGGGGAATTGATTCCCCTGACATTCTAAGTGATGATGGTCATATCACCTCCTTGGAAGAAGATGTTTTCTTCTTCCTGTTGAACTTTCTTTGCTATGAACTTTGAAATTTTCATTTTGTAAGTCATTTACTTGAATGATTTCATCTTCACTGCTGGTTTTCTCCGCGTTAGGAGTTGAGCATGATTAGTTATCAGGTTATGTATCCTTTTGTTTCCCTTTGATTGATGTTTTAAGTTCCTTAGTGTTTGTAGGATCGCGTACAGTCCAAGTATTCACAATACGTTGCGGAAAAGACCGTACAAGAACATCACGTATAATCGAAGAACACGAAGGATTAACGAAATACCTTATTTGCGTGGGTAGATCGCTTCTTTTCAGATTCCAAGACACTGCAAATCGCGAATGCCCTTTACCGGTATCCACACGAGCATGCACTATCAGGGCTGCGGCTGTGGTGTGCTAGCACGTTCCGAATACTTTCCGAATGCCACACGTTTTTTCTCTTGGATGGCGGCTATGGTTTCGTGAAAAACTATTATCACTTAACCTAATGAGACCTAAGTTTCTCTATTTATAGAGAAACCCTAATCCCATTAAAGGCCCAATTGGTTTCGGCCCATTATATCTCATATAATAAAAGCCCGAATACTTAATTCAGTCTAGCCCAATAAATATATCCATATAT